>JANBPO010002645.1:0-417416 GCA_024336825.1 Amorphophallus titanum
CTATCATCGATCGAGGGATCTTGGGCACGCTCCGAGGTGTCCCTTCCTCTTATCATCAAAAACTCAAATTCTCCACCCCCTGGGGGGTAGGGGAGGTCCGAGGAGATCAAAGGGAGTCCAGGAGATGCTCCCTCATCTCCACACATGATCGATGTCCTGAAGAAGTACCACCTGAGAAGAAGGCGAGGACCCAAGATCCAGGCCCAAGCATGAGCGCACCGACTGAGGACTTGTACCTCATCCAAGTGGGAGAAGATCCAGACAGAATACTAAGGATCGGCGCGAACCTATCCGAGCACGATAAGCAAGTCTACACGAGCTTCCTCACGGCTAACCAGGATATGTTCGCTTGGTCCTAGGATGAGCTTCCCGGAATCCCACTAGAGGTCATCGCACACCAACTTAGGTTGGATCCCACTTGCCACCTGGTACAGTAGCGCCGAAGGCGTTGCAACCCCGAGAGACAGGCTATCATCAGGGAGCAGGTGAGTGAAAAGCTACGCTCAGGGCTACTCAGACCTACTCAATACCCAAACTGGGTAGCCAACGTGGTCCTAGTCCCCAAGAGCAACGAAAAGTGATGGATGTGCATCGAATACACCGATCTTAACAAAGCTACACCCAAGGATAGCTTTCCCATGCCACGGATCGACCAGCTAGTCGACGCGACGGTCAGGCATGAAATGCTAAGCTTCTTAGATGCCTACTTCGGCTATCACCAGATCAACATGTACAAGCCCGACCAGGACAAGACCACATTTGTCATCGATCACGGCCTGTACTGCTACACCCGAATGCCGTTTGGGTTGAAAAATGCGAGTACAACCTACCAGCGCCTTGTCAACCACATGTTCGACTCGCAGATCGACCGCAACATGGAGGTGTACATCGACGACATGCTCGTAAAGAGCCTCCAAGCCGCCGAGCACTTGGGAGACCTAGCGGAGACCTTCGCCATGCTCAGAAGATACAACATGAAGCTCAACCTAGCCAAATGTGCGTTCAGACTACAGTCAGGGAAGTTCCCGGGCTTCCTTGTCACCCACCGGGGGATTGAGGCCAACCCCGATCAAATCCGAGCAGTGCTCAAAATGTAGCGACCAGGGCGAGTGAGGGACATACAGTGCCTCACCGGTCGCGTCACCGCCTTGGCTCGGTTCCTATCCCGAGCCGTCGAATGGTGTCTCCCCTTTTTTCGGTTGATCAAGCAAGCCAATCGAGCGCCGGGGAAGAAAGGACAGATCGACTGGGACTAGGAGTACGAGCAGACGTTTGAAGAATTTAAACGCTACCTGGCGACCCCTCCTGTCCTCGCCAAACCACAAAAGGGAGAACATTTACTCCTGTACCTGTCGGTGACGCCGAGCACCATGAGCGCCGTGCTTACACGGGAAGAAGCAGGGGTCATAAGGCCCATCTACGACGTCAATCGAGCGTTACAAAGACCAAAATTTTGGTACCCATGAACTGATAAGTTTGCCCTGGCACTCATTACGGCCGCTCACAAGTTGCGACCATACTTCTTGGCTCACCCAATCGTTGTCCTCACCGACCAGCCACTCCAACAGGTCCTCCAAAACCTTGACGCCTAGGGAAGACTAATCAAATGGGCTATCGAGTTGGGAGAGTTCAACATCAAGTTCTGTCCGAGGGCTGCGATCAAGGCTCAGGCTCTCGCCGACTTCATAGCCGAATGCACCATACCCACTGAAGACTCACCCGAAAAACCGTGGCCTTTGTGTGCCACATAGGGGTTAAAGACCTCAGGATTTTTTTAGCAAGTTCAGTCTCTTGGATCTTCTTGCCCAGAGACTTCAGGCTGTTGGTGATTTGTGAGAGACTAGCATACATTTCTCATATGGACTCCTCGGGTTTCATTTTAAACAGTTCATAATCAGAAGTAAACATGTTTACCTTTGTTGCTCGTACATGAGATGTACCTTCGTAGATCAATTGGAGCTCATCCCGCATCTTCTTGGCTATCTTGCATGCTGAGATTCTAGAATACTCCTCTAGATGAACAGCACATTGCATGATGTTCATAGCAGTCTAGTTCACAGTTGATAGTCATATCTGCTCCTTGGTCCAGGTGCTTTCATCTTCAGGAAGCTCGAATGGACTGGTGGTGATGACCCTCTAGAGTTCATGATTCTATGCACGGAAGAATACTTCTATCCTATTCTTCCAATACAAGTAGTTAGTGCCATCGAAGAACGAATGATGACTAATTGATTGTCCTTCAGGAATGAAGCTACGGTGGGCACTAGATCCTGGTGTTCCCTAGTCATGCGGCCACATGTTGGGAAGCTTGCTCTGATACAAATTGATAGACACCGAGAATGTGATCTAGAAGGGAGGGATGAATAGACCACATCCAACTTTTTAACGATGATGGAATTTTAATCAATGAAGATAAAAACACAGCATGTGAATCAGCTTTCAACTAGCCACAGCCAAAACAAACCCACAAATATAGCTCGAAAGGTCAAACTAAGATGAAGTAGTAAACGAACAGTTAACGCGCTAGCAAGTAGGCAAGCTTAGAGTCCCTCAAGTTTGAATAGAGAGAGAGCTGAACAGAGTGGAAACCAAATGACGTATCAGATAGATCCCAGGGATACAAGGCAGAGGTTAGACTCTAGACTCTCCTCATGAAAGAAGGCAGCTCTCCATATAGGCGTGACCTATCATTTGAGCTGTGTCTTTTAATATACCTCCTGGCACAACCAAGCCACAGAAGCAATCACAGAAGCAAATGAACAAACCACACGATATGGATAGAGGGTTTTTAGGTGGTTCAATTGCTACCAGCAATCTACGTCCATCCCTTGCTCACATCGAGCAAGGATTCCTTGCACTAAGCAAAAGTAACAAGCAGACTCAGTCTGCGACAAAATGCTGCCTCACAGCTTGAAAGACCGAGGGAGACAAATCCCTCAACCCAAGTTCTGCCGCCCACAGAAGCTTGGCACCTGGGCTTGCTACCTGCAAGTCCAGAACCAGAGAACAATCTCCCTTCCTCTGAATCCTCAGAGGGAACCCATGAGAGACGCCCTGTCACTCACAAATAGAGACCTAAGCCTCCCTTCCTCCAAGTACCCTTGGAGGAAGCAAAATGATAAACCACACAAGAACAAGGTGGAAAAAATAGAAAACTGAAAAGAAGAAATAGATTGTAGCTTTGTAGAGGCACTTTGAAACGAAAAGACTAGCTTCTCTCATGTTTTCGCTTCTCACTCTCACTCTCTTTCTGGTGTTGCTCTCTTCTCAAAGGGGATCTTCTTACGGCAGGGGCTCTCATGGCTTTCGGCAGCTTTCAGCGCACCTCATCGAAGGCCAAGGCTGTCTTTAAATAGGAACAGGGCCTCCGTAAGCATGAGGCATAAAAACCTAGTGAAAGCCCATTGGTCCACGTGGCTATGAGATATTCTTCTTCTGCAAGTTTTCGCTTCGTGAGGAAGGCGGGGCATGGGACCGAACTGGAATCCGACCACATCTTAACATTTTGAACCGAGCCAAATGAAATCTCAAATATTTGAACCGAAATCGGGTTTAAAAGCTAAACATTACAATTGAACCGGCGGAAAAAAAACCGCCCAATTCATTTGGGCCATTTTGAAAATCGGGTTGCCCAAAAGAGGATGTGTGCGAAGAGAGAAGACGAGGCCCACATCTTTTCTCTCTCATCATTTGTTTATTCCGTTTAGATATTCACTTTTTAAAGCGGCCCTTATAGATAGATATTTAAAATAGATTTCCATAATTCTCTTGCTTCTTCTGTTTTCGCTATTCAATTAGGGCCTCTTTGACATCCAATTAAGATAACTCGGCAGATGAGAGAGAGACAAGTGGGCCCCGCTCTCTCTTTGCACACAGTCGGGTCAACCAGGCTCGGTTAGCTTACTCGACCCAGACCCTCCTGGGTCAAGTAAGCTAACTGTAACCAGGAGGGTCGAGTAAGCTAACTGCAATCGGTTAGCAAAGGGGCCCTTAATTCCTTACACCCTCTCGCTCCCCATCCCCTACACCTCACGACTGCGGTAACACTGCCAGCTCGGCCGCCCCGCGTCGCCGCCAGCTGACCCCAACACCCCTCCCACTTTCTGCTCCGCCGACCTCCTCCATTCTTCTAACCTCCACCCCCTTCGCCACCCAGCCGCCGCTGATCCCGGTCCCAGGGCCACTATTCGCGAGAGCCGCCGCCGGACGACGCCGACGATCCCGCTGACTTCCAGCCCTCGCCTTCGCCGGCTGCCCCGAGCCTCCCGACCCCAACGCCTCCAACCTCCAACCCTAGAGCAGGCGGACAGAACAATGAAAAGAGGAACCCCCATCTGATCCACCTATCTTCGACTGGCAGAGGAGGGGAGAGGGGGGAGGAGGAGCCTGATCTGCCATGGCTGCTGACGACAAGGACGATCCCAACCACGCCGGGGAGCAGGCTCCCGATCCGGACCACCCGGAAGCCGCGGCCCCTTCCTCTTCCTCCTCCACCATCGACGCCCTGGCGCGGAAGGTGCAGGAGTCGCTGGCCCTCGGCAAGCGCCACCGCTTCTGGGAGACGCAGCCGGTGGGGCAATTCAAGGACGTCGGAGACCCCTCCCTGCCGGAGGGCCCCATCGAGCCCCCCATCCCGCTCTCCGACGTCAAGGCGAAGCCCTACACCCTCCCCGCCCCCTACGAGTGGTCCACCTGCGACATCTCCGACGACGCCGTCGTCGCCGAGGTCTACAACCTCCTCACCGCCAACTATGTCGAGGACGACGAGAACATGTTCCGCTTCAACTACTCCTGCGAGTTCCTGCGCTGGGCGCTCCGCCCCCCGGGCTACTACACTGCCTGGCACATCGGCGTGCGCGTTCGGTCCTCCAAGAAGCTCGTCGCCTTTATCAGCGGCGTCCCGGCCAGGATCTGCGTCCGGGGGGATGTCGTTCGTATGGCCGAGATCAACTTCCTCTGCGTGCACAAGAAGCTGCGCTCCAAGCGCCTCGCCCCCGTCATGATCAAGGAGGTCACCCGCCGCGTCCACCTCGAGGACATCTGGCAGGCCGCCTACACGGCCGGCGTGGTACTCCCCACGCCCATCACCACCACCCAGTACTGGCACCGCTCGCTCAACCCCAAGAAGCTCATCGACGTGGGCTTCTCCCGCCTGGGGCCCCGCATGACCATGAGCCGCACCATCAAGCTCTACAAGCTTCCCGATTCCGTCGCCACGCCCGGTTTCCGGAAGATGGAGATGCCGGACGTGCCCGCCGTCACCCGCCTGCTCCGGGGCTACCTGGCCCAGTTCGCCGTGGCGCCGGACTTCGACGAGAAGGACGTCGAGCACTGGCTTCTCCCGAGGGAGAATGTCGTCGACAGTTACCTGGTGGAGAGCCCCGACACGCGCGAGGTCACCGACTTCTGCAGCTTCTACACGTTGCCGTCCTCCATCCTCGCCAACCAGAATTACTCAGTGCTCAGGGCGGCGTACTCTTATTACAATGTTGCTACCAAGACCCCGCTTCTGCAACTGATGAATGATACGCTCATTGTGGCGAAACAGAAGGACTACGATGTCTTTAATGCTCTCGATGTGATGCACAACGAAACGTTCCTGAAAGAGCTCAAGTTTGGCCCCGGGGATGGGCAGCTGCACTACTACCTTTACAACTACCGTCTCCAGCGTCCTCTTAAACCATCAGAGCTTGGACTTGTGCTCTTGTAGTCGGTATGCCCTTTTCTTCAATTCAGTGACCCATGAACAATGATGCATTCTCAATATCACTGTGGCTCTTTCTCATGGTTTTGCACTCGTCATGGAATTGGTAATTGTCTGTTATGCTGAGAATTTTGTATTAGCTGATGGGTTCCTGGAGGACTAATTATCTTTCAGTTGGACATTGAGCAGTCGAGGTGTGTCTGGTGTGTTTAACATTTTGAGTTCTTGATGTCGGGGGTGACTTGATATATGGTTAAACTGTCGCGTCCTTCCAATTCAATTACTTTCATGGGTTAATGTTGATCATGATTGTTGGCTGTCATGCTCACGGATGGTTTCATCTAAACTATTTTACCATCACATGCTTCCGAAGGTTCTGTTTATTTGTTCAGTTAGCAAAATATCATCATTTTGAACTGTCTTCTATCTAGGCTCTTAAGGTTTTTTCTTGGAATTACATCTAGATATCTACATTTGCTTCTGATGGAAGACTTTGTGTTCCCTAAGCAGTTGAACGGAGCCAAGGTTCTGAGGATTTTGTTTGAACAATGTCATTTGTTTCTGATGGAAGTTTTTATGGTTTGGTAAAGGACAACCTGCAGTCATTGTAGTCTTCTGTGTCACAAATGATTGTTCTTCTGGGAATTTCATTTCACCAACTAATCAGTAGTTACTTCACCAACTACTCATTAGTTACTTTGTTCTAGGCAGTGTTTAGTTAAATGACCATAAAACTTGTCTAAGACTCCAAGGATGCATCTTGGAGATGGAACCTGTAACTTGCAACCAGAAACCAAAGTAGTATTTGCTATTATTTTTAAGTAAATGTGATACTCCTTTTTACATTTTTTTTAGGAAGTAGATGGTACCATGAACTTATTAAATAAAAGAGCTGCGGATAATGAGAGTTTGAGACTCTGAGAACAGGGCATTTGAAGGAGGGGGTGCGGACCAGGTGTGGGGAAAGAGAAAAGAAAAGATATAGGATAGGGAAGGATAAGATAGAGATGTAGATGGTTGGATTGTTTGGGAGAGAGAGCATGGGAGAAAGGGGGCAAGAGCCAAATAGATTATGCATGGAAAGATCAGTTGGGCTTTAAGCAATAGGATGAACTTGGTCCATGTTGACTGACCTGCCTATGTTCAGGCCGGGGCCTGATTGACCCATAGACAGCTTCATAAAGATAATGTCGTGATCCTTTTGTGGCTTGCATTTGTCCTAGGGCATATTCCTACTATTCAACATCTCTAACACATTGTGTAGTAGTTACGAACCCTTAATCTCCATGAGAAAACCTTGCACAACCAAAATTCTAAGAGGATTCAGGATTCCTACTACCAATAGGAGGTTTCTCAAATATCAGCTTAATATGATCTTGATGACATTGTCATGTTTGGTTCAGTCAGAGCAGAACTCAGTAGCCTCCTCTAGGCTAATTATGAGACCTCCTTATGCGTAGTAAGATGTAGGATAGTAAACCTGTGCATTCTGGGTATCTTGCATCCCTTATAATGCCCAAAGGTGTCAGACTCTTTGAATTCGGTGGTCAGATTGGCAGGCTCTTCACTTTTTTAACGGACATCAAAAAGTGTCTTTTCGACGGAGTTTCTGATAGAGTTCTGACGGTAGATGACCATTGGAAACTTCACTTTTCCTTGTAGTCATCCTCGGCTAGGTGAGGGCCGAGAGGGTTATGGAGAGAGAGATGATTAGTTTTGACATTTACACCGAGGGTATCCCCCTTGGATATTTTGTAGACTTTTGGCCTTTAGGCATTTATGAAATGGAGAAATGATTTCAAGCCCACAGTGTGCTTGCATATTTGATTGCTGCTTTATCATGTTCGGACATTTCTCTTTTAACCTATTTCAACCACACTAAAAAGGGAAAAACTTAGTGTAGTTTTGATTTTAGCCCCTTACCTAAAAATTATATACCTTTCTTCTATCTTTTTCTTATTGTTATTTTTATTCCTTCCCTTCGACCAATCGTGTGAGATAGAGGGGCCGCCCATGATGGCATACATGATCTACCCAGAAATTGAATGGTTCATGTTGCATCCCGAGAAAGCCTTGGTTTTCCTATCATCTTTTGTAATTGTTGATCATCTATCTAGGTTTGTATAATTTGTTCAACTAGTGCAGACTGAACAGTCAACTAAGGTAGTAACACTTTCTCCCCTTGACACACTGGAGAACAGTCTACAATATCTGACAACATTCTTCATTCCTGGCATGCATAGGTATATAGCCATTAACCTTTTTCTACTTAGTGCATCTGCTACCACATTAACCTTCCTCAATTGATAATTTAAAGTGACATCATAATCTTTCATAAATTCAGGCCACATTTTCTATCTTAAATTCAAATCCTTCTAACAGAAGATGTATTTCAAGCTTTAATGCTCGGTATATACTTCAAACTGCTCCCTATACAGATCATGCCGCCATATCCTTAAAGCATGAACAACAACCACCAATTTCAAATCACGTGGGGGATAATTTACTTCATAATTCTTTAACTATCTAGAAGCATACACAACCACTTTACCATTTTGCATTAATGCACACCCTAACCCTTTTTTTGATGCATTTGTATATATATACCACAAATCCCCCAGAATCACAGGGAAAAGTGAGTACTAGAGTTGTGGTCAGGATGCATGCTTAGGTCCGCATTGATACATTACTAATTCATCTTGCCAAGTAAATCATATTGTCATTCGATTAGCTAGTTCTATTCCGCTGCAACTTATTTTAACTAGCTATAAAGAGGGCTGCATTGCAAAAAGAGAGGCAGATCTATTCATCCCTCCCCTCTAGATCTGCCATCCACTGCTCAATAGGAGAGTGCTCGCCAAACTAGCGACATGCTCGGAAGCGAATGAGGCTCTTCTTTGTCGACGTGGGCAGACGTATGTCTCTCTCAATCTATCTGTGTCAGTATGCCTTTGCATGTCCCTCTGTGTGTCATCCTAATCGGAGATCTTTTTATAAGGGTTGTCCTAGCGATGAAGACCTATCCCTAAATAGGGAAGTGTGTGAGTCGTGGGGTAACGTCCCCCCGCGATCGTAGTGAGTTTTTCGTTGTGCGCCCGTTCATCCGGGGCCGGGCAGTCTTCTTGCGAGTCTTACAACGCCTGTAGGGCGTGTTCGCTTTTATTAGAGTGGAAGGCTGATGATGGCAGGAGTAACGTTCAGTCGTCGGAAGATCATTCGACATCCAATATGCCTCGATCGATGCCCCTCTTGGGCTAGCGAATCCGATGGCTAGTTCTGTTGGGCTGCCTGGCCCGGGCCATCGGCTGTCAGGGTCCGCTACGTGTTTTGCATATCTTGAGGCACACAAGCTTGGCGTTAACAGGCCGCGCATGGGCCGTATGGGTTTTACCCCCCTCAGTAATGATTTGTGTAATATCTCGATTAATTATAAATTGAGATGTTACAAATGTAATATATATATATTATTTTAATTTTCTTGAGTGATTCTCACTTAAAATTAATTTAGTGTGTAAATTACGTCACTAAATTACACAACATGAGAATCACATTAAAATAAAATTTTAATTTTATAAATAGTAATAAATAAGATAATTTTAATATACATACATATATAAAAAAAATTATGAGATTTTAAGTGACGTCATTCGAGGACATGATCTACATCCTCGAAGGCGAAGAGCCCCAGTTCCTCGGAATGAGGCTAGTGTTTCACCTGCTCCTGCTGTACCGGTTCCTGCCCAAGCTGCACCTGTTCCTATTCCACCTGCGGAGTTACCCGGTGGTCGTGGACGGGCACTGAAAGAATTTCTGCTGTTCCATCCACCGACATTCGAGGGTCAATCGGATCCCGAGGTAGCGAGGCATTGGTTGGATACCACCAAGTATGACTTCCAATGCATGGAATGCGCCGAGGATGAACGGATTATGTTAGCTTCTTATCAACTTCAAGGTACTGCATGCACGTGGTGGACCACGGAGTCGGAGGTTGTCTTCCATTCCCGTCCACTTTGACAGATCACATGGGTTGAGTTCGTTGCTGCATTTAACGTGTCTATACTCCATTCTGCCTGAAGCTAGCCAAGATGTACCAATTTCTGGAGCTGACATAGGGCGAGATGTCAGTGCTATAATATCGCGATAAATTCATTGAGTTGGGCTGGTATGCACCCCACATTCCTGCCGATGAGACTGTGAGGACTCAGTAATTTTTGCGTGGACTGAAAGCAGAATTGAGCCTGTCACTGTTCGCTACACGTGTAACTGAGTTAGATTTTGCATATTAAGCCGCTATCACGCTAGAATTGGCGTTGGCGAGGACTCGAGGACTTTCTCAGACTGGGATGGTTCCTTCGACCGTGCAGCATCAGCCGCCCCACCAGTCGTCTATTTCAGGAGCTTCTTCTTCCTTCTCTCCTGCCGATAGTGCTTCCTTCCCGCAATCTTAGGGTAGAGGTTTTCGATTTAAGAAGAAGAGGAAGAGGTTCGATCAGCCGTCATTTTCTGATCCGAGTCAGCAGTTCGGTTCTTCAGTTTGACCACGTCCAGATTTCGTTACTTTTCAGGCGAGGTTGTGTTCTAGGTGTGTTGGCAGTCATTCGGGTGTGCCATGCTCCTTGCCGGTTGTTTGTTATCATTGTGATCAGTCGGGGCACGTTTCCCGGAACTGTTCGTTGAGGCAGCAGACGGTGCAGTTCTCTCAGACTTCTCAGTCGCAACAGCCATAGTTCCGTCTTCCTCCGCCGCCTCAACCTCAATCGTTTCAACCGCCCGTTCCTGCACCTTCTCAGTAGTCGTCTATAGCTACCCGTCCCTCGAGAGCCAGAGTTACATACATCACTCGTGCGGAGGCGTTGGCGTCTAATTTGATCGAAGGTACGATTTTGATTTATGATCGCTTAACGCATGTTCTTATCGATTCAGGTGTGACCCACTCGTTCATTTCTGAAGATTTTATTACTCATATTGAAAAGCCGGTGAATGAAGTTTCCTGTGAGATGCTCGTGGAGTTACCGTCTGGCGATTATATGTCCACTCCTCTGTGCTTGAAAAATTCTCCGGTTATGGCCAGTGGTCGGAAACTGCCAGCGAGACTTTATGCATTACAGTTAGCCGACTATGACGCGATTCTTGATATGGATTGGCTAGAACTTTATGGTGCCATGGTTGACTGCCGTCTCAAGTGAGTCTACTTCATGCCACGTAGAAAGTCAGCCTTCTATTTTCAAGGTATCGACTTTTGTTTCATTCAGTGTCTTTTTCTGTCGGTAGGGTGTGTCATGTTGTCAGTTTCCTCCTTATCCTTTCGTCTAATTTTGAGGATGAAATTTCTTTAGGGGGGAGGGACTGTAACACCCATAGTTTTAGCAGATCCTTAGTGGTTTGGATTGCTCTCTTGGTTATTTCTTTACTCGTTGCTTTGATTAGTTTATTTACCTCACGCTACTGCGTGTGTTTCTTATTCCCCCCTATGTCATTATTACATTTGCTCCACGCTGCCTCGATGTGTGTTTTTCTTTCCCCCTTCCCCTCTCCTTCTTCCCCCCAAGAGAAGAAAGGAAGAGGGTGACTTTTATTGCCTACAACGGCATGACACTCTTGGTCCCAAGTTTAGCCCAGTTGTTTGGGACTGATGGCATTATGTCGTTTGAGGCCTCAAGTGTGGCTCTGATGCGAGCTGGGTGGGAGGAACCCCTTTGAATCTGGAACTAGAATGGCTAAGCAACATGTTGTCTGTTAGGGTCCTATCTTGAGCATGGTCTACCCAAGTGTCACGTTATGAATGCGGCAGCCAAGGTGGCTGCGTTCAGAGATGATCACGCCCAATGTGGTGACCGTGATATGGTTGGCACCTGCTAGCGGCTCCAAAGCCCAAATGTGACTTGCTGTTGGAGTTGCCAGTGTCAAGTCACTTGTGGAAGGCATGTCAGGAGTTGTTCCCTACTTTTTTGTCATGTACCGCATGACTCAATGGGTAGCTATGAGTCTAGGGTTAACTTGACAATGGAGATATCAGCATGACGAGGCCACTTGTCTGATAGTCAGGGATGATCCCCGCTTCTTGGTGAAGAGCTGTGTGATACAGTAAGTGGCTCCGAAATCCAAGTTGGGCTCAGCAGCTGGAGCTATTGGTGTTGTGACATTGATGAGGTATTCAAGAATGATTCCCACCTCTCCGTAAGCTGCCGCAAGACACTACAAGTTGTACTGGGTCCCAGGTTGGCCAGGTTATTGAGGTGCTAGTGGTGCAATGCCACTCGTAAGGTATCTGGGAGTGGTCCCCGAATCTTGATAGAGTGTTGTTTTAGTGCGACAGGTTGTCTCGAGCCTCAGGTTTGACTTAGCCAGCTAAGAACTTTTGGTGTTATGCCATTTTGCTTTGTTTAGGGAGAAATCCCCTATGCTTAAATCTCGATTAGTTCGAGAAAATAAGTGGGTGCAACAGTTAACCATATGCGCCTATATGGACTTAGTTCATTATTTGCGCCTAAGTAAGCATAGTTGTGGCTATGTGAAACTTAGCTCTTAGTCATTGCGCCAATGTTAAACTTAGCTTTAAACATAGCTCTAAAATTATGTGACTAAGTTAATATAGCTTTTAGTTTTCTGTGCCTATGTGATACTTAGCTTCTTTTTCTTGCGACTAAGTCAACATAAGTTTGTTTTGTAGCGTCTAAATGAACATAGATTTATTCTTCTATGCCCATGTTACACTTAGATGAATATTTGATTTCTTCTTCTTCTTGCAAGGTTTTTGTTCATTCAAAGGTTTTGTTTTTGCCAAAGTTACTTCCAAGATTTTGTTATTGGTCAAAAATACTTTCAAGGTTATTGGCCAAGATGTCCTTTAAGATTTTGTTATTACCAAAATTACTTTCAACGTTATTGGTCAAGATTTCCTTCAAGGTTTTGTTATTGCCAAAATTACGTTCAAGGGGATCATTTGGGTTTCAACTATCAGCACAACAGATACATCTTTACACTACCTAGATGGATCGTATATCTCGACCTATGTTCTTCAAAGAGAATGTCTTTCTTCAATTCCTTATTTGTAGCACCCCTGGTAATTTTATAGGATTTTTCAATAATTAAATCAATTTGTTTAAGTATTTATCCTTTTCTGAAAAAGCTGTAGGTTTGCTAAAAATGCCTTTGGGAACCATTCACTGAGGCATTTCATCAAACGGATCCTTCTTCTTCATTGAGGTCGGTGCACATTAGATGCTTGGCCTTTGGCAAGGTCGGTGCACATTTGGTACTTCTTCACTTGAGGTCGGTGCACATTTGAGTTTCTTCAGTAGAGGTTGGTGAACATTAAATGCTAGGCCTTTGGAAAGGTCGGTGCATATTTGGAGAGTTTCTTCATGAGGTCGGTGCACATTAGGTGCTTGGCCATTGGCAAGGTCGGTGCACATTTGGAGCTTGGCCTTTGACAAGGTCGGTGCACATTTGGAGCTTCTTCACTTGAGGTCAGTGCACATTTGAGTTTCTTCAGTAGAGGTCGGTGCACATTGAGAAACAAGGTCGGTGCACATAGGAATTCCTTTAGTAAAGGTCGACGCACATTTGGGGCTTCTTCAGTTGAGGTCGGTGGACATTTGGAATTTCTTCAATAAAGGTCGGTGCACATTGAGAAGCAAGGTCGGTGCACATTTGGAATTTCTTTAATAAAGGTCGGTGCACATTGAGAAGGAAGGTTGGTGCACATAGGAATTCCTCAGTAAGGTCGATGCATATGTGACCTTAGGCTTCGTAAGGTCAGTGCACATTTGCATACCAAGTTTGTGCACATTAGCAATAAGCATGACCAAGTTTATGCACATCAGCGTACCAAGTCTGTGCACATTTGCAACCAGCATGAACAAGTCTATGCACATTACTTTTTGAAGCAAGCAAAGGTCGATGCACATCTGACTGATTGCATATAAAGGTTGATGCATATTTTTCTAAAACATATGAAGGTCAATGCACATCTTGACTAATTGCCTATAAAGGTCGATGCGCATCTCTCTGATGCATATGAAGGTCGATGCACATTTTTCTAAAGCACATGAAGGTCGATGCACATCTTGACTAATTGCATATAAAGGTCGACACACATGGAGAGCTCCCTTCAGCAAGGTCGGTGCAACTAGAAAATAAGGTCGATGCATATATTAACTACTTAGCAGGAAATCTTCACACCTGGACACATCAAGGGATGGCATGAATTTCTGAGTCAAATGGCTAATGACTCATGGTGTGACATCATCAAAACATCATGTACTTAACATATAGGTCACGACGTTATTTACATCTACCCAAAAGGGAGAACACCCTTGATTAATCGCTAGGAGAAAGGGGCCCTACAGCCTAGAGAGTTTTCATTAAGATAGGATGATGAAGAAAAGTTGAATTATACTAACCCGTATTGAGGGTATGAAAGTTTAAATAATGTCAGTCACTCATGGACCATTTCGTGTTCAGACAGAAGTCCGTATTGAAAGCGTGACAGAAAATGAAAATAAACTTGTGCAAATGTTTGTCAAGTAGATGACAATTTTAATGAGAATGCGGGATCTGGTCCCAATGGAAAGGAAGGAGCAGTTTCAATGAGCTGTTGCCCCAGGACGATATCAGATCTCGGTCATATCGAGGAGGTTTCCTAGATACAAGACTGACTTATTAGGGTGCCATGTATGTTCCAATATCTAGAGCTCGGGGGAGAAGGGATCTCCGAAATGCACACTAGGGCACGTGTGTCCTATGTCTTTTATCTTCTTGGCTTAATTCCGTTCATGTATGGATTTTATTCCACTTGAATCTCATTTATTATATTCTATGTTCTCTTCTCTTTCTTTCCGGGCATCGTGTCCCTTCTGATTTGATTCCTATGGAACCACTGGATCTCCCTTCCTGTGCATCACACCCCTCCACACCTCCACATCCGCATCCTTCGGATCTTTCTCTCCTGCCAGGGCATCGCGCCCTTTCTAATTCCATTCCTTCGAAACCTCCAGATCTTTCAGGACATCACACCCCTTTCTATGTCTTTCCTCCGGAACCTCCGGACTCTTCTTTCTGCTACACCATCCTTTCCGGATATCACACCCATTCTTTCCCATCTTTCTTTCGATTTATCGTCCTACTTCTCTGGGACATCGTGTCCTTTGTTCTCTTGTTCCTTTTAACTCACATTTTCCCGTACTTCCTTCCAGGACATCACGTCCCTCATCACATTCCTCCTCCGGAGCCTCCAGAATTTCTTCTCCATCATGATTCTCCTCCTTTGCCTCCGGACCCTCCGAATCTACCTTTTGCCATAAATCAATTCCTCCTTTTAATCCCTTCTGATCTCGGGTCCGACCCGACATCTTCTACTTCCACTGCTTTGGGCATCTGCCCATTCTCCCACTACTTTCGAGGCTTTAGTCCTCATTTCTCCTCTTGATCTCGTTTCCTTCTGTAGACCATTCTTGTGATCAGGGTCTCCGCACCTTAGCGAGGGAGTTCTAGCCCTCGCCTCTTTTCCTTTTCTCCTTATTCGTCTTAGTCTGGTCTGGGCACCACTCCTTCTTGTTAAGTCACTTCAAACCTTTGCTTCCAATCTTTTTTCTGCCAAAGAGGATTACAAATCCCACAATGATCAACATTGCCTTTGGCAGCTGCTGCTTCATAAGGTTGCAAGGTAATATTTTTTTTCACAAGATTTGCACACATGATTTTTAAAATGAAGTGCTTCTTAACTTGATTAAGAGTGATATTTTAGGCCTTTATCCTAGGTCTTCAATTTAATCAGTCTTCAATTTAATCAGAAAAAATCTTTAGGCTTGCTTTTGCAGCACCTCTAGTTATAAGAACCCCACGCTGGGAGCTCGGCGTCCCTCCCCGCTTGCTAAAAGGTAACCCTTAGCTGGGCACCCCACACACTTCACGACGCTCTCAGCCGTCTCCTTTGGTTAAACATCGATGCTACTTTGGCCATGCCATGGGTATTCTTGAAAGTCTTTTCTCTTCACTGCTCGATCGAGTGTAGGGGCAAGAGGTTGACGGATGAGATGACCAACTTAGGTACTCCCCAATATGAGAGAAGTCTTAAATAGGGGCAGTCTTGATCCTAAACAAAGTGAGCTTTTCATGATAAATCTAGCCAAAAAGGGCCATTATAAAAATCAAAGTCAAAATTTATTGAATGCGAAATAAAGGCATGTCAAGAGAGACAAAGTCCCCGCAGGAAAAACCCTAGTCGTATGTATGTCAAGGGTCTAAAAATCAAAGACACAAAGCCCCGGTGCAACAGACCGCCTCTTTGAGGGGTAGTACCTTGGAAGGACTTCGAGTCCTGATACCTCCCATCCTGCATAGGGCTTATCCCCAATCGTTCTTCTCTTCTCCCTTCGAGGCCGCATGTTTCTCGGGTATGGCCTTGGTAGGGTCACCGTTAGCTAAGGGCAGTCGGTTATAGGGCGTCACCCTTCAATGCACGCCTTGCTTTGGGCAGCTCTTTAGCGAAAGGGGAAGGAACGAGGACCCCTAGCCAGTGATTTAAACATCCCTTTGATGTTGCATTACCAATGTAAGAATATGGTTGGACGCCACCGAGCGCGTGTTTCGTTCCATGGAATGCGCGGAAGATGAAAAGGTGATGCTCGGTACTTTTCAGCTCCAGGGCACGACGTTGACATGGTGGAATACAGAGTGGAAAATTTCTTTCCAATCTCGCTCGCTGCGACAAATTTCGTGGGCTGAGTTCGTCACCACCTTTGAACTCACCTTCAGCCTGGTTTATCTCCGAATGGATAAAAAGCATCAGTTCTTACAGCTTGTCCAGGGAGGAATGTTGGTACTTGAATATCGGAACAGATTTATGGAATTGGGTCATTATGCGCCCCATGTGCTTGCAAATGACGCATTAAAAACAGAGCAGTTTCTTCGTGGCCTCCGTGCTGAGTTGAGGCAGCCACTAATCGTTGCCCGTGTAACAAATATGAATGAAGTATATCAGGCTACGGTAGCGTTGGAATTGGATTTAGCGAGATCCTAGGTTCCTTCTCAAGCAGCGTCGATTCAGCCGATGGTTCAACTTCCTTCTAGTTATCTGCCTCCTATTCCAGGTTTTTCTTCAGCCACTCCAACAGCTAGTGGTTTTGCTTCTTCTGGTAAGTCCCAGTTTAGAAGATTCAAGAATAAGAAGAGATTCGAGAAGCGATTTGACCAGCAGGCCTTGTCTGGTGCTACACAGCAGCCAGCTCCTTCTTTCCAGCAGCGTCAGAGTTCTACAAAAAGCCAATTCAAGGGTTATGCGCGGTGTGGTAGCAGCCACCCAGGCAAACCATGCTCGTTGTCGGTGGTGTGTTTTCGGTGTGGCCAGCCAGGAGTCCGATGGTCAGTCAGAACGAACTATTCAGACCCTGGAAGATATGCTGAGATCGTGTTACCTTGATTGGCAAGGTTCATGGAGTCAACACTTGCCGCTAGTGGAATTTGCTTATAATAACAGCTTTCACTCTAGCATCAGCATGGCTCCGTATGAAGCGCTATATAGTCATCCTTGTCATACCCTATTGAACTGGTTTGATGCCAGTGATCGACTTTTGACAGGACCAGATATGGTACAGCAGTGCGCTAATGTGGTTCGTCTGATTAAGCAAAGGTTTTTGACAGCTCAGAGTTGACAAAAAAGATATGCAGATCACCGTAGACGTCCACTCCAGTTTCAGCCCAGAGATCAGGTGTTTGTTAAAGTATCTCCGATGAAAGGTGTTTCGAGATTTCAGAAACGTGGTAAGGTTAGTCTGCGGTACATTGGCCCTTTCCATGTTGTAGAGTGTGTAGTCCAGGCAGCTTATCATCTTCAGTTACCAGTGGCTATCCAAGCTATTCACGATGTATTCCTTGTGTCCCAGTTAAGGAAGTATGTTTCAAACCCGTCTCATGTCCTCGACTATTCATTGTGGCCAGAAGTGACTACTGATTCGTCTACGCCAGAGTTTCCTGTCAGAATTGAAGACCGTCGTAAACTGTAGTTGAGAAATAAGGTAATTCCTCTAGTTAAAGTTGTTTGGCAGTGTCACTCAGGTCATGAAGCTACTTGGAAATGTGAGGATGAGATGAGGTAACTTTTTCCTTTCTTATTCCCATGAGGTATAATTTCTTTCTGTGTTCTTCCTGTTCCTTTCCTTTTAAATTTTGAGGATGAAATTTTTATTAGGAGGGAGGGACTGTAACGCTCGTGTCTTAATAGATCTATAGTGGTTCGGACCCGGATCTAATTCTATCAGATCTGTCGATTTTTACAGATTAAGGGACTAGGTCGACAGATATGCCAAATTCAGTAGACTGAAGTCAAGTTCAGTCAATAAACTTTCTTGCAGACTGGTAGCTGAGTCGACACAAGTTGAAAATCAGGTCGACTCAGGTAATTGGTTGGTTGATCGAGTTTCCCAGAATTGAAGCATTATAGTTTGTTATAGGTTTCGATCAACCAATACCTAGGTTCGGTCGACCGACTGGGGATTCAACTAACTTATGAAGAATAGCAACAAGGCAACAAGTAGATTGGGTTGATTCAATGAAACTATGAGTCGATGCAAGAAGTCTCATATAGTCAGTTCTCGCTAGTGAGTCAACTCAAGAAGAAAGCAAGTCGACTCAATACCTCTTCCAAAATAGAAATGAGTCGACCTACTTAACAAGTAAGTCAACCTACTCAGTCACAGGAGCAGAACAATAATGAAGGTCAAGTCAACTTCGCCATAGCATCAAGTCGACTCAAATCCTCCATTTAGGGCTAAAAGCTTCCAACAATGCGATGAGCAAGTTGACTCAGACGTGTTCGATGAAATGCTGCCAAGATCAGGAAGACAGCAAAAGAGAGCATGGCATATTTGACAAAGTAAGCAATAATAGTAGCATGTAGCAACAACAACAAGCAATAAGCAAGGCAGCAGGCCAACAACAGCAACAAGCATTAGCAGCATTAGCTACAACACCAACAGCAGCAACTGGCATTAGCATCAACAAGCAACATATCAAGCCAGCAACACAAGTAGAAGCAACAACAGTTGTGCAACAATAACAACAAGAAGCAATAGCAGCTAGACCACCAACAACAACTGCAAGCAGCTAGCATGCTTCAGCATGCTAGCAATAAATAGCAACAGCAACAACATCAACAAACATTAGCAACATGGCCAGCAACAATAGCAGCAATAATAGCATGAAGCAATAGCAGTCAGCAGCTTCAGCAAAGTCATCAGCAACAACAACATCAGTAGCATCAACATAAGCAACAATGGCAAGCAGTAGTAGTAGCAGCCAGTAACTACTTTAGCAAGGCCAACAACAACAACATCAGCAGAAGTAGCTAGCATTAGCAGCGACATTAGCTAGCAATAACATAGCAATAGTAGTAGCAATAGTGACAAATAGCTAGCAACAACAGCAGCAATGGCAGCATGCAACAACAATAACAACAAGCAACAACAGGCAGCAAGCAGTAAAAGCAGCAATAGCAAGTGGCAATAGCGGCAACAACAGCAACAAGCAGTGCTAGCATCAGTAGTGGCAGCCAGCAGCTACAACCAACAGAAGTTAGTCAACCTGCACAAGATTAGTTGACTGAAAAAGAGAAAAATCAGTCAACCTAGGGAAAGTTCAGTCGATTGATATTGCCTTAAGCCCACAACTCACGCAGTCTACCTAGCAGAGTCACCCAGTCACATGAGGACTTAAGCAGTCACGTGACTGCCTACTCAAAGTCAACATTCTTGATTCGGGGAGTCATCCTTTCATATCTAGAAGGTCCTTTGACAGTACTTTAAAGTGTTTTTCTTGTGGACCAATGAGAAGATAGCTGAAAAGGTGAAGGACAAGAAAATCTTCCTTTTTTTCATTGGACCAATCAGATTACTTCTACCCAAGCACCTGATAAACCAACAGATCTAAAGAAGGGTTTCAAACAAATATCACCTTTTTGCCATGGTCCAATTGGAGGATAGATGTGGAAAAGGTTCTAGGACAAAAGAACCTTATTTTATATTGGACCTATCAGCCTAGAAAATTGGGAAAAGGGGGGGGGGACTTTCTACCCTCTCCCTCTATAAATATGAAGCTTCTTGCCTGAAGAACTCACTGCTGCCCTGGAGAAGAAGAGAGTGGGAAAAACTTGAGTTTGCCTGAGCTTTGTAGAAGAAAATCTGTGAGCAAGAAAAGAGAAGAGAGTGAGCAGCCCAGTTACTGGTCTGACCCAGTCCAGTGCTGAGAAGAAGGAAGAGAGCCTTGAGCTTTAGAGAGAGCAGCCTTGCTGTTGGCTTGAGCCTGAAGAGTAGAAGTTCAGATCTGAGTTCAGATTTGCATTACAGCTTCATGACCTTGTTCTGAAGCTACATTTATTTTTCCTTATTTCATTTTGTGTTTTTCCTTTTGCAACTTTGAATCTTCATGTGTAGTGCTATGCTTATAGCTTGTGTCTGGTACACTGTTTTAGAGATCGGAGTGGTTTTGGCTACTGTACAATCGTGTGTGTTTGTGGGGTTGTCCCCATGGTTTGCTACATCTTTGTAGTGTGTTTTTTGCTTTTGTTTTGTCTTTATTTTGGGGCTTGTCCTCGTGTGGTGCTGCAGTTCTACAGTGTGATGACTACATCCTTGTGGTAAGCAAATGTGGGATGCTATGCGAACTAGGACTCTACGCGCTTACACGACTAAATGGACAAAAGTAACATCGGCTCAACACCTAAGAATCCAAAGAGAGGAACTACGCCAGGAACAAGCAACATAAGCTTGCAAACATCCCCAAGTGAGGGAAGCGCGTTGATCCACACAATTGAGGAACCAGCAGAGTCTCGAGTAGGTAATTCACACTCGTGCTCGGATTAAGTTACGGGGCAATCACACTCTCTCACCGCGCTAGTGATAATTATATGAAACAGGCTAGGAACCTAAATAGCACACAAGTAGCGCCTCAAGAGCATATACGAGACAAGTAAGTCAAACAAAGAAGGGAGCAGTCGCATACCTTCACACTCGGGGCATGGGAAAGACTCCCAGTCAAATCACACGATCCCCAGTAGAAAGAGCTAAATAAGTACATATCCAAACATGGCCCACTCCTCACAGAGAGGTAAAAGGCTACACAGCAAATCCGGGGAGGTGTGAAATGGGTTGACGGACCACAATTCGGTGGAGCGATGGCAACCACGATCCGCTGCGAATCGGTATGGACTGGACTGCACCATGATCCGGTATGTGTCCAATAGCAAGGAAGGTGCGTCACAGATGTCGAGGATGGAGAAAATGTCTCTGAAGACGTGCTACAGTGGATGACGATCCTCCTTGGAGAAGATGAAAGCTGATGGAGCCGGCTTGTACCTCCAGCATAGCCACAAACCAGTGGGTAGACAGTAGGCCGGCCTACATAGATGCACGCGACTAGCAGGCGGGGAGGCCCAGAACGTGGCCTTCTGGTCATCCTATGATCACAAAATTAGGCATGGACATAGGCAAGAAAGTCCCTGCAATGCTCGTGGTAGATGGGTCGCAGCAGACGAACGTGGGAGCTGGGGTGACTCAGAAAGAAATCACCTGTGTAGTCTAGCCTATCTGTAGGCAGCAGGATAGGTAGAGAGAGATTGACATGGCAACAGGGCTTCCGATTGGAGTTTAGGGCTGGGATTTCACTGGGAGATAGGGAAGAACGTGGGAAGATAGTGGATGGGCAGTGGGGTCACACGTAGTGGAGGGTTTGGGCATGGGGAGTAGTGGTCGGTGGGACTCTGTTCTGTAGATCTATGCAGACAGACTAGGTAATAGAAATGGAGGGTGAAATTACATGGGGCAAACGGGCCAGAAAGGCGCAAAAATGCTATGGTGGATGGGTTATGGTGTGGAGAAGACGGGTACCAACTTTCAGTTTGATCAGACAAGGTTTGGGGGGCGAGATGGGGTCTGTAGTAGCGCTCTGTCCCAGCAGATCTGCACAGGTGCAGTCTGCGCGGGGTAAATAGGCTATGAAGAGAAGTGTGGCTACAGGAGGAGTTTGGACTTGAAAATTTAACTGGAAGAAGGGGGAACGTAGGGGAAGACAGACAAAATTTGAGGGTGAACAGAGATGGGAAAGGTGGCAAACCAACCAGGTTATCTTGTCCTCTAGAGCTCTGGGGAAGTAGATCTGCGCAGTAAGGGGAGAACAATCACCCTAGCCTGATTCGGTGATAGATGATGGCAAGACTGGGATCATTGCGAATAGGACTAGATGAAGCACGTTTACTCAAAATATCAGACTCAAATTCGCAGTAGAGTGGCATGGAGGGATTTCTCAAGTTGCAAGTCAGACACAGGTGATGCAGCAGCAGTGGTGAGGGGTTGATAAGGGACCGACCTCTCACTAAACCCAAGGGCGTCTCACCCAAAACCCAAGGCATCTCACCAAGGGGGTGCTCCTCTCAAGCACAAGGAGAAAGGAGGGAGAAAGGGGCACATCTTTCAACTTCTCTCAAATTTTAAATGAAATGTGTTCCAATCTTGTGTGACAATACCAGTGCAATCAATTTGTCAAAAAATCCTGTACAATATTCTAGAACAAAACACATTGACATTTGACATCATTTTCTAAGAGATCATGTAGGAAAAGGGGTCTTTGAAATAAATTTTATTGACACACACAATCAGCTAGCCAATATTTTCACAAAACCCCTAAACCAGGATCAATTCAGTAAGATAATAAGAGAACTTGACATGCGCAAGGGTGAGAGCATACATACATAGGTCTGCACTTAGGGTAAGAATCGCACTTGTAGAAACTCATGCATAAAGGGTAGATTAATATGCATCTTGTATGTCTTCACTCTGAATACTTTGTGCTTATTTACATCCCTGCATGCTTGAGTGTATCAATGTATATAGCCCTCCTTGAAAAATTTCTAAGGATGAATATTCCTTGATTAAATAAATGCAAACTCATATGACTACAGATCTGAGACACTTTTTGAGAGGGAATTAGAGAACTTTTTCTCAAAATCCCATCTCTTCTCTCTCTCTATTTCATTATGTTGGTTCCATCTGGACGGTCGGCTGATGTTGCTCATATTAAAAAAAATAGAAAAAGAAAAAATAAATAATAAAAAATAAAAAATGAGCTTTTAGGGCAAGGTCAACCACTTCGGTCGACCGCCAGCCTCGGTCTGGTCAACCGAACCTGACCAACTGGTCCGGCCGAACCAGCAACCGACCCACCTTATAAGAGTTCTTAACACCCCATTCTCTCCTTCTATCATCCCCATGCCTTCTCCAACACATTTCCCAAACCCTAGAACCACATATCTCCACCTCTCTAGCCCAATAACTTCATCTTTCCTTCACCCACACGAGATTCGGTCGGTTCGTCACGGTTTCGGGACGAAATCTCCGCGGTCGTTCGTGCATTCATGAAGCTACCTCAAAACTTTCAGATTTTGGAGAAGATCATTCCAAGCCCTAGGAGTGTCTTTTGGTTCATCTTCATCCCCAGGGTTGAGCTCGATCTTCAAGGGTCTCTACATAGGGTTTTCTAGCTCAGGATGCCACCTAGACGGAGTTCTCGGCACTCTGCCCAAGGGAAGCCAGTGGTCAGAGATGAGAGGCCCCGACTCCTCCACCATAGTGGGCACCTGCACCTCACGAGCACCTCATTTGCCTCCACGGCCTATCATCAACCCTTGCCTGGTCTATTTTAATGAGGTGAATGACATCCTTCCAGATCTTTGTGTAATTTTTGAGATTTAGCCGGGTTGGAGCGACTTTGTCACTAGATACACTAGATGCTATCCCAACCTAGTCCAGCAGTTCTATGGGAATTTGGTTGACAGAAATGAAGAGCTATATACATTGGTTCAGGGTAGAGAGATCCACATCACTCCGCATCTTTTTGCACGTGCATTAGGAATCTCCGCCTGGGGTGCAGACATGACTTTTGGCCATGGTGAGGTTGAGGATACTTTTATAGCTATGACTAGCTGTGATTATGTGCATGGAGTTAGTGACTTGATTCAGCTGAATGCCAATCATTTTCCACCATTACAATGCATTCTACACCACATGTTTACTTCTCTTATTTATCCAAAGAGTGGGAGTAGAAATGAGGTGACAGAGGTTCATCGATTTCTATTTTATCATGCTATGAATGGTAGTGTTATCAACATGGGTAGGCTAATGACAGATTTGATTGGGATATGCTGAACCCAATTGAGAGTTCATCAAATATTCTAGTCATCGCCCTCTAGTAAGTTACGCCGGCGTTCTTTAACCTGAACGGCATCCTCTTGTAGTGATAGATACCCTTGGGGGTTCGGAAGGTAGTATGGACCTGGTCATGCTCCACGATCCATATTTGGTTGTAACTGGACGACCCGTCCATAAATGACAGAGCTTCGTGGCCGGTTGTGACATCGATCATGACTTCCATGATTGGCACCGGAAAGTCATCCTTGGGACATGCTTTATTCAGATCTCGGAAGTCTACACAGATCTGGATCTGCCCATTCTTCTTTTTCATGGGCACAATATTAGCTAGTCACATGGTGTATTGGTTTTCTTCGATAAAACTCACACCGATGAGTTTTTCCACTTCTTTGCATATCTTAGTAATGAGCTCTGGCCTCATGCACTGTTGCGGTTGCTTCACCGGCTCAATCTTAGGGTTTATAGCTAGCTCATGTTGTGAAACTATAGGGCTGAGTCCTGGCATTTTCTTGTAGGTCCAGGTGAAACAATCCCGGTATTCTTGTAGCAGTTGAACATACAGCTTCTGTTCTTTGGCAGATAACTGGGCGCTGAGGAAGGTTGGCCTAGGGTCGTTCTCATCTCCCAGGTTGACTTCTATCAATTCATCGACCATGGCTTGGCCTCCGTCTTCTAGTTCTGGAGGTGCTGGCTGCAGGTCAACAAAGTCTGGAATATCATCTTTGAGCTTGAGTACTTTGGCCTCTTCATTCTGTTTCACCCGAACTTCGTCAGGGGTTTCTAGTTCAGCTGACGGCGGCTACATAAATTGTTCTGCTGGTAGATATACCATGGCTATGGTTTTAGGGGCCGAGCTAAGGGCTTCGATCCCTGCAGACGTGCTTGCAGTCTTGAAGGACTAGTGGTTATTTATTGCTGAGCTGGAGCAGCATTGCAACTTCATGGCAAAAGATGACTCTGTCTTCTTGCCTCCTTGCATCACCATATCTTCAGTAGAGGTGGCATTTTCTTTCCTAGCAACAGGCATACCCTGGTCAATCTCGGTTGAAACTTCTTTGATTGGCATGAGTGGTGCTAATATCATTATCGAAGGAGTGTCATAGGAGGAGGATAGCCTTGCTTCCCTGGTGTCTTCAGCTTCGCTACCACTGGCCGTGTCAAATTTGGCCTGGAGAGCCGTCTCTTTAGGATAGACTTGCTCCCAGCATTTGCAAGGATCTATGGCCTCTAATTTTGAGTCTATTGGTTGAACTGGCTCAGTATGTTCAGCTTCCGTTAAGTATTCATCAAAGGTTGCCCCCGGTGAGCGGTCTTCTGCTGGGTAGAAAGTGGAGATGGTATCCACCTCATAACGCCCGTTGTAATAGTATTCTTCGAGAGTGAAGCCTAACCCCGGATGTTGAGAGACACGCCTCAATTCTTTATCTATGCTGGCAGGATACCAGAGTCTTTGGGATACTTCTTTCTCTTTGCGAGGCTAGCCGGAGGGGATATGCTACTTCTGGAACATCTTCGCCATTCGGCTTGTAATGAATGTCAACCCTTGAACGGGGACTGACGGGTTCTTAATACCTTCAGGGAGATGACAGTTGATGTCTTCCCAGGTAGGGTGCTCCTCAGTAGTATAGAATAAGCTGCTGGGGCCTTCAGACTATACCACCTCCCATGCCTTGAAGGGCTCGACAGTGGCAACATCGAGGCTGAGTATTGGCCTGGTGAGACCATCTGGGAGATAGCATCATCAGAGAAAGGTCGCTCTCGTCCACAACAGCTTCTGCAGTGGTGTGGTTCAGAATTTGATGGTCTTATTGTGTTCGATGAGTGCCACAAAGCCAAAAATCTTATTCCTGAGGCTGGAGGCCAACCAACCCGAATAAGAGAAGTAGTCATTGAAATCCAGGCACAACTTCTAGATACACGTGTGATTTATTACTTGGCAACAAGTGCATCTGAGCCACAAGATATGGGCTATATGGTCCGTCTTGGATTCTGAGGTGCTGGAACATGTTTCCCAAAATTCCATGATTTTCTTGGTGCTCTAGACAAGGGTGGCATGGGGGCACTGGAACCTGTTGCAATGGACATGAAGGCAAGGGGAATGTATGTGTGTTGCACTCTTAGCTACTGGTGACCACGAGGCCTCCCAGCTGCCTTTAGCGGTAGCAAAAATTTAACCGGTAGCTCAATGACTTAATAGGCCACTCATGAAACAATAGCAGACCATTTTTTCGGGTAGCAAAGGACTTCATCGACGGAGCCTCCCTATAACTGGCAGCACCTCAGGGCCTTGTCTAGCAGCGCTACGGGGCTGCGAATGGTAGGCCCCCTACGATAATTCAATGCCGTAGAAGAGGCCTTGCTTCTTCTTTTTTGGAAGGGTGGGAGAACGGAGAGCCCGCTTGCACCTGCATCTATAGGTTGAAGAGAGGAAAAAGAGTGAGAGAGAGGAGTGAAGAAGAGGTGACGTTTTGGGGGGAGAGGAGCCAGTGCTCCGTTCTTCCCCCCTTTCATTGTATTTCTCTTAGCCTTTTTTTTCTTTTCTACGATGTATGTGCTCCTAGGTTATCTACTTGACATAGAATAAAAATTTCACAACAGCTGTGTTCTTGATCCATGTCTCATTTCTTCTTGTTGGTGTCAACCGCTTCTTTATATCTGCTACATTTTCTACCGTGTGTTCCCGAGTGCAGTGAGCTCCTTCAATGGATCTCTCTTGTCTTTGTGTCCCACACCATTACAAGGTGTTCCCCGTATGAACACATGGGCAAGACTCTCTAGGAAAAGGCTCAAGGCTGAACCAGCGCCATGGGTAGGACTCTGAGGCCAGCCCTTTAGAGACCATCTCCCCGAAGCTCTCTCACATTTCTTTTGAACATCTATTATATCTCTTCCTTTCCTTGTCTAAGAGCAGTCTGGTATGAAAGGCCCAGCGCCTGGGCTCATCCAAGCCCCAGTTGAGACTCGGAGGCTACTAGTGCCAAACCTTCATGCCGAGTATAATGGCTCTCCTCTGCTAGTCACTCCTTTCCCCATGGAGTGGCTTGGTAGTTTTAACTTGCTACTCATGCTCCGTACGGTGAGACCCACAGCTCTCTGAGCCTCTAGTCGGCAGGCCCTATGGCCTTTGGCCGGTAGGTTCCTTAAATCCTTTAATTGGCAGCTCCTACCCGGTAGGGCTTGTAGCCCAACCATATTGGATTTGTAAGCCCTGTGGGTTATCCTATCCACCCTGAGCTCTTCTAATGATCCGTGTTCTAGCCTCATCCGCCCGTTTGGAGGTGTGTTATGATCTTATCACAGATGTTGCCGCTCTCATGTGCTTCCGCACAATTTTAGGGCCATCTCAGATTTCTGTGGATGAATACCCATTTTACACTACCCTAAGCATCCTGGGTCCAAGGGAGGTGCTGCCAAAATCCCATCAGACGCCTGGGTTAACTACGACACTAGGAATCTACCCACCCATTGATTTTTTTAATCTTCTCTTCTCCTCTTCTGATCCTCTGCTTGATCTTCTTTGTCCATCCATTTACCCTCTCATGCTCCCTCCTTCCTCCCCTTCCTCTTCTCCATCTTGCTACGTGGTCTCTACTGATCTAAAAAAAATGCCAATTTTGAAATGGAGATATCAGTAGAAGATTATGCTTGGATTGATTCTTCCTCCTCCTAGGGGCACGAGGCCCACAATTCCCTTCCATTAGACTTTCTTCATCCAATTGCTTCTCCTAGGTTAGAATTAGGGTTTGTTAAGTCTTCTAGAGAAGTAGGGTCTTGTTCTAGTGTCTTCAACCCTTCCTCCATGCTTGAGGCATGCCTGATGATGCGTTATTCTAGATCTATTCTGGATAGATTCTTGTAGGATTTAGCTCAGTGCTGCCATGCCCTTCTTATATGTCCTGAATTTGTCAAACAAGTAGTGGAATTAGAAGAAGATGATGAACAAGATGGGGTGTTGAGTGATGACGGTCTAGGCATATATGAAATCATGGATGAGAAAGACCCGGTCGATCGAGAGGACAACAATGTAGAGGACACTACTGACTTGTATGTGTAGGGATTGAGGAAATTTGATGAACCTTCATCGGTAGTGGATGAACCTATGAAAGAAATCAATTTAGGGATTGATGAGGATCCCAGGCCTATTATTATTTCTGCCAATCTCCCTCCCAACATTGAGGAGAGGTTGATTAAGGTTCTAAGAGAGTATGGAAATTCCTTTGCCCGGTCATATGAAGACATGCCTGGTCTAGACCCCTCTTTGGTGGAACATCGACTTGTGCTTAAACTAGGGAAAGACCTGTGAAGCAGAAATTGAGAAGATTCCACCCCCACATGGCCTTGAGGATGAAGGAAGAACTTGATAAATTACATAGGCCCAGGTTCATTCGGGTTGTCTTATATCCATAGTGGGTGGCAAATATAGTCCCTGTTATTAAGATGGATGGTAAGGTTCAAATTTGTATTGATTTCAGGGACTTAAATAAGGCATATCCAAAGGGCAATTTCTCGCTGCCTCACATAGATGTGTTAGTGGATAATACGGCCAGATATGAGACCCTTTCGCTCATGGATGGTTATTCAGGTTACAACTAGATCCGTCTAGCTTCGGAAGATCAAGAGAAAACCTTGTTCACCACTCCCTAGGGTACTTATTGCTATGTGGTTATGTCTTTCAGTCTAAACAATGCAGGCGCCACCTTTCGGAGGCCGATGATGGCCATTTTCCACGATATGATGCATGTTTATATGGAGGCTTACATGGATGCTATTTGGTGAAATCGAGGACTAAGGAAGAACACCCTCATGTTTTGGCCAAAGTGTTACAAAGAGCTAGGGAGTATAAGCTGAAAATGAACCTTAAAAAATGTGTGTTTGGAGTGTCTTTAGGGAAGCTGCTGGGTTTCATAGTTAGTAAATGGGGATCCAGATTGATCCTAACAAAGCCAAGGCTATCATGGATATGCCCCTGCCAAAGAACATCACGGAACTTCGAGGACGGATTGGACACTTGCAGTTCATCAGAAGATTCATATCTCAACATTCTCAGAGGTGCCGCCCGATCTACGAATTGCTAAAGATAGGGGGATAAATTTGAGTGGAATCAAGAATGCCAAAAAGCTTATGAGGATTTAAAGACTTACCTGTCCAATCCCCCAGTTTTGCGACCTCCTGGCCCTCTGCCCCCCTGCAACCCCCCGCCAACTTACCGCGAAGTTGGATCCGCGAAAGGACAGGGGGCAGCCTACCAACATCCAGATCAGACTCCACACTCCTCCAACAGGCATGACATTACGTGGAGAAGGGTGGTTACTAGCAAGGAGCAAGGTGGTTTGCGGATTAAGGATGTCATAGACTTTAGCTTGGCCCTCTTGTGCAAGTGGCTGTGGAGGTTGGAGGCAGGAGATGACAGCCTATGGGCAAGCATTATTAGACAGAGGTACTATAGCTGGAGGAGGGTTTGGGATTTGGACACCTCAACTCTATCCCAGTCTTCTCCCATCTGGTGGGGCATTATGACTTGCAGAGATGTTATATCATCCAGTGTTCGGGTCCGTCTTGGAAAGGTAACATTTGTCTTTTTTGGAAGGATAGATGGTGTGACGACTTCTCTTTGGAGACGATGTTTCGTGGTCTCTTTGCTGTCGTTGCTGACCCTTTGGGGTCGGTGGACTAGGCTTTTGACCCCCACCTCTTAGGGGGCATCTGGGCGCCAACTTTCAAGAGGGACCTTGGTCGACAGAGATGGAGCAGATACATGACCTCTTACTCCTCCTTGACGACACCTTGCACTTCAGCAGGGAGGATGTGTGGTCTTGGAGGTGGAGTAGGGAGGGGACGTTTTATGTTCGGTTTGCTTATCCTTTTATCTCAGATGGAGGGGTGTGCCAATGTCTCGCCCCACAGATTTGAAGGCCACACAGTCTGTTAAAGGTGAAGATCCTTATTTGGAGGATTACCCACGGGAGGCTTCCGACTTGAGACCGGCTAGTGCACTTTGTTCCGGGCATCAAGGTGTCATGTAGCTTGTGCGGTCAGGAGGATGAGTCGTTGGACCACCTCATTGTAGGCTGCTCCTATGCGCGGGAGGTGTGGGACAGTTTGGCTTCGAGATCCCGATGCTCTATTGCTCGTCAGTTAGAGGTGCAGCCGTTCATAAGCTCTTGGTGTAGGTCTTGGCCCATCAGGGGTGATTTGACGGTGTGGTGGCTGATTCTGTATGTCACTCTTTGTTCCTTTTGAGGGGGAACGGAAAATTTTCGAAGGGACGCTAGAGCTGAAGAGTCTCTTGTTTCTTTTATTTTTCATAGGGTGAGGGAATGGGTGGAGTTGCTTTATAATGTGAATTCCCTCAACTCCCCTCTTTTTATTTTGCTGGGGGGTTAGTGTGGTCAGCACTGTATTGGTGTGACCTTGTATTTGTATAGGGATTTTTTGGGTCCTTCATCATACTTGTACATCCCTTCCTTTTGTTTAATACAATTGTTGTACTACCCACTTTCCAAAACAAAATTGTCTTCATGAACTTCTTGTAACCTCCGTAAGGAAAGAACAGTTTATTTAGTATGTTTCTTTTGTTTTCTTCTAATGAGACCTTCAGATAAATGTTCATCTAAAAATTTTAAGTGGTAAATGCATTCCAGAGCTATAAAGGAGTGTGTCTGCCTGTCAGTCAAATACTTTGAGGAGATGCTTTAGTGCATTTTTATCAAAATGGGAGCAGGCAACTATAGTTGTTACATATAAACTAGTGAGACTCCAAATCTGAGGACTTGGTATAGGTAGGATTTAATTTACAGGAGTTTCTATCTTGCACAACTATAGAGGCTATAACAATCTATAGTTTAAGTGAACTGGTATTGTTTGATATAGATAGCTTGGCATATACATTACTTGGTCTTTGGATGAATGATTGAGTGCTATATTTTCTTTTGCCCTGAGAAGTATAGGGAGAGGACCTGTCCAGTGTGGTCTATTCTCCCTTCCTGTTATACGGGTGACATCAGAACACTAGCATGAACACTAAGCTTCTTTTGACAGTACCAACCCACTGACCGGGGAGGGGGAACATTCCCCAACAAACATTCATGCTGCCAACTTTTCCTTTGAATCACCAGAAGGCCATAGGGCCGCGTCCTCCTATGGCGTGGAGCTCTATGAGCCATTAAAGGTGAATAGAAAAGGGTCTTCTGGTCCAACATTAAACCCACATCCCCCGTCGGAATTGTGGTGGCCGTGGGTCACAGAATCCTTTGTAGGCTAGCCCTCAGGATCTCCTCCCACTCTGACTATACCATTGAACAATTACAGGCCTACGGAGTATTGGTACCCCTCGTATGCTAGCCCTCAGGATTTCCATTCATTTGGGTCCGCTGGTCACGGCCTTGGCCTCCCGGCATTCAGGAGCTTACCCCAGTTCTATGGGTCTGCCTCCACTTCTCCCCCGTGACCCTCTCGGTATGGGGAGATGCTGCCCAAATTTTGTTTGGTCGACTTAACTAAGTTATGCTGAAACCCAAACTATAGCAACTGTGGATGCACTCAGGATTGAGAGAAGACTGTGCTTGAGTACGAACCTCACACAAGTCCTGATCCATCATGCTTGCTGGACAACAAGGACGACAACAAGGACATAAATCCACTCAATTATCATCACTAATGATCAAAAAGAATAGTTGTTAAATGGGTTAAGTTGTAACCTAGCTCAAATGAGCATAAAATTCACAAACATCCTCAAGAAATAGCGAAAGTCCTAAACCGGTGTGCCCTAATACGACATCCACCCCCATCGTCTCGGATTAACCTCACACTCAAAATCGCGAAAGCCTCAAGCTCAACCAACTGGCGCAGCCTTATTCGACGCGCCCCTCACCCCCTGCGCCGTTTTAACCCTCTTCATACCCCACGCCGTTTTAAGCCTATTCCTACGCTCCACCTCGTAGTTCAAGACCTATACCTACGCTCTCCACACCATATTAGAGCGTATACACCCCTTTGCACCGTTTTAAGTCCTCACCCATATTTCCATTAAAAAAACCCAAGCTACCCTCATCTCCCTATCATGCTTGGCTCATGAGTGCTCCATAGCAAATCAATATGAAAGTAATCATAATAAGTGATAATAATAATGAACATTATGGGCACCACTCGCCGGTCAGCTCGGATTCACTTTTATTACGCATCAACGCATACGTGTACGTCTGTTTGCTGATTGTTGCATGTTCGTTATTATCCTAGACCTCGGTATATCATATGATGATTCGCTGAAGGTTAGATTAGGTCTGACTAAAAGCTTTCATAATGCGTGATGGTGGTCTTCGGACCTGTGGTCTTCGCCACGTACCGAGGGCCTAGGAAATAAATACTATCGAACTACATATGTGAGCTCATGTTACGCTCTTACATTGTGCAATGTCATTTTGTTATTCCACTTATGCTTACGTACTTACGCAGGCCCGACAGCTCATTATCTTGGTAATTAATAAAGGGTTTTCCTCCCTTCTCGGAGGATGTAATTAACGTCATAGCTTTTACGGTATGACGGACTACCAGTCCCGACACGGACCTCACTATCGTGTGACTAAGTCAAATCAAGCACATAATAAAATTTTGTCACACACGTGACCTCCCCCTTTTTGATGATGACAACTATGAGTCATGTATACATTCGTCCAAGACACAAGTGATTCAATCAATCACACCATTCAACCATTTTTCCATAGAAACAAATATTCAGTCAAAATTTATTCATTGCAGCTAAAAGCATTCATTACAATGAGAAGTTTTCATACATCGCACCAAGGGAAATGCAACACTTGCATACATCACACCAAAAAGTAAATGCAACACTAATAACTAAATGACACAATGTGCTATATGCACGATTATCATGTAAACTGACTAACATGCAAACATACTCTGTGTACAATAAGAAAAGTTGCTGTTTGTCCAAATCAGTCTTCAATAACACAAATTAGTCTTCAATAACAAAGCTCATACATCTTCTCATTCTTCTCATGACTCATCTCTTCTCTGCCCCTTTGTCATTATCAAAAAACATATGAGAGGTAATCTATCTTCTCCCCCTGACTCTTGCATATTAGTATCATCATCATGATTCATCTTCTCTAGATCTTTTCCTGTTTGACCTTTGAGAGGACGTCTATCTTCTCCCCCTTCGAGTGGGTGTTTTGCTGGAACTTCTAGGTGACCTCAAGGGTACAGCTTCTGGAAAATTTTGGGGAATTCTATCTACCTTGGTACCCAATGCAGCAAATTTGGCAGTGAATTTTTGATCAACTTGATGTACTTGAGTCTGGAGTTCTTTAACAGTTGATGTCAGATCTACAAACCAACTTTGTAGCATGTTGCACATGTTATCAAGCGGAGATGTTTGCTAGTGATGAATTTCTGCCATCGAAGTTGAATCTGCCATCGAAGTTGAAGAACTACAGACTATGCAGAGATGACTTCTTTAAACTTTCAAGCCAAGTTGAGGACTTCTTCTTGAACTATATCTGTCATGGCATAGACATTTTCTAGCTGAACAAATATGCTGTGGGTTTCATCCAATAGACTTGTTAATTGTTGAGACGGTGGCTTCTGCTCTTCCTGAATAATCCTCATTTCTTCTCTAATATTCTGCTGTTCTGTCCAAATGTCATAGGCATGAACTAGCATTTGAGTTGTTTTTATGTACGATTCAGCTTGAGTTTGTCTTAACCTGCTCAAAATATGACCAGCTTGTTCACTCACATGTAGCAATGAGTCCATGAAACCATGCTGCCTCTCATCAGTTCTGTATTTGTCTCTTACAAATTTCTCTCACTGACTGTTAACAGTTTGCTCAACATGTACCAGTCTGGCATCTATCCTTTCAACTGCAAGATTTAATTGCATGGTGTAGGAGTTTATATTCTTGAACTGTGACATCAAAAGTCTCACCAGTGTGGGATGTATGTCATATACATTGGGAGCTGAACTTGGTCCTTTTGATGTCGATGCATAAAATTTTGGTGGAGTATGTGGCTCTTTAGGAGATAGAGGTGGCTGTATGCCAAAACCCATCAAGGGTCCATGATATGTGTCCTGTGGCACTGCAGCCTCCTCTTGTTGCTCTACCACTTCTTGTTGCTCTGCCTGCTCAATCACTTCTAGTTGATGTTCTTGTTGCTCCTCTTGCTATAGCTCTTCCAGCTGCTCCAGTTGCTCATCATGTTGATGTTCTTCTTGTTGCTGCTCATATTCTTGTTGATATTCTTCTTGTTGATGCTCTTGTAGCTGTTCATCATGCTGCTGTACTTGTTGTTCTAATGGATGCTTTTGTTGTTCTACTAGTTGCTGCTCTTGAGAAGATATGAGAGTAATAAATAAAAGATGGGCTGCTTGTGTGTGAATAAACGACGGGATTTAATGACTAGAAGAATGATAATAATAAAAGATGCCATAGCCATGCATACCTCGGGACCCCCACTCCTCTAGACTGAGTGAGAAGCGAAGAGCAATGATGCCCCACTATATCGGACCTGGACCTCAGGAGCCCCCGATGTGGCCATGATCCGAACTCACCTCGGGCCAATAGTTCGTTAACTCGACCCGCTTCTACTGGGATCCGATCCCGCATCCTCATCAAACTTGCCGTGTATGCGACTAACAGTTGCACGGTTTTATTGCCATCTTTTTTCCCTACAAGTTTGGACTCCGTCCAAATAAGAAATGGTCCACAGGCGACCGACATCTATGTACCTATGAACATTTACACCCCAATGCGGGGTTTGTATAAGTACAATTTACGGTTTCACTTCTGCTTCGTCAGTATGAATTTCAGGCCGTAGGGCCCTTTTTTTTGGTGATTAATCAAGGGTTTTCCCCTCTCTGAGGGGATGTGATTAACGTCATGACCTTCATGGCATGGCGAGTTTTCTGTCCCGACACGACATACACAATCGTCTGATTAGTCAGATCAGGTGCACCTAGGACTTCCTCGAAGCCCAAATAAATCATCACTTAGGTGACTAGCACACCCTCGCACTAATAAACCGAATAAATGAATGAATAAACGAACGAATGAATAAACAAAATGAAGTGCCCCCAAAAGTGCATCCATAGATTGTCAATGTCTTACAAATCCATTCTGATTGGAGGAGTCTGCATTTTTCTGGACAGATGCGACGCCCAAGCAATCCTAGATCAGGTGGTCCCTATCGTACCGACCCGCAATTCCTTCTAGGCCCTATCCGGAAGAAGGGCCGAGAAAGAAGAAACTAGTTGCCAAGGCGGAAGAGAGCTGGCCCTAAGGCTCAAGGTGTTTAAGCAGGTATGGGTCCCCAAGAAGATCCAGTCTGTCCGCCAAGAGGCACCTGTTCACCACCGCCCCGAGCCTGCTGAGACGGGGAAGAGGAATGAGAGGGGCTTGACCCCAAGAAGAGAAGAAACAGTTGTGGATCCTCCACGCCGCACTAGTTTCAGGGCATGCTCCCAACAAGCCAATATCCCCACAGTGGGAAGAAGATTCGAGCAACTTGCCAAAAGAGCACGGCTAGCCTACGTCCCTCCAGTGGGAGGTCGACAGCTATCCCCGGTCCTACATCAGGGACGGGGGCAGGAAGAGATGACCAACATGGTCAGAAGCTATTTCAGGGGTCTGGGCAACCCCTCATTGGGCCAACAATGGCTACTGCAAGCAGCCACGGTCAAAGAAGATTACTGCTCACCAATGACAGTCGAAGAAGAAGAGGAGAGAAGAATGACATCGTCGATTGACGACAATGTGTATGAAGACGGCCTGGAGCTCGAATCTGATGAAGCCCCTCCCCAGCAGAAGGAGAGAAGAAGAATCTCCAAGTTCGAGAGATTGACCTTCCCTGGTCATGCAAGAACGAAGGTCCATAGACAAAGAAAAGGTATGCAAGTTTTTACCTGTAATATGGCCGGAATGGCTGGCAAATATGGGGGTCTAGCCGAGCAACCCCAAGAGTTGGCTCAATTAGCCGAAAGGCCAGGGCCAAACACCAAAAGAATAGAAGCTGCAAGGGAAATGTTGAAAGTGGCAAAAGGAAAACAAATCTTACCTGACAAAGTCACCACCCTGACCGCAAACGTGGTGACAGCTGAAGAGGAGGAGGTGTTGCTGAATATTCCGCCTAAAGGTGCCTCAGGGGAGACAGTAGAAGCCATCCCCAACACAGTGACCATGGACCCATCAGCATTGATGCTGCACCAGAAATATTAACAGGAGATAGAACTTCTGAAGAAGCAGCTAATGGAGAAAATAGAACAAGCCTCGGCCTCCAAGCAGCCCTAGATGCAAGCCGAGTCATCGCGGGGAGGCATAAACCCGTGCGACATCCAACCATTATATACCCTGCCCCAGCTAGCAGAGCCCAGCCTAGCGGCCACCCAGCAGTGCTGACCATAGCCGCTGATGCCACCGGTGCTGCCATAGGTGCACCAAGAGCCTTCATTGCTGCATCCTCCTCCGCAGGCGACCACCTTGGTCACCCTTTACCTGTAGTCAGTGCATTTCTACCCGAAACCAGTCGATCTGACCACCGTAAACAAGCTGATGGTGGAAAGGATGATTGAGCTGAAGCTTAATGAGCGAAATGAAGGCGACTACGTCACATTTGATGCTTATCCGGTGCCATATCCGCCACATCATGCAGCAAAGCAGATCACTCCAGGGATCAGTAAGCCGCTTAAGTTTGACAAGTTCAATGGGGCGGGATCCCCGAAGGAACATGTCACATATTATATGATCGTCATGGGTGACCTAGCCACAAACATGTCATATCTACTAAAGTTTTTTGGGTCCTCAATAATGGGGCTCGCATTTGAGTGGTATTCCAGCCTCCCGACTGGGTCGATCAGCGACTGGCCTGATATGCAAAAGAAGTTCAGGGAAAGGTTTCACGTCACCTAGAGGGAGGTCACGGTGGCTGAACTCTACTCAACTAGGCAAAGGGCAGATGAAACAGCCCTTAAATACATCAAGAGGTGGAGGAACCTCAGAATGAGTTGCAAGCAGCACCCATATCAAGAGGTTGATGTACAAATCTGTAAACAAAACCTCAAGAGGGAGGTACTAGAAAAGATGATCGACATAGAAATCTGGTCATTTGACCGCTTGAACAATGTAGTGGCCGAAGTGGAAGCTTTCCTGGCAAGGCCTACCCCTACGTCAACCACTGTCACCACATAGAAGGCAAAGGCAGTAGAGCGGTGCCTAGCGCCTAAAGAAGCAAACACTCTTGATGTCAAGGCATTTGAATAGCAAAGAGATAAGGGCAAGAAGGCAGCCACACCTCAGCTCGCCAGAGCAGAAGAGAAGAAGGAGGGTGCCTCACTAAGGGACAAAATGAAAATGGCCTACTCTTTCCCAAAGGAGAAGACTAAGGTTTTGTTTGACTGGGTCACCAAGTGCAATAAGGTCACCCTACCTGAGCCAAAAAGGCCGGAGGACCCGAAGAGAAGGGACAGTCCAAGATTCTGCCCTTACCATCAGATGCTGGGGCACCCGATCGAGGACTACTATGTGTTCAATGACATCATAGAAGGTATGGTGAAGAAGGAAGAAATAGAGTTTGAAAAGTACAAGGTTGACCCTCCACAACCCCATGAAGCGCCTCTCAGGAGAGCTGCGGCCAATATGATTTCCTTGTATCAGGCATTGCCCGAAGAAGTTGTAGAAGCCAACACTGAGCACATTTATGAGGCCTACTTTCTGACCCCAATGGAAGAACAATTGGTATGGCAGCAGGTCCCTGTAAAGATTAAGAAGAAAGCCACACCTCGCCCGAAGGTGGGGGCACATGTCCGTGGCATCACACCGTGACCTACTCCGCCGGCACCAGCACCAACTTGGACCAGGCCGCCTATAGTAGTCAGAGTACATAACCACAACCGGAGAAGGCAAAATCCATTGCCAGTGGCCAAAGAAATCAGTCTAGAGGTCCGATGGCTGCAAGACCGCATAGACGGGCTAGATGAATATGAACAGCCCGAACTGAAGCCTTTACTGATACAGGATCATGTCCCATGGCAAGAATTGGAGCAGCTCTCGCTGGAACAAGAAGGAGAAGCTGATAAAGTGGCCGAAAAAGATGACATCCTATTCTGGGGGCAAGCGCCATCCAGAGACAAGAAGAAGAAACAAAAGAAGAAAAGGAGAGCCGGCAAGGCCAAAAGGGACACAGTGCTATCCTGCAATACCCTGTCTACCCTCTTCAATTTGCCCAATGAGGAAGATGGGGAGGAAATATGCTTTACACCCGCTGCTGGGGCAAGCCAGGCCGAAGCCGCGACTGCTACTCATGCAACTCGGTCAGGCTGAAAATGGGGGAGCCAACTGCCCGCCAACCACAACATCATCTTAAAGGGAGAGCAACCCTATAAGATACCCCCTCCGGAGGTCAAGGGAGTCCAAATCCCTCCTCCTTTAGGGTTATACACTCAGAGTGGGAGTAGCACAGCCGTCCCTTCCTTCCTCGAATATCTAAAAATGATAAAGGGAAAGCAGCCATGTCAGGATGCCAGCCCTGCGACCGGGGGGAATCACTGCACATCGGTGGGCCACGCCCAGGCGAATGGCTCAGTTGAGAATGCCAACAGAATGCTCCTCCATGGCATCAAGACCCGCCTTGAACAGGTTGGCGATTTGTGGGTGGACTCCATCCCAAGTATCATGTGGGCACACTGGACCACTGCCAGGGTTGCCACGGGAGAGACACCCTTCCACCTCGCGTACGGGGCAGAGGCAATCATACCTGTTGAAATATCCAACCCATCATTACGAGCCGACTAGTTTGACGAGACCAGAAACAACCAGGCAATGCGATAAAACTTGGACCTACTCGAGGAAGACAGAGAGCGCGCCCAGTTAAGGCTCGTAGCCTATCAACAAAAATTGGCCCAATACTACAATGCTCGCGTCAGAGAACGCCACCTCCTCTCTAGAGATCTGGTGTTGCGACGAGCTACCGTGGTGAACCCCAGAGCAACCATGGGAAAACTAACACCAAATTGGGAAGGTCCGTACAGGGTAACGGAAGTGCTTGGCAAAGGAGCATACAAGCTAACGATGTTGGAAGGGGGAGAGGTACCGAGGATATGGAATTCTGTAAACCTCAAAAAAATTTATCAATCATTTTCAACATATCGCCTCGCCGCTCTAACGAAAGCGTCGCCAGCTGAGCTCAACCACGGTGGCTTCTAAGCTCCCAAGAGGCGAGCACCCATGCTCCCTTAGAAATCATGGTGGCTTCTAAGCCCCCAAGAGGTGAGCACTCATGCTCCTTTAGAAATCATAGTGGCTTCTAAGCCCCCAAGAGGCGAGCATTTCAACTCTATTTTTGCACTCATGCTCCCTCAGAAATCATGGTGGCTTCTAAGCCTCTAAGAGACGAGCACTCATGCTCCCTCAGAAACCATGGTGACTTCTAAGCCCCCAAAAGGTGAGCATTTCAACTCCTTTAAAAATGGTGGTAGCTTTCAAGCTCCCAAGAAGTGAGCACTCATCCTCCTTCAAAAACGACGGTAGCGTTCAAGCTCCCAAGGGGCGAGCATTCGCACTCCCCCAGAAATAATGAGCAACAGTCTTACCCCAACCAAGGGAAGACGTACACTCTTTTCTAAAGCCAATCACGAGTAGCACATAAGCCTTGGTAGATGATGTGGAGCTAACATGGAGGACCCTCCTGCGAGGCGCCATGACTCAAGAAATTTGAAGAAGGGGGAAACCCACACCAGGATAGGAGGAAGTCGGAGAAGGAGCAACTAGCACTCACGACGGGAACTAGAAGAGCAGGTAGGGTTCCTTGGGGGGAACTACGATGGTTCTTATAATGCCAAGAAGCAGGGCGACCACTTCGAAATCACAGGAAAGGAGGAAAGGCGCCTGCCACCATCGATGTACGATCGTCGAACTCAAGCGACCGTTCGCACCCATGGCCCCGGACAAAAGCAGCCAGCGTTGTGATTACGGTGACGCCACCTGCCACTACCAGGGGTGCCTTATGCGCCAAGCATATGGTCAGGCCCACCAGCCCAAGCAATACGAGGAGACTCAGAATTGTAATAGCTTGGATCATTTGGATCGGAATCGGAGAGCTTTCGGAGCACTTTCGTGGGTCTCGGATTGTGTTTTACGATCCACTTGGATTTTTCCCCTAAATAACTTGCAGAATCCCATGGAGAGTGAACCGTTGAGTTCTGAGACTTTGGGATGCTGCAGGTGCATTGTGCTCTTTTCGAGGATCACATAGACTTTTTTTTCTGCACTATAAAGTATATGCATATTTGCATATAACAACATAAAGTCTGTGCATGTTTTACTTATAACATTGTCAGTCTGTGCTCATTTGCTCACTATATATTTGTGGTCAAAGCACATGTGCTGAACATGGTCAAAGCACATGTCTCATGTAAGTCTGAGCATGTGCATACTCAAGTCTGAGCTCATGTACTATTTGCATATTCAAGTCAGTGCACCTGCACCGCTTTGCTTAGACAGATCGATGTAGATCTTATATTTACCTGAAATATTTTAATGCATCTCTGTCTATCTTATACCATGATCATATCTTTTTATAAGACAAAGCACATTGACTATTCACTTATGATTACAATATGTTTGACAAAATGCCTTCTATTCTTTTTACATGAACTTAAGTGTACGAAAGGTTATTTCACTAAATAACTAAGGATCGAACACCTTAAGTGCCAATTGAAGTCACGTGCTTTGAGGATCAATTTAAAAGGGCACGTGATCCAAGGCAAGGTTGGAATCTCAACAGAAGTATCTGCCATATGGAAAGTAACTCATCTCCATTTGACACGTGGACTTCTAAAGCGCTTCAACGAATTATCTTCCTGAAGAGTTTGGTGGGAGTGTTCCCTCCACACGCACTCTGGGCAAATCTCGTAGGGTCCACATGATGAAGGCATGATCCTGCCACGTGGGGCAATCAGAAGCAGATAGAATCATCTTCCTTGTCCAATTTACCTCTGGCGCCCCTATTCCTATATAAGAAGTCTTTAGGGAGAAGAAAGGGGGTCAGAGAGTGTAGCTATCTAAAAGAGGTAGCGGAGAGGAAAAAGTGAAGAGCAGAAAGGAAGAGAGCTGCCGAGAATTTAGAAGAGTTGCAGAGAAGAAAAGAGAGCTTGAGATAGAAGAAGAAGAGAGCGGCTGTAAGAGAAGGAGTGAAGATCTGAAAGTTAGAAAAACAGAGTACCGTATTCTCAGTGAGAGTGAGTGAGAAGAAAAAGAGAGTGATTCACATAGCAGTGAGGAAGAAAAATGAAGAAAGAAAGCAAGATTGAGGAGAGGAATCTGAAGATCCGTTCAACTGGTTCTTGGATCAGATCCAAGCCAGATTTGCTCCTGCATGAGTTATATTTTTCAATCTTTATTTCCAGCTTTCCGATGCTATTATTCATCTTTTGATCTTTCATTTCAGATTTCATCAAGTTGTATGTCAGTGTTGCAGAGAATTAGTTCCTCTGGTCAGCAAGCTGTGACGCTCAGCTGTAGCAAGCTGTAATGCTCAGCGGACATAAGCTGTGTGGCATAGCAGACGTAAGTTGTGATGCGCAGCGGTAGCAAGCTGTGATGCTCAGCTGTAAGCAAGCTGTGACGCTCAACAGTTCAAGCTGTTAGGCAGCAGGAAGCCTCACTCTGGTTTGAGTGGGGGGATGGACATAGGTCTGTGGTAGCAAACCGAACCATCTAAAAACTCCTTGTCTTTGTGGTTAATTGCAATTCTGACTGACGGTAGATGTTTGCTTAGGAGTGTTGCATGTGGTTAGCTTAGATTATGCTGAATTAACTGTGTGTTTCAATCGTATATGTTTTGATCCCTATTGAGTGTTTGAATGAGCTTGCTAGAGGTGCATGTTAAGTGTTCGAGTGAGTTTCACATAAGAATAACTGGTTAAATGTTCAAGTATGTCTTATTAGAACATCTGATCAGCCAAATTAGATTGATTTCATTTCTGCGATGGATCTAAACCAAAGTGAAAGGGTCTCTTCTTTTGTTCTCTGGCTGGAGAAGGATCCGAACCAAAGTGAAAGGGTCATTTCTTTTGTTCTCTGGCTGGAAAAGGGTCCAAACCAAAGTAAAATGGTCTCTTCGTTTATTAGCTGGCTGGGAAAGGGTCTGAACCAAAGTGAAAGGGTCTATTCTTTTATTCTCTGGCCGGAGAAGGATCCGAACCAAAGTGAAAGGGTCTATTCTTTTGTTCTCTGGTCGGAGAAGGGTCCAAACCAAAGTGAAAGGGTCTCTTCATTTATTCTCTGGCCGGGAATGGATCCAAACCAAAGTGAAAGGTCTCTTTTTATATTGTTGGGTGGCTAAAGGCTGAAGGTGGGATTGGTTGTTGGTTTGACATCTATCGGTTCGAATGTCGATAGTTGGGAAGCTGTCAGCTCAGGGGCCGATGATTGAAGAGCAGTTGGCCCAGGGGTCAATGATTGAATAGTTATTGGCCTAGGGGCCAATGATTGAAAAACTATCGGCTCAAGGGCTGATGATTGAAGAGCTGTCGGCATAGGGGCCGATGATTGAAAAGCTGTCGGCTCAGGGGCCGATGATTGAAAAGTTGTCGGCACAGGGGCTGATGATTGAAAAGCTGTCGGCATGGGAGTCGATGATTGAAAAGTTGTCGACAAAGGGACCAATGATTGAAAAGCTGTCGGCTCAGGGGCTGATGATTATTAAGCTATCAACACAGGGGCCGATGATTGAAAAGCTGTCGGCACAGGGGCCGATGATTGAAAAGTTGTCAGCTCAGGGGCCGATGATTGAAAAGTTGTCGGCACAGGGGCCGATGATTGGAAAGCTGTCGACGTGAGAGTCAATAATTGGGAAGCTATCGGCTTGGATGTTGATGATTTGGAAGCTGTCGACTTAGAAGACGATAATTAGACGTCTGTCAGTTGAAGCCCCGATGGCTGAGCAATCTATCAGTTGAAGCCCCAATGGCCAAACATCTGTCAGCTTGAAACCCCGATGGCTGAATATCTGTCGACTTGAAGCCCCAATGGTTGAATATCTTGTCGGCTTAATGCCCCGCTGGCAGAATATCTGTTGGCTTGAAGCCCCGATGGCTGAACATCTTGTCAGTTTAATGCCCCGTTGGCGGAATGCTTGTCGGCTTGAAGCCCCGATGGCTGAACATCTTATCGGTTTGAAGCCCCGATGGCTGATCATCTATCAGTTTGACGAAAGGTCATGACACCGACCATGTGAGAGGTTTATTGAGTGGATGGCTGAAGGCGGAAGGTAAAAGGCCACGTCTACCTTAAGACATTCTTTCCCTTCTTCTCTTCTTCCTTTGTGTGCAGAGACGGGTGCGAAGACCATGTCTGCCTCATGACTTTTCTTTTGGTTCTACTCTTCTTTTGTCATTAAAGCCCCCAAGGTGGGGTACATTTCTCTTAATGTGCCCCCAAGTTGGGGTGTAGCTTTTCTTCATCTGCCCCCCTAGGTCGGGAGGGTATGACTCTTTACTTCTGTGCCCTCAAGCGGGGTGTATTCTTTATGGCTTCTATGCCCCAGGGTCGGATATGTTTCTTCTTCAAATGCCCCAAGCTGGGGAGTGCTCTTTATGGCTTCCATGCCCTCATGGTAGGGTATGCTTCTTCTTCGAATACCCCAAAGTCGGGGTGTACTCTTTATGACTTCCATGCCCCCGTGGCGGGGTATGTGTCTTCTTCAAATGCCACCCAGGCTCGGGACAAGCTACCCTTTATACTGCAGGCTGGGTTTATCATATGTTAAGCACTGCTTGTAATTAGTTCAGCATATCTTGCTGGGAACCTTTTATGTTCTATTTACCTTCGGTTTTGCATGTGTCTGGACTGTATTTCATCCTACAATCGAATTAGTTTTGGGTTGAGATTTCAATTGCATATCAAGTTTTTTGAGGGATCTATTCAACCCCCCTTCTAGATCCGATTGCACCCAAGGGACCTAACACCCTACTACCTCTCAATGGGATGCTCAAGCCCCAATTTCGCTAGTCACAACCATTTCCACGAGTGGGATTGATTCAATCTCCAAGTAGGAGATTCAAAGCTATGTTCAGTAACTAGTCGCTGAAAGCATGCCGATCACTCGTTCTCATTCCTTGGCTCAGTATTGCAAGCTTCCCAATGCATACTTCCCACTTGGCTTCAAAGCTCCAAAGTATTGGAAGTACGATGGTACTATCGACCCCCATCACCATCTTTCAGATTTTCTCATGGATTCCTTAAAAATGGTTATAAGACCAGGTCCTGCTGGTCCATCTATTCTAAAAATCCCTCGAGGGTGAGGCCTTGCGCTGGTTCTCCTCTCTCCCAACTGTTGACCTCCAAAACTTTGATATAGTCTCTGAGCAATTCCCCGCTCATTTTGGGCCCATGTCCAACATAGCTCCCACCTTGTTTGATCTAGTCATGGAGGAAATGAAGCCCGACGAGGACTTCCTTCAGTTTGCTAATCACTAGGGAGTCATGGCTTCCCAGACGGAGGTCTCTATCCTTGAATCCCAAATGGTCACCATGCTGGTGAACAATGCCACCCCACAGCTTAGGGCCATTCTGATACTCACCGAACTCCACACCTTCTCACAATTGTACAATCGAGCTCGGATCGTCCAAGCCCAAATGAAGGATGCCACCTTACCACCCTTCTTTGAGACCCACACAAGGGGACAGAAAGCTCCTGCCGTTCCCACCTTGGAAGGAGTCACCGTGAATGAGTAGGTCAACACCTTTGGCCCAATAATTGCCAAACCCCATAATCCAATCAGGCCGGTCCCAACCAAGGTTATGCAGGTCCGAGGCCATACTCTAATGTTCCTCCACCACAAAGCTACACTTGAGCTAGTCCTAGATGGGCCTCATACCCTCCATTATCTGAATCTTTGGGTGACATTTTCTTTGCTCTACTATCTTCCCAGGCCATTCAGCTACCTCCTCAAAAGGATTGGGTTCACCCTAATGCCAACACTTCTAAGTATTGTTCATACCACCACACTCTCGAGCATGATATCTACAACTGCTTTCAATTCAAGGATTGGGTGTATGACATGAATGATGAGGGTAGAATCAACTGGGCCGATGTTAAGCTTGCCATAGCCAACCATAAGAAGCCTAACAAGGACCTGGGCATTGTTCAAAATCTATTGCCTACTCATCAACGAAGCAAGGATCCGTCGAGCTCGAAGCAGCATGAAAGAGTGAACACCATCATAGGATTAGAGCTGTGTGTTCTTAAATGAACCCAGATGTGGGGCATTGAAGGCTTTCCCGAATGTCACGAGCGATTCGAAGTAAAGGTCGAGGAGCCGTGGGCTGATGTCAACACATTCACGGAGGGGACCCACCCTTGGACATTAATCACCCCTCTCGTTCAATCACCAATGCCCCATCAAGGCCCTCTCACGTTGATAACACCTCAAATATTTAGATTGGAGGGGTTAATCTGCGAATGCAAAGGAATATCGCGTCCAATACTTTAGCTAACTCTAAGAAAAGGCTTATTCTTCTAACCTCCTCCACTTGAATTTAATCACCCTTTCTAATCAACGTCGAAGTGGGATGTCAGTCGGGATGACCAATTATTTATCTAAGCATATTGTTCATACAGTGTAGCATCAATAAGCGCTAATTAAGTCTCCATATATGTATTGATTCCAAGTCTTACCTTTTTTGTCTGCTACATCTTTCTTCTTAGTCTTCTCATTTTTAATGCACACAATTCTTGTACGCCCAATACTCAATCCTTATATGATGACATGTCTTCTAGAAATTTCATAGCATTTTCTTTCGAGCTTTAAAAAAGATTTGTCAATCAAAAGGGGTCTTCAGCTGTGCTTCTACACTATCAACAAAACTTGCCTTAACCCCATGTGTCTTAGATCTTTTCATTCTCTCTCTCTCTCTCTCGAAGCAGGGTATGCGTTCAAGAAGAGTGTCTAAGTAGAAGACACTCTTCTTACAGATATAAACAACTTAATGACCGAAGAGTAAAATGCTTGTATCAGAGCCCTAAGAAGAGTGTCTTCGGTCATTAAGTTGACAAGACGCTACCGAAGGCTTACGATCTCTTGCCATATCTGTAAGTCGTTTGTACCTCTTTACTCTATGGCTGCTATTGCCAACAACTCTCTCTTTCATGTGCTCCTTGCCTCAGGCATTGAACACCCCATTACTAGGTAGTATCGGAATTATAATTCCCTTGCACCGTTTGCCCACAATGGCTATGAATTTGAGCAGCATTTTACTACGATTTGGGATCATTATGATCACTATCAACCCCCAAATCTTGATATTTACTATTTTAATCCTGCAATGCGTTCCTTTCTAATCTATATGAAGATAGCACGCAGACTTTAGAATTGGTAGTCCCTACGTATCTGCCAATTGTGCCACAATTTTGTCCAGATATTGGCTATTCTACATGGCACTCAGTTTCTTTTCCCATCGAAGAAATATGTCAATGGGAAGGTATGGTAATGAGTTTATCGTCTGAAAATCGTCGATACTTTGCCTTATCGCATATCGTTCCTTATATGGATGCTCACTTTATCCCTGTATTCAAGGAAGTATCGGTACAAAAGCCCATGGCTCCTCTATCTGAGTTTTTTGCTCTCTTACAAGCATCTATTCTTCCAACTCCTCTCCACCATGATAGAGATGCTCATTATAAGCTTCCTCGATGGGCTCCTCCCGCTCCTAAAGAACCACAGACATTACGTCCTGTAGAACGGCGAGCACAATATAGTACCTTTATAGCGAGATCACATCCGACATCTTATTTTCGACGCCAAAATGATCCATTACTCTACAATAATTGTTATATCGCACATGGACCTTATTTAACGCCAGAACAGACAGCATTGGTATTTCTCAATGTTCAAAAATAGTGTGATGATTATTCTAAGTTTCATGCCTGTCAATTGGCGCATCCCAAGAATTTACCGCTTGATGCCTCTGCGGTTATTTATGATGAAGAACCATGCACCTCGACTGAATTTGTAGAAGAAGTGGCAAAAATTTCTGCTCTGTTAGATCCACCTCTTGCCGTACCTCCAGTCACCACCCCAGTGGGTTAAGATTATTTAAATAGTGGATTATGCATTATAATATCACCCCGTAATTTATGGTATTTTTGACTTTTTTTCTTCTGTTTTAAAATTTTTCATAATCCAACTTATGATAGCACCAATGACGAGGCTGAGATTTATCGAGTAGATTTCATCATCACATCTGACACATGTCGTCAGTTCACTTGATAATTCGTGACGGGAGAAATATTTTTACCTATTTATTTATGAAATGACTATCAACGTTCTCTTTCATCCCTTGCCAAAACAAAAATATGAAAAGTGAAAAAGTTGATAGAAATATCAATACACTTCGTAATCGCATAGGAAGCAAGTATGTGACAAGTTTTAGCACGGAAGGGGTTTTGAAAAGCGTTGTGTCTATATCTCTCCTCACTTAGAAAGTATTGTGCGCACACAAGTCGAGGGCCAATGGATGCATTTGTTCAAACTTATTGATGTTTGGAAGTCCCTTCTGAAGTCTTACCAAAAGGGGTCTTAAGTTACGTTTGTGGTTGTTAGCACCTATTTATTTTTTCAGATTAATTGAGAATTAAATATAAGAAAATATTTCCTCAATAGAGTAAAATGACACAATGTCAAAGGTACTCTACTAGTCGACTTAAACTCGAAAATCGAGACATTTCGTCGGGTCAAATGGCACACCATAACAAGCGAGAATTGTCCCTGAGTAAAGGACACTATACCAACCAATTTTTCCGACAACCGAGTTAGATCCAAGGTTCGAGACAACCTGTCGTATCGAACGGCACTCTATAAAGATTCAAGGATCACATCCAAATACGCTGCATACGGTATTACACAGCCGACATCTCAACAACTGGGTTAACCCGGGGCTCAAAACAGTCTGCCTCACCATACGACTCTTCGCCAAGAAGCGGGGGTCATCTCGACTACCAGACAAACGGCATCATCATGTCAACACCCCAGTTACTGGGCCAACCTGGGGCTCCCAGCAACCCATCGCGTCACGCGGCATATGACGAAAAAGCAGGGAACAACTCTCGACACACCTTCTGCAAGTGGCTTGACACCGATGAAAGTTACATCACATCTGGGTTCACTGCATTCAAGATGGAGCTCAAACGAACATCGAGTTCGGCCGATCCAGGGCCAGATTCAAGTAAGTTATCTCTTCACGCAGCCCACCTGACCCTCGTAAGCCCCAGTTCACCTAACCAACCCAAACCCCTGAACCCAGCCAATCCTTCCAACCCACATAAATTCCAGACTCACTCAACTATGGCTCATTCAAGCCCTTTGCTCCAACCCATCTTAACCCCCAGTAAGACCTACATGACCTTTCCCTCTCTTCGAGGTCAAACTCAGCCATTTCGGTCCATCCAAACCCCCTAGGGGGAGAGGTTTACTCGAACCAGGAAGCCTCCAACCACTTTAACCCGCGTAAACCCCCTTTACGCGGACCTACAAACCAGAACGCAATCGCCAAGGAGACTGCATTATGGAGGGAAAAAAATCCCAATCAAACCTACATAAATCCCGGCCCACGTGTCAGTGTGTCAGGGATGAACGCAGTCTCTTAGGTGACCGCGTTCATGATAACGTGGTCGCCGAGGCAACCGCGTTCAAAAATGCCTAGTCAAACCCGCGTAAACCCTCCACCACGTCCTTACCGTCCACTGCCACCGTCACCTCCACTATCTCGCCTCCTCTATCCACAGTCGATCGTCAAAGGATGGAAGGAGAGGCAGAGGAAGAATGAAGGAAGAAGAAGAAGAGAAAAATGGGGAAGAAAAAAGGGGGGTGGTTTAGTTTTAGGGGAAAAGTTTATTCAATTGGTGGTGGAGCGGATACGACATAATGTATTAATCAACAATGACAACACATTCCCCATATTGAGCAAACTTTGTATCTACGATTCTTTTGACCATCTATCTTTGTGCCATCAGGTTTTTTGGCATTGACGTGCTTAATGACCGATTGTTGACTTCCACCTGAAGAGTTTCAAGCTCCACCATTAATGGTAGTTTAATCATTGTAGCTGAAGCATTGACTACAATAGATTATGTTTCAGGGAACCTGCTCCACAACCTGTGACATCACGGCAAACTGCTACATTTCTCTCTCCTATAATACGTCTTGCATGATATGCTTCAATTTTTTATTTTCGCGCAGCAATTCTTCTAGCGTGACATCCTTGACATTGTCTCCCACTTCATCATTATCGCTCGAGTTCTCATTTTCAAGAATACTTGTGGATTCCTTCCGACACCCCTTGAAGATTCACCTGACCTTGATCGTTGGAAGGAGTAGCGACAACATGCTCCAACTGAGCCACAGCCCGAGATACTGCATGTTATTTCTTCAAAGACAACAATGGCTCGCTCAGATCATCTAGTACTCCTTATGGCTACTTTTCGGTGGCATGGCAAGTGAATACCTTGATAGTATCTTTGATCACTTGAAACACCCTCTTCTTCCTTAGAGGTTGCACTCCTGGCGGGCAAGTGCCCCTAGCCTATCAAAGACTGACACTCCGAGCATTGGTGCCTTCAACGAATGATTAACTTCTTGGGCCGAGCCCCAAGGTGATGAGCATCAAGACTTTTTAAAAACCTCCTTTCGCTTCTACCCACAAGAGTGCGAAGATTTGACCTGCAGAATCACAGGGCTCCTGGCTTGTTGCCGACCTGTAGAATTTCGGACTTGATAGATGACCGACAAGAGGATGGGAATGCCAGCCCTAGTCCGTCTGATAACGCGGGCCTCTTCTTTGGTGACCCATATTTCTTTATGCTGAGTTGACGCTCCTCCACAGGGTTGCCCCTGGGCTTAACTTTAGGAACTTTGGCACTGAGTAACAGAGCAAGTGCATTTGCCCCCGATTTGCTACCAGTGCACTAGATTTCTTTAATGCCACTTTGTCTTCCCGAATGCACCAGAGAAGCTCAAAGCGGTTCGAGGTGAGAATAGTCGGAGTGTGCTTGTCCTGTGGCATGATCGGCTGGCCGCCATCAAGCCATACCCTTAGGTTTCTGACAGTGACAGTCTTGTCGGAGTGAGAGGAGGCCAATGCAGGCTTCTTGCCTTTACGGCTGTTACGGTGTCCCTGTTGAGCAGAAGCAGAGTTGATGGAGACGTGGTTGACCGAGAACACACGACCGACAGTATTTTGGGGTTTGACGCCCTTAGGAGATGCAAGCGAGACCAACTTCTCCTCAGCCAAGAAGTAGGGCGACCTGACGACTGCTGGAAAGTCATCGAAAACAAGCAAGGTTGCCAAGCATCTGAACCTGGCATGATCGTCGATGACTTGAGGACCATATGTGAAGGCTGCCATCGTCATGATGTTGTTGATTGTTGTTTGCTGTTTGCTACCTGCTGGTCGCTTGGTGCAACACGAGCACCCTCCTCTTCCTCTCCTGTAAAAAAGAAACAAGAATCACTACCTTAGTAAATGTGTGGATCTTCTTTGGCAAAGAGATGAAAGACGAGAAATGTCTCATCAGACGTGCCAGTCTATTTAACACACGAGGATGAATTACCTTGAACATTGCGTCTATGTCCAGCACATAGAACTCCACATTCATCTTCAAAGGCCCTAGCTCGGCCTGTACTGTAATGACCCCATGGCAAGCTCGTCTGGAGTTGTCGTAGGTTGCAATTGTGGTCGGTGTTGACCTAAGCAGGTTTTCAGAAATATTACAGGCTCGCAATGTACTCAAGGGACACACATTTATCGATGCTCTTTTGTCCACTAGGGCTAACTCAATCGCCACTTTGTTTAAAGAGATAGTAATACAGAGTGGCATCTGTCGTGCCTCCAGAGGTGTGAGTTCTGACTCAGAAAATGAAATAGAAGGCCCCCTAGTAATCGTAGCCAACACTGACAGCAAGCTATCTACCGCCACGTCCTCGCTCACCATTATCTTCTGCAGAAAGGCTTTGAGAGCATCCTGGTGGAGAGTGGATCTTCTAATCAACTCCAAGACTGATATTTTTGCCAGCATCCAATCTAAGTACTGTAGTAAATCATATTTAGAGCCTAGCATGGGGTCGGCTTCTTCTGTCTCAACTGTGGTAGAAGGAATCAGAGGAGTAGGTGCAGGTGCACCGGTGGCAGGGTAACTTCTCTAAAATAGATGCCCGCTCCTAAGGGCGAGGTTCTACGTCAGCACGGCGACTAACGGAGTCCTGGCTGGCCCGGTGGGGTGAGTGGCGAGAGTGGAAATGGGGGAGATGATGGGGGTAGTAGGCTTGATGGGTGTTGGCAGAGGGGTAACTGTTGAAGGGTGAAACGGTGGGGTGGTAATGATGGAAGGCATGGTGGGTGATGGTGCGAGGGTTTGCAAAACGGTGGGCTATGTGGTGGGAGGAATGGCAGGCGGAGCGGTGGTCAAGGTGGCGGGCCAAAGAATGGAAGGAATGGATGGCGTGGGGGAGTTTGTGTAGGTGTGGTGGAAGGCCAGGAGATACGCGGGAGTCTCGTCATCAAAAGACCACCCAGCGTTAGTGGCTGGGCGGTGAACAATATTGACTTGAGCCGGTGCTGGCAGCTGTTGTTGCTGAGGAGCGTGTTGATGTTTTGGCATGGGATTTTGATGAATCCCGAGTTCTTGCGGTTGTTGCTACTACTGTTGAGGTTGTTGTAGAGGTTGCTGAGGTTGCTAGAAGTGCTGCTGCTGTGGTGCCGCCTGCTGCAGCCTTGCTTGTATTCATCTTTCTTTTATGTTCTCAATCAATTTATGCATTTGCGCCCAATCAATCCTCTGGTCCTCATGCAAATCATACACCAAATCCCTGAATTGATAACACCTCTCTATCGTGTGCCCGTGCTACCGATGGTATATGCAATACCTTGACTGATCAACTGCTGGATTCCAGTTCTGATGTTCCGGAGGTAACTGTAGGTCACCAGTGTACATCAAGGCCAAGAAAATGTTCGGGAGTGTTTCTGGAAGTGGTGGATAGTTGGCTCTTTTTGGACCCGGCCGAGCAGGTGCGTAACTGGCAGGTGGTGGAACATTATGGTATTAGGGTGGCTGTTGCGGCTATTGAGGTGGTGGTGGAGGTTGCTGTGGCGGTTGGGGTGTAAAAAATGAAGGTCATGGAGCTGACGGGGCAGAGAATTGGGTATTGCATTGGGGTTGATGCTGAAAATGAGGTGGGGCAGACTAGTTAATAGCTTGCACCTACTCATTTGTCTGTACTCCCTCGGTTACTGGGCCCTGAGTTTTCCTAACAGACTTAGGCTTTTGGGCCAAATAAAATATGAAAATACATGCTATGACTCAAGGACATGATGGTACATGATGACGATCCATCCGAGCTCCGAAAAATGTGGAGGGGTAAATGATGTCCCCATCACCTGCCCATCTACACCCTATCTTGCACTGCTATTTCGACATCCGTCTTCAGAGGTTTTCACAAGCTCTTGGCCAATTTCTTTTGGGGTTCCTTTGAAGGTTCACCGAAGAAACATTGGCAGTCTTGGGATGTTATCTCCCGCCCCCTGGAGTGTGGCGGTCTTGGAGTTCTTAATCTCCCATCTATGTAGGTTGCATTAAGGACAAAATTGTTGTGGAAGGCTATCTCATCCCAATCTTTATGGGGTTCATTCTTCCAGGCCAAGCACCTACATTCGGATCACTATTTGACAGCCGCATTCTCTCACGCCATCGCAGTAGATTGGGGTCTTTGGCGGCAGGCTGCTCATTTCATCCATGCCAACCACCAGGTTTTTGTGTCCAAGGACAGCTCCAAGGCCTCATTTTGGTTCGATGTCTGGGTTGGGTCTGTTCCCTTGAAGGAATGCCTGCCCCCTCATGTCTGGTTAGACCTATCGGATAAGCAATGCTCGGTGTAAGCCGCCTTGGCTGGCCGAGCGTCGGTATGTGTTGCAGCTGCCCACTCAATTCTGCCCGCATGGCCTTCTTGAGGCTGCCTGTGCTTCAATCTCATCTGCAGACCTGTGGTTTTGGACTCCCAGCCCCGAGGGCAAGTTTTCTTCTAGTTCGGTGAGTAGCCTTCTTTCCCCGTGTGCCTCCCCTTCATGGGCCATGTTGTGGAATCCTCTCATTCCGATCAAATGGTCTATCCTCACCTGGCGTCTCTTGCGTGGCTGCCTTCCGGTGGATAATGCTATCATGGCCAGTGGCATTCCCTTATGCTCCAAGTGTAGATGTTGCCTGTCTTTTCATGTGGAGGATTGTCTACATCTATTTTTTCATGGCAACATGGCTAGAGAGGTCTGGTCTGTGCTATTTGATCTATTGCGCTTCAGTAGCACCTCGCATTCAACTATTGCCTCTGTTGTCCTCGAGTTCTTGGGAGGCCTGCCCCTTGCATCAGTGGCCGACAGCATCTCTCGGTGCATCTTTATGGCTGCTATTTAGGAGATCTGGTTCAGCAGGAACAAAACACAATTCGAGGGACAGCCGATGAATGCGCCCCACATCATTTGCAGGACCATGCAAGCTATCCGCTCCATTGTTCAACTCCGCTGATTCAAAGGCAGGTCTCTTCCTCTAGTTCAGCAATCGCTGCTTGCATCTTGGGGTGTCACTCTCAAGGCAGCACTGTCGTCTCCTCCAAGGCTAATTCACTGGTTCCCCCCCCTTGGGCCGGCTGAAACTTAATGTCGATGGTGCCTTCAAGTGCAGCACGGGTGCAGTCGAGGGCGGAGGTGCTCTTGGGGATGCAGCTGGCTGCTTTGTCTTTGCGTTCACCGCAGCATACCCCCACATTGATTCCAGCTTGGACGCTGAAGCCCTTGCTCTCCGAGATGGCCTCTCTTGTTGTCAGGAACATGGCATCCGCTCCGTTGCCATTGCGACGGATTCCCTCACTCTTGCGCAGATTGCTTATAGCTGCTCCTCATGTCCTTGGCGGCTGTCCATTGTTATGCTTGAGGTGGCAAACTTACTTAGCTCCATGTTTGTTTCTATTTCCCATGTGTATAGGGAAGCAAACCAAGTTGCTGACATGTTGGCTGGCATTGGTTGCTTCTCGTCCTCCTTTTGTTGTTGGTCCTCTTGGGAGGAGCTCTCGTCCATTGTTAAAGGCCCCTATCGCCTTGATCAGATAGGGTGTCCTTCGCTCTAGCCCTAGCCTATCTTTATACCCCTCTTTTTTTCTATTAATATGATATACCTCACTGCATGGCTGTCGGGGGTGGAGCACACCTCCCCTTCTTGAAGGGGTGATCGCTCTCCCCTATCTCGCCCTGTAGGTATTGACTGGATTAAAAAAATACTTTAAGTTGATAAGTGGTTACTTAATTAGGACCTCGTTAATACGAGGGGAGCCTCCCACTGTCCCACCTCTTACCTGACTATGATTCTTCGATTTTCTAGTTAAGCTCCGACTGTGAAAAATGGGATAGAATTTTGGCAAGAGTTATTCAAGTTATGTAATCAGCAAGATTTTCAAAGAAGAACGGTGTCTAAGGAAAGAGGTCCACGGGTAAACACTTTAAGTGGATAAGTGGTTACTTAATTAGGTCCTCGTGAATATGACGGGAGCCTCCCACTGTCCTACCTCTTATCTGGCCGTGATTCTTCGATTTTATAGCTTAGCACCTGACTGTGAAAAACTTGATCTAAGCCCGTTTAATAAGATTTTTTATGTGAATCGATTATTCTGTGTCCGTCAAACCAATTCCTTTACCGACTTAATGTCGTTGAACATGATGCCTTCTTATTGGCTGAATGTCGTTAAACATTATGCCTTAAATCATTCTTTAACTTCTCTTACAAATACTTGTGCTCTTGTACTACTCGTTCCTTGAATGAAAATTTTTGCTAGATCTATACTTTATTTCATGACCTTTACCTTGAAATTCATTAGCCATACATACTATGTGGATGTCTAAATATACTTGAGATTTTTGATCCATAACCACAATGTGTGGCGTTAATGGGGCCCGATCTGGTCTTGGGGGGAGCACCTAAAAATACTTGTGCCCATGGGAGCTATTATTGGCCTGGTGTGGCATTGCACCGAAACATGCGTGTAAGATTCATTTATGACATTCCATAATTCGTGAAATACTTGACTTGCTTGAATACTTGAAAGTACTTAAATTACATCACATACTTCACTTGTACATGCTTGCATGAAATGGCCAATTCCATGATATTACTTGCTACATGGTCATTCTCTACTTGAATTTTTCTCTAGATATCTTGTCTACTTGTGATTCTAATTACTTGCATTCCTTTACTCTCTCTTATTCATGTTCCATGTTTTAGTTTTGTTCTCAGGATAGCACAGTTACTTTATCTAAAATGTTAATTACTTAAAGATCCCTAGTATAGAGATATAAATCCTACTGAGCGTTTCGCTCACCCTGCATTTTTGGTTAACATTTCAGGTAGTTTCGATGATGAACCCCAAATAAATGGGGACGGACAAGAGTGAAAACAGGGACCAAGATTATCTTAGATACCTAGGGTTTAAATTAGTTGTTCTTGTAAGAATTAAGTGTATTTTGAAGTTGTATTATACCTCTTAAGACTTAATGATGTTGTAAACTTTACTTCGATGAAATAATACTATCCCATTGTCATTATCTCCTTTGTAATTGGTTCCCCTTTATATACATAATCTGATCGACATGAGTGTTACGATTCATCGCATCTCGATATTCTGCATCGGGGTGTGACAGTCTTTATGGTATTAGAGCCTAAGTTTCATAAACCCTAGGATTCCCTTGATATTGGTTCTGAAGGTTGGCCAATAGCCTTAGATGGTGTCTTGAATTTTACCGGTGAAATTGGGTATAGCCATGGGCTAAGTTTTAAAGCAGGATAAATCAGAAAATAAAACAAACACTTAAGTTTTGTAGCTGTGATTGCAGACTTAATTCTCACTAATGGCTGTCGAGAGAGCTCAATGGCGCGAGATGCAAAGGGTGATGCAAGGATTAACCCATGCTCTGCACCAAGTAGCTGAAGGAGGAGCTAACTGTGGAGCGAGAGATTTACATAGGAACTTCAAAAGTATGAACCCTCCCAAGTTCATAGGGTTCACGAACCTAGACGAGGCAGAACACTGGGTAAAGGAGATCGAGAGGATCTTTCGCACTATGCAATACGCGGATGAGGAAAAGATCATATTGGTCACTCTCCAGCTAGAAAAGGATGCCCATACTTGGTGAGAGTCTATCGAAGCAACTCTACCACACGATCAGGTGTTATGGGAAGAGTTTGTGGAACACTTTAACAATAAATACTTCTCTGATAGGGTGCAAGAAGGGAAGACTGCCGAATTTGCTTCCTTGAAGTAAAGGAGTTTGATGGTGGTGGAATATGAAGCTCAATTCGCAAGATTATCTCAGTATGCACTACACCTAGCGGGTACCGAAAAGATGAAGGCGAGAAGATTTTTAAATAGCTTAAAGTCCCTGTATATTACTCAACTTGCCCCGATGGATATTCAAGTATATGCTGACATGGTAAGATATTCACCATGTTTAAATTATTTTACAAATTATGGCTCATTTTTAGATCCCAATAGAGTACTTTCTCTTTCCTTGTGATGGAACTACTAGTCGTAGCCCGACGACCTTGAGTGTTGGCCCACCTGGGAGTGGTGGCGGGACAGTTCCCGGTTCACGATTTTTAAGCTAGTTTTCGTGGACCTCCTTGCTTGGCAGTAGCATCCTACTGGGGGGGAAACTAGCTAGAGACCTGGCTCAAGGCATTGAGCCTGTGTGCACACACGTGGTCAGGGCCTTGGACTGACACTGACGAGTGTTACCCTGACTAGTTCTTATTTTCTGGTACTGTTACGTGTATCACTTACCGCGTTCCAGGTTTGTGTAGATACTTGAGACGCAGTGTAAGCCGTCAGTGGACGTATCTGATTTCTTTATTCTGGTGGCCTTCCTTCTCTCTCCTGTCACTTGGAAATGCTGAGGTGTATTCTATTAGTAGATTTAGTTACTCTCGTGTTTAAATTATTTGGCATCATAGTTAGCTATTCTTAAACTGTTTAGATAGTTTTACAGCTTTATTAAATTATTATTTATTATGCCACTGCATGCATTATTGCTTTGCTACTTTTGCATGTTTAGTTGTGAGGTAGGGATCTGCGTGACCCCTATTGAGTCTGGTTGTCAGACTCACCCTTACTTTTCCAAGTGAGCAGTAGTAGCCATCTTCTGGAGCTTCCTGTACTTTTGACGTCCGTTCTTAGTGCCAACAGTCGGTTGTCCGTGGTTTGTCACTAGGTTATTAGTAGTCTTTTTATCTTACTTACCTTTTAGCCAGGGTATTCCTCGTGTAGTTATTTATTTTGACTCTTGTACAGGGTGTGGACTTGTTTAAATTATGGATCTAGACTATTGTACGTATTTATCACTCTGATATTTAAATTGCTTCCATTTATGGTTTAAATTGTGGCTATAATTAATATTGGAAGCGTGTAATTCCAATCCATTATGCATTACCTCGACAAAACCCTCCAACCCTTACGGGTCCTCATCAGTCTCTTAGGTGGCTTCCCCGAGTTCTTAGCATCAGTTTACCGGTATCCGGATCTCCGGGTCGTTACAATTGGTATCAGAGTGGTGTTGAGATTATGTATAAGAAATCAAAATTACACTAGTCCAGAAAAAGTCCATGTGTGTGTCTACTACTACTGGTTTAGGTTGTTTTTCGTGATTACTTATGGGTTTTCTGTTGCTTTGTGTCTTCTTAGATTAAAATCTTGCCTAGAAGAAGAGGTCGTGTCCCAAGGGAGGAAAGTGGTACCTCCCCTCCTCCGATCAATGTTCAAGGTCAATGCCATGTCAATCCTGCTCCTGGTGATGACGTGCCTCAAGGTGGTCGTGGTAGAGCGTTGAAGGAGTTTCTGCTATTCCATCCACCAACATTTGAAGGGAAAGCGGATCCAGATGCAGCCAAAGTGTGGCTAGATGTATCTGAACATTTGTTCCATTCAATAGAATGCACTGAAGATGAAAAAGTGATGCTGGCTACATTTCAACTGCATGGAGCAGCACTCGTGTGGTGGACCACGGAGTGGGAAGTTACTTTCAGATCTCTTCCGCTTCATCAAATAACTTGGAGAGAATTTGTCACGTCATTCGAGCGTACCTATAGTCCCGCTTATCTCAGAGTGGACAATATGTACCAATTTATGGAATTGGCTCAAGACGACATGACCATCTTGTAATATCTGGGCACTATGAATTTGTAGTTATGCCTTTTGGACTAACAAATACCCCTGCAGCCTTTATGCAGTTAATGAACAGTAAACTCAGGTGACGTTCCTCCGTAGCTGGTGCCACCACGCAGTTGGCACCTCAGTGCGAAGGGCTGAGTTTTTATTTCTTTTCTCTTATTCTCACACTCTTCTCACTTTCACTCTCCTCACCTCCTCTCACTTTCACTTTCCCTTTCTCACTATGCACACACACATATTATCTCACCTGCACACAGAAAAACTTCACCTCTTCACCATTTCACCCTTTCTCTCCACCCACACACACTGTCTTCAGTTTTCACGGTGGAATGGCATTTATATAGGGAAAGGTGAGAGTTGCGGCGGAGAGAGGGAGAGGATAAGAGAGAAAGGGGGAGGGGGCACCGCACGGCTCCACATGGCGTGGGCCATGCGGCCCCCCAAGCGGCACTTGGCCCCTGACGCCTCGCGCGGTAGGCCCCCAAGGGGCACCCGCGTCCCCGCCTAACACTTTTGAAGCTCCAACATGCAGAGGGAAACATTATAGGTTTCAAGGTGAATCACTAGACTTCAACCTTCTCTCATGCTTTATATGTTGATGATATATTCCTATTTGGAGTGGCAGAAGAACATAAAGGTCTATGGTGACTGGTCCCCTCAGAGTTTGAATAAAGAGAATTCAGGTTTACTCCTCAGCCCCAACACTCCTCCCTTTCTGAGGCGAAATCGAAGTAGAGTTATAGCAACCAGACTCTTAAGTAATGAGGAACTGCATCTAGGTGCACCATTATGGCCTGGTCGGGGGAAAGTAACTCGACTCAACTCTACAGTGCAAAGAATGAGGAAGAAGATAAGTGGGTGGAAAGCCAATACACTTAACCCAAGCAGGCAGACCCTATTGAAATCCATTCTGACAGCTATACCCTCTCATATGTCATGAAAGTTGTTCCCAAGAGCTGAACTCCTCAAAGTCAATCAGATCCAAAAGAATTTCTTGGTGGGAAGAGACGTCGGCAAGAAGAAGAATCCATTTATGCAACTGGGATCAAATCAAACTTCACAAAGAGCAGGAGAGGATTGAGTATCAAAGATTTGGAAAACCAAAATAAAGTAGCCACCATGGAGCTTACTTGGAGAAAGATGAATGGATCCTAGAGGCTCAAACCTTTCCCCAGCTCCTTCCTCTCTTCAAGGATCATAGCCTTCAAAGGTGTCAGAACTCACCAGAGGAGGTTGCTGGAATTCAATGCTTACTAGAAAGACTCTTTGTTCTTGATACTGTGAATGGCCATGTTGTATATAGATTCTCTATAGATGGAAATTTCACAAGTAGATCCGCTTATCGGCTTCTAAGTGAGAGCAACATCATCATCCCCCCCCCTCTCCTCATCATCATCATCGAGGCACGGTTGGAACATAATATGGAGTTCTAGGTTAAGTAACCTTCTTCCCCCAAAGATCACTCTCTCTTCCTTTGGAAAAGCACTCAAGGATATCCTCCCTTTGATTAGTAAAATAGCAGCTAAATTACCAAGTTGGGAGCCTAAATGTCCCTTTTGTCTGGTAGAAGCTGAGGCTGTGGATCACTTATTCTTCAAATGTAATATATCCAGAGCCACATGGAAAATCTCCCCTTTAAATTATTGTTGTATATGTGATTTTGATGATTACAAAATAGATTTTGATGATTACAAAATGACTTTGTTCCTTGGTCTTTGTCAGGGTGCTATGGGCCACCCCGCCATGAAGAAGATGCACCGAGAGTCTCGGTGTTTGAAAGGTTGTCCTTCCCTAGTCAACCAACCAGGCAGATGAAGAAGAGAAATAGAAACATGCAAGTATATACTTGTCACATGGCCGGAGTGGCCAACTGTTACGGGGCTTTGCCTGAGGAGCCCAAAGAGGTTGCTAGAATTGTCGAAAGGCCAGGCCCTCTCACAAGAAGAGGGAGAGTTGCTCCCGAGGTGTTACGGACCTTCGCCGAGACAATAAATCCAGGAGAAACAATAGTAGTCCTGACCGCCAATGTTATTACAACTGAAGTAGACGGTGGGGTGCCATCCACGTCATCTGAAGAAGCACCTGCTGAGGATAGGGGTAGCCTCCCCAGTCCCTCTATCAATGACTCGACCTTGCTGATGTTGCTGCATAGATACCAGCAAGAAATTGAGGCAGTGAAGAAGCAGCTGAGTGAAAGGGATGCGCATGCCCCTACCCCCGAGGCTACTGGAGGTCAACCCGGAGCGTCAGGCGGCGGAGGCCAAATGTTTGAAGCCTCACCTCAGGCAACACCATCCCAACCAGCACCCAGCTACACTGGGGGCATTCCTCCCTCGCAACAACAACTTATGGCTATGCTGTAACCCTCAATCTTCCAATTCCAAGGGGCCCCTCTATGCCCCACGCGATCGTGTTAACAAGGTCGCATATGAAACAAGCTCACTTTTACCCGAGCCCGGTTGATCCGACAGTGATGAACAAGCTCATGGTCGAGCAAATGATAGAAATGAAGCTGGCGGAGAGGAGCGATGGCGACTCTGCCTCATTTGATGTGTACAGGTTATCATACCCACCTCAACATGCTGTCAAGAGGCTGCCCCCTGGCATCACTAAGCTTCCAAAGTTCGAGAAGTTCAACGGGTAGGGGTCTCCACGTGAGCACATTGCCTACTATACTAATGTGATAGGCGACTTAGCTACTGATGAGTCGTACCTATTGAAGTTCTTTGGGTCCACACTAACGGGGCTTGACTTTGAGTGGTACTCAAGCTTGCAGCCCGGGTCCATTATTGATTGGCCGAACATGCAAAGAAAATTTAAAGAAAGGTTCTACATCATTGAAAGGGAGGTGACGATAGCCAAATTATATGAAACTAGGCAGAGGAACGATGAGTCCGCCCTGGAATACATCAAAAGGTGGAGGAACCTTAGTATGAGGTGTAGGTGTCCGCCGCACCAGGAGGATGCCATCTAACTTTGCAAGCAGAACTTAAAAAGAGAGGTGCTGGAAAGGATGATCAGTAATGAAATCAAGTCATTTGATCGACTGAATAATGTTGTGGCCGAAGTCGAGGCATTCCTCTCAAAGTACTCTGCCGTTCCCACCACTTCAAGCCAGAAGGCCAGGTCGGTTGACAAGCAGCCAGCATCTCAAGAAGTGCGTACGGTCAACTTCAAGACCTTTGAACAACAAAAAGATAAAGACAAAGGGGTAGCTGAGTCCCCTCCAGCCAAGTCTGCTGACCGTCAAGAGGGTCCATCCCTCCGCAACAAAATTAAGAAGCTGTACTCATTCCCTCGAGACAAGACTTGACTCTTGTTCGAATGGGCCACAAAGTATGACAAAATTACTCTCTCGAAGTCGAAGAGGCCAGGTGATATCAGAAGAAAAGACCATCCTTGATTCTGCCCGTACCACCAAATGCTCGGGCACACTATTGAAGCATTACCTCCATAATTATCTGGTATCCATGGTGTATTTCATGTGTCCATGCTCAAAAGGTACGTCCCTAATACATTTCATGTCATAACTTATGATAACCTAGAGATTGGAAAAGATCTGACATAAGTGCAAAAGTCCATCAACATAATTGAACAAGAGGTACATCAACTGAGGAATAAAACTATTCTTATGGTCAAAATCCAATGGAACAAATCTTGGTCATCCGAGGCAACTTGGGAAGTGGAAGAAGTAATACGCAAACAATTCTCGAAACTATTCAATTGCAAGTACACTCTCCTTATCAATCATGTTATGACCGCCAATTGGGCACTAGGCTAAACCGAGTGTAATTCAGACCCATGAACTCAATGAGTTAGAAACCTTGATAGATTATTGAAGAACCCTTAGGAAATTTGTATCTTAACATAGGAGATCATAATTAGGTGAAACTAAAGCCCTTACAATGACCATTGGGTAAAGAACAACTTTGATAAAGAGCATAATTTCTGAAAAAAGTGTCTAATAGTAGCTAAGAGGGAGTTAGTAATAATGGGTCGAAACAGTTACAAAAAAATAATTATCTATTGAAAAAGGGATATCTTGGTCCACCGTCAAGCAAATGAGGTGAAACTTGGCCCATTAAAAAGATTGGGCCCTTAATCCAAACTCTTCTATTGCAGTGGAACCCAATTCGCATTAGAACCATAGGTTCTGAGCCTTTTTCTACCAGCTATCACGAAGAGGTGCGACTATTGGGTAATTTCACACATAATTAATGAAAAAATCATAACTTCGTCTGTGATTAATGAAATTTGATGAATCATGACCCATAGTTAGATATGAAAGTTCTCGTGATTTCATCTGAAGACAACCAAACCCAAATACCAGCAGAAAGTTGTGCCCACTAACATTTAGGGTCGATGGTTGAAGGGTCACACTTGTTCAACCCGAAGGGGTGCTTAGCATTAACCCCTCTTTAAACCAGCGACCCTGGGAGCGACTGGAACCTCGAAGCACGTGGGAAAGGCCTCAGGAGGTTTGAAATTATATAAGGAGGTGAGTTTCAAGAGTGGTAAGACTTTAGCAACCGTTCCCATTAACCCTTTGCCATCTTCTACCCTTCTTAGTAAGAAAGAGAGGTGAGGGACCTTGGCTCTGCATAGGAGGGTAGACCTGCAGGACAATGAGTGAAGTTGGGGGGGATCTGGGGTGTGGATCTCATCCCCGGATCAAAGGGCAAAGCTGAGGTGGATCTGGGATATGGATATTATCCCTGGATCGTTGGTTAACATCTCACGGTTGGAACCTACCCTGAAGCCTTAGGGGTCAACGAAGCATTAAAGTGATTTCGAATTAGTTTCTATACATTAAAAAGGGGCCAAGGGTATGGAGGATCTACTCCTATGCTTATTTCTAGGTCTTTCCATCAAATTATGTGCTTTCATGGGGTCTCTTGGAGATTTTATTAAGGCATCAGGCTTTAGAATGCTTGATGAGTTGAGGCATCAAGCTTCAGGAAACTTGATGCATCGAGGCATCAGGCTTCAAAGTGCTGGATGCACCGAGGCATCAGGCTTCAGAATGCTTGATGCATCGAGGAATCAGACTTCAGAATGCTTGATGCATCGAGGGATTAGGTTGCAGAGTGCTAGATGAATCGAGGCATCCACTGGCTGGGTCGATGCATCTTGGGCTCTATCCTAGTTTCCAGAAACTAAGAACACGTCTAACCAGATAACAAAAGAAGAGACCATTCCACTTTAGTTCGGATCCTTTTCCGGCCAGAGAACAAAAGAAGAGACCCTTCCACTTTGGTTTTGACCTCCCATCTAGATCATTGAATCGACAAACTCTTCTCTCCGTCCCCTCGGCTGACGAATGCCCCTTTGGTTTGGACCTCCCATCCAGATCATTGACTAAACAAACCCTTCTCTCTGTCTCCTCGGGTGACGAATACTCCTTTGATTTGGACTGCCCATCCAGATATTGACTAAACAAACTTTTCTCTCCGTCCCGTCGGGTGACGAATACCCCTTTGAGTTGGACCTCCCGTCCAGATCATTGAATAAACAAACTCTTCTCTCCGTCCCTTTCGGTGACAAACAATCCCTTTTGATTCGGACCTTCCGTCCAGATTATTTAAGGAATAAACTCTTTTCCCTCCATCCCTCCGAGCGACGAATACCTCTTTTGAATCAACAAACTCTTCTCCTCGTCCCAACGCGCTTCCAATACCTCCCGGCTCTAATAGCCTGATCTCAACTTTGGCTCGCATAGCCCGCTTCCTGATTTTGGCCCCCGTAGCCTGCTGCCCTCAATTTCGCCTGCGTGGCCTGCTCGTCAACCTCGGCTCTTCACAGCCTGCCTCCCCTTGCCTCACGTGGCCTGGATTTTTTTCGACCTTAACTTTGGCCCTTGCGGCCCCGCTCTCATAGCCACAATAATGAATCTCTCGAATGGGCTGCACCCGTAGGCCCCGCTCTCTCGTCCCTCGCTCGCGCCACCTGCAGGTGTGGGGCATTTGTGGACATTAAAAATTTCTCACCCTATGTTTACGTGCAGGGGAATGAATAAGAGGAGAAAAGAAAAGAGAAGATGAGACGAAGAGAAGAAGAAAAGGAAACCCCTGCAGGTGCCTTCAACGGCACGCCTTCGTTTTGCCTCTAATGGCACGCCTTCGGTGCCCGGGCCGGCACACCCCCTGTGCCCCCCTCAGCGGCACACCGGGGTGGCCTCTCAACGGCACGCACACTCTTGGGCCCTCCAGCGGCACACCCAGTCCGCGCTCCAGCGGTATGCCCAAAGGCCTTCACCGGCACACCTGGGCTGGGCCTTCACCCGCACACCGATGGAGGCTTCTCCACCGGCACACCCCTTCAGCGGCACGCTATTGCAAGCCCCCAGTGGCACACCCTCAACACTCTGGTTTCCCTCTGAGCGGCACACCCAGGCAGCACCTCAGCGGCACGCCTTCAAGCCCTTCAGCGGTGCAGTTGCTTTGCCGTCCAACGGCACACCCTGGTAGCTTAGGCCTTTCAAGCCCTTCGACGGCACACTTGGGCAGCTCCTCAGCGGCACGCCCGCTGTGTCTTTCAGCAGCACAGTTGCCCACCCCTTCAGCAGCACCCCTTGGTTCCTCCTCGCCCGGTGCGTCCGGCAGATGGAACGTGGCGCCCATCCCCTACGGATCTTCGACGCGCAACGAGCTGGCTGACATGTCAACCGAAGACGAGGGCACACAGGCTACCTCCTGCCACCAAGGACGAGGGAGTCAACTCCCATTCAATGCCCGTCGAAGTCCTTCCCGCCATGGACGCTCCGCCGCCGAGGGTATAAAAGGCCCCCTTCTCCACGGTGAAAAAAAGAAAAAAAAAGACACACAGAGACACAGACAGACACATACAGGCAGACACCAAAGACGCAGAGAGCCACCCTCCACTACGTTAGGCCAATGTGACCTTCACTCAGGAGGATATGCCACCCTCACACCATCCCTTTTTCCCTTCTGAGTCTTCGGGGTCGTGGGAGGCGGGCCGAGGTTTGAGTCGCGCCGGTTCCTTTCCGATACTCGGATCCCGGGTCGCCACAACTCATGATGAAAAGTTATACCCAATGAGAGGTTGTAGTCTATGATGAGATGTTATCTCCGATGGTGAGATTCTCATCCGTTCACCTAATTCTGACTATCGCCGCACATCTAGATTTGTATATGTTCTAAATAGATGTAAAGACTATATTTCTCTATGAAAAACTAAACAAGAAAAGTAGATGACTTAACTAGGTGACTTTGAGGTCAAAAGGATAAGGGCGCAAAGCTTGCTGTCCCAAACATAGAGTTTGAAATAATCGTCTAGATAATAATGTTTGAAATTTTACAAGATAATTATCTCATTTAGCTTCAAGATGATCGGCAAGGACCACTGTATGCCATGTTAAGCGACTAGGAGGAAATTGTTCCTCTTTTTATCGTTGTAGACACTCTGGTAGCTAGAAATAATATGGAGTTGATAAATGCCACTAGAGAGTGGCTATCTTTCGAAAGACATGGGTGAGAGAAGCTATGTGTTTGAAGTGAAAATTGTGCAGGATCGCTCATAAAGGTTAATGTGATATCACATGAGACATGTAGTAATAAAATCCTAAAGCAATTTAAACTGCACAACTTAACATCCATTTATACTCCATTTGATAAAGAGTGTGCTTTAAACTGAAGAAGGAAGAAGAAAAGGAAGAGATGTCAAGAGTGTGCTATGTGCCTACAATTGGAAGCCGTATACACATTATGTTGTATGTTCAGTAGTATATTAGCTTCACAGCGGGTCTAGCTAGTTGTCACCTAGGCAATCAAGGCCCCACACATTTTTTGTAGATCTGCAAGGGACGTCAAGCCATGTCTTGTGTTATGAGAGAGGTGTGGCAAAATTGATTGGCTATAGTGATGCGGATTGAGCTAATGATCGAGATAAATGGAAGTCCATCCTAGGATTTGTGTTCCTACTACTTGGTGGAGCTATCTCATGGTATAACAAGAAGTAGACATGCATTGCTTTATCATCAGTGAAGGCAGAGTGTGTGACCAGCTCAACTACATACTAAGGTAATGTGGTTGCGGGACTTCCTGCAATATTTGGTGAATACACTTTACTGGGACATAAAATAAGGATGTATAGTTGTATGTAGGATGCATTGAGCATTGGCCTTCGCCAAGGAACCTAGATCGTAGGACAAAGTTTATAAATATCCGTTATTATTACATCTAGAATCTGCTAGTGAAAGAGTTAGTGGTGCTCCGATCGATTTGTTTTGATCATGGTAGTTGATCTATTAACTACGGTTAATATTTCTGCACCCGCTCCATCTCGTCAAGCCATCTCCGAGCCAAATCAGGGTCTAGCTGGCCGTCATAGTAAGGTGGATGGAACTACATGAAATCCCTCACTACGGCTTGGCCCACCCTTGGTCAACGAGCCCTCACCAGCCTCTCCACCTAACTGCTGCGATATAAGCTGGTACATGCCATGAAAGAAATCCTCGACCCCCGAAACTCTCGCAGTATCCACTCCCTCGGTGGCCGCTGGTGCCACTCTGCTCTGCTCCTGCTGATCCTTCTGAACCTCTGTCGACTGTCCCTACTGAGAGCGAGTCCTCCGTCTCAGTGCCATGCTCGCAAGAGGGGGCTGGCTTCGGTGAAAACCTGAAAGGGCACTTAAGCCAGTAATGTGGTTTAAAAAAAAGAAAAAAATAATGATGAAAATGATGTTGCCACTTCATTTATCATTTATGTCCCACGGGAATTCCTATGAGCGATAGATATATCACATCCCACCGGCATGAGCCTCACGCACATGCTGTAACAAAATCCCTTGCTTCAGCGTTTAACCCATGTCGATGAACAAACTTGCAGTTGATTATCGTCATCATCGGTGAAGTCGATAAACAAACTATCAACCCGGACCTTTCGTCCCCATCAATAAATAAAACCCCATGCTTTGGCATTTAACCCATGCCGATGAACAAACTTGTAGTCGATTATCATCATCATCAGCGAAGTCGATAAACAAATCGTCAACCTCGACCTTTCGTCCTCGTTGATAAACAAAATCCCTTGCTTCGACATTTAACCCATGCCGATGAACAAACTTGCAGTCGATTATCGTCATCATCGGTGAAATCGATAAACAAACTGTCGACCCGGACCTTCCATCCCCGCCGATAAATAAAATCCCTTACTTTGGCATTTAACCCATGCCGATGAATAAACTTACAGTCGATTATCGTCACCATCGATGAAATCAATAAACAAATTGTCGACCCGGACCTTCCATCCCCGTCGATAAATAAAATCCCTTGCTTAGGCATTTAACCCATGCCAATGAACAAACTTGTAGTCGATTATCGGCATCATCAGCGAAATCGATAAACAAACTGTCGACCTAGACCTTCCATCCCCGTCGACATGCAAACTTCTTCCCTTCGACATTTGACCCATGTCGATGAACAAGCATACCCTTGACTCTCATCATCATTAGCAAAGTCAGTGAATTGACCCTTGATTTGGACCCTTTGGCCAGGTCAGGAAATAAACTCATCCCTTATCTTTGGCATTTAAGCACATCGACAAATATGCCATTTGCAAACCTCATCACCATCGGCGAGGTCTATGAACGAACTATTGGCTTCACCCTCTGGCCCTGTCGGCCAATAAACCCCCCCTTATTCTTTGACATTCAGCCCGTGCTAATCAAAGTTTGGCCTCGAGAGAAGTTGCACCGCAGTGGAGCGAACCCCTCATACCTTCCCTAAAGGCATGAGCGCTCTCCTGTCCTAGCAGCTGATATATCCTGGGCAAGATAAATTAGCGACACACCTATGTCCAAATTGGCCAAAAAAAGGGGAAAAAAGAGAAAGAAAAGAAGAAAAGTTGTAACTCAGTAGCAGATGTGCAAAGCGGATGATGAAGAAATTTCATTGCATAAAAAGAAGAGTACATAGTACTCGGGGCATCCCCCAGGATACATGAAGATTCACAAAAAGGGGGAAACAAAGAATTACTGCAGTGGACGATGGAAGATGTCCTCGAACTCCAAAATCCCCAGAGAGGGATGACGACTCAGTTCCTATAAGCGGGACTCCTCAGCCTGCAGCAGCATCAGTTTATCCTCAAGCGACGCGGCTTGCCCTTCCGCTAGCTCTGCCTCCTCTATGTTCTGGACTTGCAACTGTTTAGTCGACTCTAGTTCTGCTTCAGCCCAGGTGAGTTCGGGACGTAGTTCAGCTGTCTATGCCTTCAAAGAAGTGCAGCATTAAGTGGAATCATTGGCGGCATTCCACATCTGTCGGGCAGTTCCCCTCAGTGACTCAAGGGTGATTTGACATACTGCTCACTCAAATTTTGTGGCCGTCAATTGGTCTACTAGACCATGGCAGATGAACTCCTTTTTGTTCACATACTTTAGAAGCAGGATCACTCGCTGCATCCAGTCCTCCATGGGGGAGCCAAAAGCTCATAGTGTGCAGGAGAGGTGCTCTACCAGGTCCCTTAGCTATACATAAGACAAGTCCTGACAGGTTGTCACAGTCCGCCACAACGTCTCCAAATATTGCCATACTAGGTCGCTTGATGACTGTAAACCTAGTGATGGCATATCAGGAAGATGAAATTCTACGCGACTGTCAACCACGGCCCAAATATCGTCGTTCGGCTCTGAAGATGATGACGACATGCCCTGCATGGCACTCGCACTAGGACTAGCCCCGGTAGTTATCGCAGTAGAGGAAGTGTCAATAACGACAACCTCTCCCCCAACCTCTAGCAAGGGCACCACAGCTTGACATTCAACAACGGGGAGTGGTTGGTCGCCATCTCTGGCTTGGCCAGCTTCTACCAATGCTGATTCAGTGGCAAGGGCAATAGTCGTGGAGACCGTGGCTACTTCTTCTACAATCTCCCCCACTTCTATTGCGGGAAGGTTCTCTTCACCCTGGAGTGATTCTTCACCGATGACGAGTTGTTGTTGCACTAGAGCCATGGTCGGCTGGTCAGACCTGGCAAGTACCCTTGGCACTTCCAAGCCCACTATCATGATATAATCCTTTGGATACCGCAGAGCTATAGGCCTCAAGACAAGCGGGAATACCAGTGGGTCTACACCAAGGGGTGGAAGAGACATCTTCACAGTCATGGCCTGCAAGGTCACTTTGGCCTTGATAACAAGAGCCTTCAAAATGGATAAACATGACATATCTTAGAGGTTTGATATAATGACCAATGAGAAGAAACATAAGACTAAAGGGGGGGTCTCTTACCTCAGTCGGCATCAAGCTCAAGTCCTCGATAGTAGAGACCATCATCTCCATCATCCCTGCCCCCTATCCTACGGAAGGACCAGGTGGCCCAAAGCTACCCCATGTCAGCCAGGGTGGACTAAAGGTTGTGAAATCACTTTCATAGGCAGAACATACCCCGACGTCTTCGGTCTCTGTTTCCACAATCGAAAACTCATCGTCACTGGAGTGGCCGCTATAGTCCACCTGCTCCATTGAAGATGAGCTCTATTCTGGCGTCGTACCCTTCCCCTTAGAAGCAGATGGCTTTTTAGCTGGATAGCATGCGGGAGGAGCATCTTCGTTAATAGAGGCCTGCTCGGTCGGCTCTGCAGCAAGAACGACAGGTGAATGAGCTTTGGGAGTAGGCTGACTCCCTGAAATGATGCCCTGCTAGGCAGAAGTTCCCTCGGTCGGCTCAGCAATGGGGGGAGAAGGCGGTCAGATCTCGACTGAACCTAAAATTAGAAGCACTCTTGTAAGCCCAAGGCATGATAAATTGTGGGAACCCTAGAGGACAGACCACAAATTACCTTCTATCTCATTGCTGGGCATGGGAGAAGGCAAATTTTCCTCAAGGGGAGCTATGGGCACTCCATCTCCTCCCTCTTCATCTCCCGCAGGGGTGGCAACCTCTTGCGCAACCGTTGCAGATGGAGTAGCGCCAACTACAAAATAAAAGTTAGCCTATGCAACCGAAGTAGAAGTGGGATGCAAGGTGAAGAGTGTACCCTCAGCCGTGAACATCTGCTCATGGTAAGCCTCAAACTCATCGAATGAGAGCACGACCGGGGGAATAACTGCCGGCTCTGTGTCTACGGTCTTCCTCTAGTGGGCTCGATTAACTCGAGTGATCGCCTCCTACACTTGAGACCTCATTCACTTCCGTGAATCACCAGGAGGTAGAGGTGTTGTGGTCAGAGCTGCCTCTGGGGTTTCAAAATATTTTGGCTTCTGAGCCTTTATAATCAGCTCCCTAAAGTGCCTGGTCTCCTCTAAAGTGAGCCAAACTGCACATATGTAAGGGTGAAAAAGAATGACATACACTGTAGCAAAAGGAGAAGCAGACCTGGAGCTAAAGTCAAACAATGAAAGATACCTACCGGCCCCATGTACAGAGGGGAGAGTGGCCTGTAAAACAGTGAGGGCTCTTTGTCTCTCATATCAGCCACGCAAATTAACCAACAAATATCTCCTATCACCTGGTATTGTTCGGCCAGCGACGCCGAGTCTAAATGGCGGCAAGAGGATAAATGATAATACAAGCCGAGGTGGTCCAGCCGCCATCCGTCAGCATATTTAAAACAAAGGGGAAGAGGTTGGCCAAGTATGGCTTCACTAGGGCAACCTACTAAAAGCCCGTGAGAGCGGAGCAATGCAAATAACCAAGGGGTATAACTGTAGGGTGTGGCCTGGCGGTCTTCTTTTCTTACAAAAGTCCGATAAGGATAAACCTTGTCACTCTCTGGACGCCACACAACTGTGCTCCTCCACTGGCAAAGGAAGTTGTTGAAGAACCACTCGCTCGTTGCTTACACGACATATTAACCTAGATTCTCCTCAAGTTGGGCTATTGTCTCCCTTGTCGTTGTCTTTTCGATGGAACTTGGGAGCTCAGATGCCAAACCGGCGCTGGCATCTTTGGGCCGCTGCCGGAGTGCCTGCCCTTTTGAGTTCCGCTTTGTCTTCTCGCGTTTGACGTAGAAGGCTAAAGTGGTTAGTAGTAGGGACCGTAGAGATGATCCACTCTGGGGGTATAATGGGTTCGCCCCCGTCCAGGCGAATCCGCAAATCCCCGACAAGGATGGTCTTACCAGAGTTGCTGGCAGCAGCGGCAAGTCGCTTCCCTTTGCGGCCGCGACGATGCTTCTTCTGGGGAGCCAAAGATGATTCCGCTCCAAGGTGGTAGACCAAGAAAACTTGGCCTGTAAATACTGGTGACATGAGGCCATCGACCCAAAAGACTAGAATTGGTCCCCAAGACCCAAAGTCTGTAGCGAAGGCTGACGGCTGGGTGGCTCGAGTGTAAGCCCTCGCACGAGCCGATAACAGTGTTGCCTATGCCCGTAATGACGTGCTTGTACTCGGAGTTGACACTACAGGGGGTGCCGAGATGCCGGCAACCCATGGCCTTGAGCCTGGATCGGGGACTATTGGGACCGGGAGGTGGGATACAGGGCCGTCAGTCCACACCGGGGCCGTCGCGTCTCAGAGAGGCAGACCCGTACTGGGAGTCGACGTCGTCGAGTTGTACAGAATGTGCCCCCATGACGGAGCCAAGGGATGTGGAACCTGACATGGATCACTCACGCCAGGCATCATCCGCGGGGAACCCCGGGGATATACGCCCGGTCTGCATGCTGAGCAACCTCGAATCGGGGGTTGATAACCTGAGTGAGGCAGTTGCACTTCAAAAATTTAGGTCGAAAGGCTCGAGCGAGATACTGGGGAGCCCTGCCCCTGGGTCAGGAGACCCGTGTAAGGAGCTGGCTCGGCTGAGGCTTGGGACTGACAGCCCGAGTAAGGTGCTAAGGAGTCGGACAGCTTGGAGTGGAGACCCACACCAGATGCTGACTCAACAGAGGCCCGGGGCTGGAAGCCCGAGCGAACTATAGTAGTAGGGACCGAGACTCAAGGTGCGAAGCTCACGTCGGGAGCTGGTCGAAACTGGGTCTGGGGGCTGGTGTTTGCCCGGGTAGGAGCTAGTCCGGAACCCTTACGGGGGCTGACAATGGGAGACCTAAGTCTGACACTCAGTTCGGCCACTGAGACTGGCAGCGAGTGTGGTGCGTTGACGGCCCCAGAAGAGACGGGAGCTGAGGGTGGCAGTAGAGCAGCCACGGGGACCACACCCAGGAAGTAGGGTGATCCAACAGTTGGGGTGAAACTGCCGAAAGTGATCAGCACCGCCAAGTAGCCCACCTGTGCATGGGTGGTGATGATGATGGGACCGTAGGTGACGACCGCCATAGTTGTTGATGTACCAGACAAGCAGGGGCGACGGCCGCTGACAGTCATCAAACGTGATCTGGCAACTGGAAGGTGAACTGGAAGCTGTCGAGAAGTGCGAGCAGGTGATCTCCTCCTACCTCTCCTGCAAGGACAGGAAAAGGGCACCAGGACTTCAGGGCTAGCACAGGCTTTCTCTTCAGTAGAAAGAGGGAAGGCGGGAGACGTCCCACTGGGCGTGCCATCCTTTTGTTTGCGCACGGCGGGGTGTGAGGGCCGGTGTGACGAGTGTGCAATGACCAAAGTAAGGGGTAGGATAGTGAAATATAACCTTTTCAGTGAAATATATATAGTTCAGAAAAGATGAGCTGGAAATGTTGAATGACACGTCTCCCAAAAGATATTGAGAAATCCTGGCCAAATTTGGAGTGCCGCTTCATGCTTGTGGGCTCTGGCACTCCGTTCGCACTTGTCCTAGTCGTTGTTGCACAAAGGGCGGAGAGCGAAGACGGCGCGTTCCCCCTTCCCAGAATGGCCGCCGCCGAGAAGGGAGCCAAACTCGAGCGTTTTCTGCAGTGGCTCCAGGTCCGTCACCCTGCTTCTTTTTCCCTCCATCTCCGACCTCTCTACTCATCCTCTACGTCCTCTCCTCCTGCTGTTCACCTTCCCATGTTGAACTATATCCTCTCTTTGTTTGTTATCTGTATCGCTAGGCCAATGGGGGGCAACTGCGGGGCTCCAGCATCAAGTACTGCGGCCCTTCCAAAGGGTTCGGCGTCTTCTCCTCCCATGCTGCCGGCAGCGCGCCCGACGGCAATGGTGCTAGTTTCACTGCCTCTGTCACATATGGGTCGATGCTACTCTTATTACGTGTTGGTTATCAGAGGTTGTTTTGGGGTGAATTTGCAGGTGTTCTCATGGTGGTTCCGCTCGACCTGGCCATCACTCCCATGAGGGTGCTGCAAGACGCTTCCTTGGGACCTCGGTGCGCCGAGATGTTTAAAGAAGGGCACGTGGACGACCGCTTCCTGATGATGCTCTTCCTCATTGTGGAGCGCCTGCGGCGCAACTCCCCATGGAAACCGTACGCTCGCACTCTAGCTTAGTCACTCTCCCTCTTCCTCCTCCCTCCCTCTCGTCCTGCGTTGTTTGAACACGGAACACTAGTTCACAGCATTTTGTGGATTAATGTCGGCTGCGGCTGCTATAGGCGTTTAGCATTTTGGGTCTTTTTTATTTTTCTAGTAGCTTGTGTGACTGTTTTCCACAGTCGCAGATCATACTAGCTATTCTGCAGAGCAAATTAGGACATGGAGCCGTGTTTTGACATGTTGTAAATTGGATTTGGTTGTGGGTAATGTCTGCCTCATTGCTGGTAATGGTTCATGATAATTGTCCCTTGCATGTCATTGCGGCGAAGGGGTTCCATGGTTGTTAACGTTTTGACAACTGGAACAAGTTCACATCGCTACAATGATGCAAGCGAGGGGTTTGCCTTCTTTACTCATCTGATTTTAGTAACCTTTTCTGTTTCTTTGGCAAAACTTGAGGGCAGATACATTGACATGCTTCCAAGCACCTTTAGTAATCCGCTTTGGTTCAGTGAAGATGAGCTTTCCGAACTGAAGGGGACCACATTGTACAGAGCTACACTGTTGCAGGTAAGGCCCCCGGAATGCACTCATCCTCGGATGGTTTCTTGAGCTCATCTCCCCTTTTCTCATCCTACTTTGGCCAGTGAATATATATCAAGGATAATTCTACTCTTGGACTACTAGTCTACCGGTACTCCCAAATTTCAACCATCTGTTGCGTGTTCTCTGCACATTATAGGACCAAGAACGTCATAGTTTTTTACAATCACTTGGTGGAGGTGTTCGGAGCCCTGAAGCATGGAGCAGGCATGGGAGAAATAGTGGGAAAAAGGACGGGAACAATAATCTTCTAGTTTACCATTCAAAGTTTCTTTGAAGTAGGAGTTTTTTTGGGAGCGAGAATATTGGAAAAATGAACGAATCTTGCATTTGGGGTTGAGACGTGGGGCGTCACCTCAGCCAACACGAAAGTCAACCACGACATCACTGCCACGATCTCGCTTACCGAGAACATGCAACCCTCGGAATAAACTCCATAAAGGGGATCCGGAAGTCTGGAAGTCCGGACTATTCTGATCCAAGTTGTGTGTAAAGGAGATCCAAAAGCCCAGATCCCAGCGGGTTTCGGTCGGGAGTTGGGACCCACCCCGCCTTCCCGCCTATAAGCCCGCCCAGCCATTTGAAAGCTGAAACCGCCCCAATTTCAGGGGTTTCGTTTCTCGGAAAGCCGCGCAAAACTAAGATCTCGCGAGATCTCGTCGAGATTGATGTCCATGGCAACTATCCGATAGGAAAGAAGCTCGTTGTCAGGTCCCCGAGACCCACTAACCCCATAACTCCCGGTAATGAGTAATTCACGAACGATCGCGTTTGGATCCATCCCGCATTTAGTAAACTGGTGGCCTAGCCAACATGCCACACCCATCCCAGACCCACCTGGGCCCGTGGCTCTTGATCCGCAACTGGTCCCCCTAAGGACCCGTTAGCCGGTCCAATGCTGGAGTACGGTCCACCCGGTCCATCTAAACACTCGCCCAATTTTAAATATGAACTTGCGGCTCAGAGAGGTTCACATACCCCCCCATCTCCCACCTCCATCTACGAGTGTGGTTGCCCTAGTGTCTCTTGACACTGCCACCAAAGCCATTGCCTCTGCTCTACCAATTGGAGGACCACCCGAAATACCAAAGCCTCATCGCCTATGACCAGGGAGATCGTCGGTGACACCATCCCCGAGCTGGAGGTCCAAATGGTGGCTTCCATCATCGTTATGGATCTTGTCAGTGCAAAGTAAAGGCTGCCCGGCCGGCGGCCCCACTTCACCGATGCTTTGGATGACGTAGGAGATCCCCATCTTGCCGCATAGGACAAGGGATAACCCTAGCAGCTTAACACGGATCCCAAACTCCCTAGGGTTGGGGTACGTCCCTCTCGCAAGTGACCATCGTTGGACAGGGATGGCAGCTCTGCCTGCCACCACAAAGCCGACCTCCGCCACCACGACTACCACTTGCACCGCCGGTCCGACGGCTCCATCCACCAAGACTTGCTAGATCTCCCATTGCCCAAACTCTGCCCACCGATCATTCAATGGCACCCTGACCACCTCTGACTCCATTACCCCTTCCAGTTGTGATAGAAGTAGACAGTGGCTATTCCACTATCGCCCCCCTAGTTGGTTATGTGGATGGGGCGCTTTGCCCCATACAACTTCCGCAAAGGAGCACTTGAAAGGAGATTACCTCTCCCCACCACTGTTCTCCAGCATTCTTTAGGTGCCCCCTCCTCCAGTAGCAAAAGCATATAGGGTTTAGGAGGCTCGCCGCTCCCCACCACCGTTCTCCAGCATTCTACATGTGGCACCCGAGACAAATCGCGTCCCCCTATGGGGCAATCAACCCTGACCGGCCATCAATGGCCCGAGAGGCGGAGGCAAAGATGGTCATCAAGGAGATGGCTACCGTCATACTTGGGAGGCCTACGGAGTACCCAAAGGTTCGCCCTGATATGCTTCCACTGCCAGAGGAGGGGACACCTAAAGAAATGACCTATGTGAACAAAATTCAAAAGCTAGGATTGGGCACCAGATTGACCGGCTCAAAATTGATTAGTTCACTGTTGTAACCAGAAAATTATATGAATTTTTATTCATGAATCTGTACATTTACATGTCCTCCTGTAAAATCTGATCAATGTCTCAGGTCAAAGGACCAACGATGCTACTAAGACAATTAGATCTTTAGTTGACATTAGGTATAATCAACCATCTGAAGATCCAATGGCAGATCAGTCCAGTGTACATCCTCCCAGAACGTACACCTACACATATGTGTTGGTACTCTACACTAGTGACCATGAGGCTGCTCACCGACACAGCATATGTACTGGTTTAATAGGTAATCAAAGTCCCCGAGTGATTACCCTTCAACCAGAAATAGTTTTAAGATATGTGTCCATGTAAAGTCAGTCTTATGATCGAGATCCCATCTCAAGTTGACTTTATAACCACATATCTTAGGGACATCGTAGAGTAATATACAATTACAAAATTATGCTCAAATATCACTTTATCAATGATGAACAAGATTGTACAACTATCGGGTCTACCCGGCTCGAAATTGTCCTGTAGGGCACCCAATACTATCAACTTGCTCATTCTCACTCGGATGGACACGGTTCTGTGGAAAAACACATGGGGAAGGTGAGAGGGTCCCTCCCCCTACCTAAAATGTTGCTTTACCAACTTAGATCACCCCGATCGTTGTCGATTAGCGTCGAAATCGGTGAAGCTTTGGAAACCCACGACCCACTCGCACGATCTTCCTCATCCATGCCCTCACGAGTCGCCTCCCGCTGCTGCCGAGCCCAACTGCACCTCCTCGCCACCTGCCATCTACAGTCGGAGGGAGAGAGAGAAGAGTCGGAGGTGGAATGGAAAAGGGGAGGGAGAGGTTCGATGAGGGGGAGCGAGGTCGCAAGGGGGGGTTGGGATTGCCCCAAACCCTTAAAACAAGCGAAATTGTGAATATGCCTATTCTCCCAATAATTCAATTAAATAAATTCTAAAATTTTCATTAAAAACCCATAATTCCTTCTAAAATCTTTAGAATAATATCTTGAAGTTCGTGGCTCTTAAAATATTCATGAAAAATTAGATCCGACGCCTATTAGGTGGAAATCTAAAATTCAGGATATTACAATCCTCCCCTCCTTACAAAAATTTTGTCCTTGAAATTTACACCAAAATACAACCAGTCTAAGGGGAGATCTTACCGAAACAAATATGGAAACCGCCGTTGCATCTTATCTTCACACTCCAGGTTGCTTCATTTCCTAAGTGGCGTTGTCAAACCACCTTAACCAAAGGTATGACCTTATTTCTTAACTGCTGCTCACGTAGATCTTCAATACAAATGGGGTGCTCGAGGATAGATAGATTTGGCGGCACTTCAGGCCACACCGAGTCTTCCAGCACATGAGAATCATTAGGCATATTTTCGCAACATTGACACATGGAACACATCATGTACCACATCCATCTCTGGAGGTAGCTACAAACGATACGCTGCTGGGCCAACACGCTCCACAATAAGAAAAGGCCTAACATAACAGGGTCACAACTTCCCACACTTGCCAAATCACACCACACCTTTCATAGGGGAGACTTTCAAAAATACTCGGTCTCCCACCTCCAAGGTAAGAGGTCACCTCCACCGTTCGACATAACTCTTCTGTCGGCTTTGGGCTACCTGCAATCTCTATCTAATCAACTACACCACCTCCACACACTATTGTTCCAGCTCTAGTCCTCTCATAACTTGCTCACCAACCTCAAACAAGTCTAGTGGAGTATGACACGATCACCCATACAAGCCCTCATAAGGCACCATGCCCCTCCGGACTGAGTGTGAAGAGAAAAGCAATGATGCTCCCATTAAATTGATCGTGGACCTCGGAAGCCCCCGATGTGGCCATGATCCGATCTCATCTCGGGCCAATAGTTCGTTAACTCGTCCCACCTCTATAGGGATCCAGTCCCGCACCTGCATTAAACTTGCCGTATCTGCAGCAGACATTTGTACGATTTTTATCACCGTCTTCGACGCTACAAATGTTGACTTTCGTCTGAACAAGAAATGGTCTGCAAGTGACAGACATATATGTATCTATGAACGTTTATGCCCCAATGTGGGATTTGTTTAAACGCAGTCTGAGATTTTGCTCTCTCTTCATTATTATAAATTTTAGGCCGTAGGGCCCCTTTTCCTGGCAATCAATTAATGATTTTTCCCTCTCCGAGAGGATGTAATTAACATCGTAACCTTTATGGTATGGCGGGTTCTCAGTCCCGACACGATACACACAATCATCTGACTAGTCAGATCGAGCGCACCATGGGCTTCCTCGAAGCCTAAATAAATCGTCACCTAGATGACTGGCATGCCCTCGCACTAATAAATCGAATAAATGAATGAACAAACGAACAAAAAAATAAACAAAAGAAGTGTCCCCGAAAGTGCATCCACAAGTCTGGCATGCCCAGTGGGACTTGGCTTCCCTTCATCTCCTTGCCAGGATCAGGGGCCCAACGGCCTCTTCTTAAAATTCTAACTCTCTGGCTTAACCCTGCAAGGTTGCAACCCGATAGCTATGATGGCGGTGACGTTTGGACCCCTCGTCATCACAAGTCATGCTGAGCATGGCTATTTGGCTATGCCGACAAAGTTTGATAATTTTCCTGCTATCATCGGCTTCCCCAATTTCTTGGGGGTCGCATTCGTGGAGCTCTTGCATGTCCAGGAGATGGAATCGGTTGCTGTCACCAAGGCGACCCTAATTGAAGCTACTACGGTGGGCTGCCACACTCGCCACATTCATTCTCGCACCTCCGTCAACAAGAAGCACACATCGACTGTCAGGAAAGTGGCCAGGAAGAACACCGATGTATTGCAAAGTCGGTTATCAACTTCAGGAAAATTCATGCTCATCGGAGGCATCTGGGTCTTCCTGAATGGTCGACAGGCCAAAATCACGCCCGATAGGGCAATCCCAACGGTGCCAGTACATAACTCCTTCCAAGTGCTGGCCAAAAAAAAACTGGATCACTTCGAAGCCAAATCAAAAGGGGGGTTGGCCCCAAAGCCAACCAGATGCAAACATATCCAGGTGTCCAAGCGAGCTTGGCCCCAAACTCCAGTTCAAGCCGGTGAGGCACTGTGGACCCTTGCTGAAGCAACTAGTCGGGACAAGACTGCGACGGTCGTCACCGTCAATGTAGTTGCGGCTGAAGGTGACGGCGGGAGACCATCCACGTCGTCCGAAGAAAGTCCAACTTGGGAAAGAGGCATCACTCTCAACCCCACCATGAATGACTTTGCATCGCCGATGTTGTTGCAAGAGTACCGACAGGAGGTTGAAACATTGAAAAAGCAACTGAATGAAAAGAATGCACAAGCATCTACCTCTAGACAGGCGGAAGTCCCTCCCGAGACATCGGGAAACAGTGGCCAAACCCTCGAACCTTCGCCATAGGCGGCCGCATCTCAGTCGGCACCTAATTACACAGGGGGCACTCCCTCCCAGTAGCAATATACCACTTCAATGCAACGCCTGGTTTCACCTGAAGGTCTCACCTTCCCGCTGGCATAGCCTTCTTTCCGTAGATGCGGATCATTTTGTCCAAGATACTTTTGGCAGTCCTGCATGCAGAAAAACATGGAAGTATTTGAGAATCAATAACATCATTTACTAACTTCAGAGCTCTAAGATGATGTGACACAACCTAGGATGGTGGTGGTGACCCCGATCGCCAAGTGGTACGAGGCGAAGGACGGACCCGAAGGTCTCCTCGACGCTAGAAAGGCCGCATTCCAGACTGGCGTGACCGGACCTTCCCGCGATGTCTTTTGATATACCACTTTGATGAAGGGGCACCATAATGGGGTGGCACACTAAGGGAATGCAGCAGCTAGACGGACTCTAGGCCAATGATCCTCGGACCTAGGAATGCAAGCACAACCACAAGGCCAAGAGGCCTACGTAAGTGGACACTCGTCGGCGTGCACACTCGACTCGGGGGTGACTCGGGGATGCTGAGTTGAGGGTGTGGGACAAGACCCTTGCTGGTAGAGGGCCAGCAGGGTTCAAGGCTAACCTCCCCTTAGGTACGGATGCCCAATCCAATGAGTCGGCAATGGCCGAAGGGCGCGGGTTCACTCGCTCACATCCACGGTGGTCGCAAAAAGGCAGTGGAGCATTGGGACCGGGTGCTCTCTCCCTTAACCGAAGACGCAATTGAGGAATATTAAATGAACAAGCACAAATGGGAGCAAGGGCCAAGAGCTTACCTAGCCGGTTCGAAGAAATCGACTCCGGTCGGAGACGTGGGCAAGCGAGGAAGCGTGGGTTCCCCGCACGCTACGCCAGTGTAGCTTCAACCTGAATTAACAATTACAATCACTACTCCCCTTGCAAGGTGGTTGCACTAGGGGTAGGGATAGAATGTTTACATGCAAACACTACCTCCTGCAGGGAGGGGCTTTAAGCCGGCCAGGCGGGGGTGGGGGAGAACTAAGTAAGCCGAATCGGCGATCGTTGTTGGTTCTGCTTGCTTCTAGAATAGCCTGACATGGAGTCGATGACGACGCCGCCACCAACTCCACTGAGCTTTGGTGATGATGAAACAAGTGCCAAAAGTTCCTGCATTAGGCCAGGAAGACGCCCAAATTCCTGGGGAATTTTTTGACATCGACGGTGGCCGAGGCAGGGTTAGGACCAGGACCGATCTGCTCTGGTTCTGACTGTACCTAGACGGCTACTGCTAGAAGAAGAGGCCACCACGAACACTCCCGTGGTCCGATGGAGGCTGGACCAGAACCATTGTGATCGTGGGTGAGCCTTCTTCGAGCTGAGACCAACAGGGTTATCGGAGGAGGTCAGAGTAGACCGCGAGCACCAGAATGGTGGAAGGGGTCGGATCTGGCTCAAGGGAAGCTGACCTGCGCACTCTAGGGAGGAAATTTGGCAATCTGTCCTCTGGGGTCCAAATGACTCCCTTATTGTTGTTCTGATAGAGGGCTTGGAGGAGAAGACGTCAGCCAAAAATCATGTCCAAAGTCATCCAAGAGCAGTCGTGGTCACTTCTTCTCTTGGCCTCAAGTTCCTCGCCGGAGTAGTTGTACGCAGTTGGGGGAGATTGGCTCCTCTGGGCAGCAGAGACCTCGGATGATGGCAAGACCACCTCACCTACGAAGCAGCCTTGACGAGCTTTATAGAAGTATAGGGCACCACCAAGAGCTTCTTGGAGATGACCGAACAACCTCTGCAACCAGAAGCTTCTAGGGCTTTAATAGTAAGGCCATTCATGGCCCGAATATTGAGGCATGTAGAAAACACGAAAATCAAGCTCAAGGATTTAAGCGGTCAGACTTGGGCTGCTTGGAACAAGAATGGTCTTATACTGGAGCGTGCTAAAGGGAATAGGCCAAAGAATAGCCTAGCTAAAGCCAAGGGGGTACACGGTCCATAATGGGCCGCTCCAATATAGAACGGTCCCCATTTGGGCCGTTCATAACAATAAGGAATTGAGGCCTATAACGGGTTAGAATGGGCCGCTCAGGGATTGGGCGGTCAATAGATGGTCCATTCCAGACATGGAACGGCCCGTGACCGTCCGTCCAATGGTTGGGTAAAAAGAGCTAGAATAATCTTCCCTAATGGGCTTCTAGGCTGCCCAGGCATGGTGGAACTGAACTAGGGTCCACCCCACTATCCTTAAGTTAGCCTAGAGGCTTCTTCGGTCGATTTCACATAGCTAGGTCAAAGAAGGATCAAGGATAATTGACCCATGAACTTGGCACTTAGCCAGCAAAAGCACAGTCTCAATTGGACCGGTCATAGGGTCAAACGGTCCTTATCCGACTGTGTACAACCCTAATGGTCCAAAGTAGGCCGTGACTCCCAATAGAAAGAACTATGCTATTCGATCAGGTCATATAGGAATAGGTTTTCAAGGTACAACCTACCTGGCATCCTAGTGGGAATCCCAAGCTCGCAGGGACTTACGGAGGTCTCATAATGGAGGTCCAAGTCCGACGGAAGGTGTACCGGTGGAGAGTTCCAACCATTACAAAAATTGAAGGCTAGAAATCATCGAAAAATGAACATACGATGGTCAGTCAATTCTACTAGAGTAGGATGACTATCAAAACAATCCTAGTATTATTATTCCATGTTTCCAACCTAACTATAGTTAAGATTCATGTTTTAATGAAATCATAAGAACAAGGAGTTGCAATTGGATGAAGGAACAAGGTAAACAAGAAGATTTGGTATTCATTACTTCCATATATTCCAATTGAAAAAGTGGGTTGCTACCATGTCATTAGCATTATTTAACTAGGATGAATCATGCTAAAATGATGCTAAATAGTTCTACGTGATAGAATGGTTAGTCCAGAACCGCCCAACGGGACTCAGCGATCGATCGACAGGCTGTTAAAGCTCTACAGGCTTGGAGGCCAGGTAGGATCTGAGCAGTCTGTAGAGGGCCACTAGGGTTTCTGCACAATCTGGCCCTGTCCGCCATTCAACAAAATGGTCAGGGGTTGGCCATTCTGTTCAGAAAAGATTTCCAAGCACAAAACCATTCAATGGTCAAAAGCTAGTCGTCCCTATAGACGAAACAGTCTATCGATGGGCCGTTCTAAACAGGGCAGTTCCTGGTGGTCCGCTCTAAGGTCGCCATGCCTGACTCCGGCAAGCTCGGCTAGGGTTTATAAACAACAAGCAATATTCACCAAACAGAGTACGAAAATTAGGCAATATGCTAGCAATGGAATAAGAATAAGAAGATGCATATCATGACATGATCAATTTAATGTCAACACTTGCAAATCCCTACACTAATCAAGGTTAAAGAAGGGAGACCCTAAATCTGACATGCTTCTACTAAAACTACAAATTCGCGTAAGATACAACATGGATTTTAGGGCTTTTTAGATCATTAGAAAGAGGACAAAAAGATGAATCCAACAGTATATACTTCTTTGGGTTTGGTCTACGGCGCTCATTGAAATAGTGCCCTTATAAGGGGGGCGTCCATTTAATGGTAGTAGGATAGGGATATAATTTATCTTTTATTTTTCCTATTTAGGATTTAGCACCCATTCAAGGGATCGCTCTTTGAAATAGCGCCTTAGCAAGGGGCGCCCTTTCCTCTTTTGCTTGTAAAAACCCCTATACGTGCCATGTTGGCCCATTTTGGGTTCCCTCAGGTGTACGGCCCACACAGGTATTAGAAAAAAAAATTTTCTAGTATTTATACGTCATGCTACACCTCCCCCATTTGAAAGAATTTGATCCCCAAATTCAATTTCAGATAATCATGGAGGGTGCAGGGTGTGTACCATTTTGGAATAAGTCTGGGAATCTCTTTTTCACAGATTCTTCGGTCTCCCATGTGGCTTCCTGTTCTAAGCATTTATTCCATTGAACATTGACCATGGGAATTGTCTTACTCCGTAGTGTAATAACCTCGTGATCAAGGATCTTCAATGGTCTTTGTTCATAAGTGAGATCCTTTTGTATTACCAGGTCGCCATGATCTATAACATGTGATAGATCATGAACATACTTCTTTAACATTAATATGTGGAACACATTGTGAACCTCAGATAGTTGAGGAGGAAAGGCGATGCAGTAGGCAACTTCGTTAAATCTTTCTAGCACTTCGAAAGGACTGATATATCATAGTGTAAGCTTGCCTTTAACACCAAATCTTCAGATTCCTCGGCCTGGGAAAATCTTAAGAAAGACGTGATCTCTGACTTGGAATTTGAGATCTCTCCTTCTAGTATCGGCATAAGTCTTTTGCCTCGACTGAGCCATCTTGAGTCTTTCTCTAATGACTTGAATCTTCTCAGTGGTACCCATTACCATGTCTGGGCCTAGTAGTTGTTTTCACCAACTTCATCCCAGCATAAGGGAGGTCGGCAACTCCGTCCATATAAGGCTTCGAAAGGTGCCATTTGAATACTCGCTTGGTAGCTATTATTGTAGACAAACTCGACCAGAGATAAGTGATCATGCCATCTTCTACCAAAATCAATGACAGAAGCTCTACACATGGCTTTCACAACTTGATTCGTTCTCTTGGTTTGACCATCTATCTGAGGATGAAAGCAAGTACTGAAGTTGAGTCTTGTCCCCAACGAATGTTGTAGACCCTTCAAGAAGTGTGAAGTGAAGCGTAGGTCTCTATTAGACACGATTAAAACAGGCACTCCATGTAGTCAGACGACTTCTTTGATGTATAAAGCAGAAAAAACATCGACTGACCATCGACTCTTGATTGGCAAGAAGTGTGCCGACTTGGTCAAATGGTCTATGATGACCCATATTCTATCATAACCTCCTTTAGATTTAGACAGACCCATTATGAAGTCCATGTCGATATTCTCCCACTTCCACTTGGGACTGTCTAAAGGGTGTAGCTTACCAGCAGGCTTTTGGTGTTCTGCCTTGACTTGTTGACGCATGAGACAGTTAGAAGTAAAGTCTGCTAGCTCCCTTTTCATGTTGGGCCACAAAAAGGTCCATTTTAGGTATTGGTACATCTTGGTAGATCTTGGATGAATAGTATACCTTGATCTGTGAGCTTCTTCTAATATCTTCTTCTTTACTTCTGGGCAATCTGGTACACAAGTTCTTTCTCGGAATAATAACCTTTCGTCTGATACTATCTTGAAATCAGGTCGTTGTTCCATCTTGCCCTTGATTTCTACCAACTATGCTCATGCATTAGTTTGGACACTAGGTTACATTGTTATTAAATTTTAAACATGGGTAAATATTTAATCTCTAAACGAATAACGACTGTGCATATAGTCATTTTATCAATAGGGCGCCCAGGGCAGGGTCACCCTTTTCCTGAGAATTCAGAAACTCCAACAGATAACCACTGAATCCATACTAAAGGACCTATATGCATGCATATGATATGGAATTTATTAGATTGTGCTTAGAACTTGAGAACACCTACTTGATGGGTTGATTCTGGTTGATGAATCGGAGATAATAATAGATGGATGATTACAGCAGTTTTTACAGTAGCACTCTTTGGTAGCGGAGAATAGAGAGAAGGCGATGATGCAACCGCCGAAGAAACGAAAAAGAAAAAGGGTGCAACAGCAGCTACACTGAAGTGGTGTGCCTTGGCTAGTTTTTTTATTTTAATTCTATTTAGGAACTTTCCTTCCTATAATTTGTCAGGGTTGCTACATCACGTGTCAACCACTGGGTCACAACAGGGTTGACCATACACCATAATGACCCTCGAAATCACACAAAACACTACCAGGTACAATGGCACTTTCGAACACCCTATAACACGGTCACAGCCCTCATAGGAAATCCAGGACATCCAAGACATCCACATACAATAGGCTAACCAAGGGGCCGAATTCAAGCCAATTAACACAAAAGAAACACTGAACACTGCTCAGGATGTAACCACTCTTCTGGGATCCCTCGACACATAGATATAACACTCACAGAACACCCAAGGCATCCATCGAGTCAAATGCCAACAAGGCATTGAATCTTGGGTTCACTGAAGCCCGAGACAACTCACATAATACCCTGAAAACTAAAGGCATGAATGCGGTGCACGCCTGCATCACGATGATTAATGTGTCCATAGGACGGGTCACAATAACCTCAGAATGCGTCCAACACCTATAGCATGCCAACGCATTGACACGACACACGCTAGGGTCGTGTTAATAGACGCGGCCATAGCCTCCAGCGCGTTAACACCAGAACGCGGTTAAGACCTAGGGCGCATTAATCAAGATCACGGCCATCACCTAGGTCATGTTCTTTAGGATCGCGTCCAACCCAAGGACTACATTCCTTACCGCCCTACTATTCATCACCTTCGATGAACGCGGCTAACCTGACCAGTGCATTCTCATCACAGTGTAAAAATCACAAAATCCTCAAAACTTGATCTTTCCACTCCCCAATCACTTCTAAACGACGGGGAAACATCCCTAATCATGATATCATCCTTCCACAAGCCGGAAGGGATCAACAAACCACAAAAAGACATGAAGCGGGTGATTTTTCACAAATCAACACAAAACAACTCACGAGGGAAACCGGTTTCCTACTGGCCCTAAATCATGACCAAACGTGACAAAACTAGCGGGGATGGCATCCGAACATGCCAGGGGTTCTTTTCATGCCATTTAATGCGAGAAACATCGCTTGGAACGGTGATTCCATCGTACACCCCACAACATGCTATAATTCCCCAAAAATGGAAAATCCACTAAAACGCACACTACTCGGCATGGAATTCAAGGGGAAAGTAGAACAAGAGGTAAGGAATCTATCCCCCTACCTCCTTCGCCGACCACCTGAGCCGAAACGTCGAAACCATCACACGAGCAACCCACGCCGGCTTTGAATCCACGAATCAGATCATGCGAATGCCACGCTCCGAGCATCAACGTGGCTATTGTCTGTACCACTAATAGATAGGTCATGTCATCCAAGATTGTCATGTCTTTAAAGACATCGCAGAGGACTTGATCGCTCGAGGAATGATAAATATGAATGATCATTTAATAAGGTATCCCCGACCTCAAAGTTGAAGTGAACCAAGTTTTTCTGTGAATGTGGTGCATGCATCAACATCCTCCATATCCCCTGAGCCCATGGCAAAAGAAGATAACCCTAGCCAGGCTAAGCCCGCTTTGGGGTGCCCGAACTGACGACTATGACAAGATTTGGAGTTCATTCCCTTCCCAAAAGAAAGACATCAAGAAGCTACTCAATATCCTCTTGGGAGAAAAAGAAGTATTGGCGTATGGCATGTCCAGAATCCACTCAAGGGAAGAGCCAGATGAAGTCCAAGGATTGATTGATAGTCTTGCCCAAAAAGGTTAAGTTAATGTTGGAAGTACTTCGCCGATGATGAGCAATCCCAGGGAAGCCACTAAAGAGTTACTCAGTCAGGCCACCTTGGCAAGAAATTTACGGCAAGACTCCCCGACCAGCAATCCTGGCAAGTTATGTACCCTTACAAGACACCCTACTCGCCTAAGAACTCAATTCAGTTTTCAAGGTGGGAAAAACCATGTAATTACCTCAAGAGGAAGTCATGGACAAAACCAGATTGCCGAATTTCAGGGAAAACCAAGATGATGGGATCATAAAGAAAAGCTCTTATCAGCAAGACAAATGATAGGAGGGAAAGCTCAAGCAACCTTGTGAGGGTGGATGCTCCAAACAAAACCAATCGAGCAAACCCAAGGGTGAAAGCTCCGGGCAAGGCCAACAAGGCAAAGCTAAGGAGGAAGCGCTCAAGCAAAGCCACAAAAGCAAGGCTAAGGTGGGAGATCCTGAGGCTAAGCCCCAGTCTAGTGCTAGACAAGTCAAACCACAAATGGAAGAGAAGTCAAAGGCAACACAAACACCTCAAGATTCCGGCATTAGCTTGGCCAAGTAGTAGGAGTTGGCGTCCAAAATAATCGAGCAGACAATCAATGTCACATTCTGGGTGCAATAAGAAGATGCCTGGGTTAAGATCACAAACAAGAAGAATTCTCAACCCAAATCCTCCAAAATCTCGACTCGAAATAGAAAATATAACTCTGGGGGCATATCTGCTGCAACCCCGAAGCCTATTTGTCCTTCTCTACAAGGGGCAGCAAAAGCTGAAAGGTGGGAGTGGAACATGAAGAAAAATCTAAAAAAGAAATTGAAGAAGCAAGCTAAGCAAGCAATAGTCATGCAAGCTCTTAAGGAATTGACACCTTACAAAGACTCCATAAACTCATTGATGAGTTAGAGGAATATGTTCTATCTCGCCCCACCAGGGTCGTTTCCGTGCACAAGTACATCCCATGGGATGAGCTGGAGCGGAAGACCCGACTTAAGAGTTGGCTTCAGCAGATGCTCCAGAGAGTAAAGGAAGGAGAAAGACTCCCCATCCCCGAAGAACTCACCTTGTTCTACAAGGATGAAAAAGTCATTGTTGAAAAGCTGGCGGAAATGCTATAAAACTTCTCTTGTAACATGGTGGCGATCCTGTCGCCAAAAAATATCAACGCTCAATAAGATGAAACTGCAACAGCTCGACCGAAGCGTAAAGGCACTCTGGCAACATATCAAAGACGCCCAGTAGAAGAAAAGGGTCGAGGCCATGGCAGAGGGCACGATCGGGGATGCAGAAGAAACCAAAATCCACCCATTCATAGGCCCATCGACTTTGTAGACCCTGATAAGGTCATAATCTTTCGAGAGGAAGATCCTAATCCCATCTTGAAGTCGAAATGAGGGGCAACTTCTATGAGCTCAACCGCTCTGATAAAGAAGTACGGCAAATTCGGCAACCCGAGACAAGACTGCAGATCTAGCTGGTCCATCTAGCAAAGATGACATTGCTCAGCCATCATCTATAGGGGATGAGTCTTTGGCTCCACTGTTCCAAGAAACACCGAATAATCAAAATGGGACAGACCAACACTCTAGAGACAATGTGGAACAACATTTTAAAAGAGGAGAAGCTTGAAGATTTGCCAAAGGCTTTGACTGAAATAGAACCTCATCTGGAGGAGGTTCGAGCCCGACCAGACCGTAAGATTAGTCAACATATGAATTGGCTCCCGACAAACATTACAATATGTAAGGCTATAACTTGGAGTAAAGAGTTGAGAGAGACTCTTATCAAAATACTCCAAGAGCATGAGATTTATGAAACTCATGCTGCTAAGTTACAAATTCAGGTTTATGAGGCATTTGCAGCAAGCGTCACCTTCTCAAAAAAGGACATGCTATTGTCCTCTTCAGACCATAATTGCCCCATGTACATGCAAGGGAAAATAAATGGTCATGAAATAAATCGGATTATGGTGGATGCCGACGCAACTGTCAATACCATGCCCCTGAAGACCTTCAGAGCCTGTACCTAATGCCTTACCTACAAAAGGTCAATGGGATCAAAATCTCAGTGTTTAATTAACACAATGAGGATGCTCTCGGTCGAGTCAATGCAAAGTTGATCCTCGATGACTTCACCAGAAAGGTGATTCTACATCATCGATCCCAACACATCATATAAGGTGTTCCTAAGAAGGCCATGATTATACAAAAATTGGGTAGTTCCCTCAACACTATATCAGTGCATCAAGTATGCTAAGGATGGAGAGCAACATACTATCTTCGCTGACCAGTCCCCATTCAGTCCGAATGAATGTAATTTAGCTGATGCTTCTCTCTATTTCGGAGGGCCAAGCATGTCGTCACCCAGCAAAGCCGAAAGTAAGAGATGGATCCCTGAAGAGGATGAAGAAGCGCTCTTTAGGGTGGATGAAGAAAAAGCAAAGCTACATAGGCTAAAGACTCGAAGCTAGTGCCAAGTCAACCCGTCTTAAAGGCAGAAACTCAGCTTTGAGGCTAACCTCATCAGTCGAGCTAATGGCAAAAGCATCTCCCTGCCACCAGAATGTATGCAACTCCCATTTGTAAGGGAAGAACACAAGGTGGAACAGTTGAAGACTTTCATAGTTACCTATCAAAGGAAACGAAGCAACAAGAAGAAAGACAATAAGGACAACCCATTGTCTTCTATAAAGGAGATCTTGTCCCATAGGACCCACTAGAAGATGACTTTGACTCGGCTACCTAGACCGATAATGCTCCAGAGACAGTACAAAAAATGGATGACATGTCGACATATATCAAAGAAATGTGCAAAAAGTAACAAATCCCCCAAGTTCAAGACCCGACCCGACGTGAATACTTACACCAACTATGGTACCCTTCACATGTACGGGAGCAATCTCCCTTCTATAACAAAGACACAAGGAGGCTTGGGTATGATTAAGAAGAGGAATTCCAAGTTTACTGTGCAATCAACATAGTGGGGCTGATCCACCAACCAATGGTCAGGTAGGTGCCAAAGCAAAATTTGGCAGCTTAGGGGGGGAGAGGAAGAAATCCTAGTGTTGCCCTCAGCAAACCCTATTGATCAGTCCCAAGGGACTAGAGGAAACTTGGCCCAAGAGGTCAACTGTCAGGAGATTGAAGAACAGTCAACGAGGTCAACCTCTAACCAAGAACCTAGCGTCGTCACAAACTCTCCCGGGGAAAAGATGACATTATAAAACTGCAATGAAGAAAATTTGTCATTGGTTATCAATGATATTGAATACTATGTTGTGCAGCCAACACCGACGACAAAAAAGATTTCATTAATCTACAACCTATTCTGCATGAATTGGAAGATGGCGATCAAGCGACTATGGACGAGCTAATTGAAATTAATCTTGGAGAAGCTGAAGAGAGAAGAGTTATCAACATCAATGTTCTCCTAGATGAAACAGAAAGACAAGCCTATCAGCAACTCTTGCTGGAATTCAAAGATTGCTTTGCCTGGGCATGCAAAGAAATTCACACGTTGGATCCCTCTGTGGCCGAACATGAATTGGCAATACACCCTACGACCAAGCCAGTCAAGCAACCCCAAAGGCACATGCACCACGGGTTGGAGTTGAAAGTAAATGCGAAGGTCGATAAACTCTCCGATGTGAACTTCATAGACCATTGCATGTACCCAATTTGGCTTGCTAATATTGTCCCAGTAAAGAAGAAGAACGACCAAGTTTGAGCTTGCATCGACTTTCAGGACCTCAACAAAGTTTGGCCCTCGGTCAACCCAGTTGCCACCCTTTGGTTGACCTATGGCCCCGTGGATGTCCCAGACACCCCGTGGATACCGTGACCATATTTTTGAGTGCCCGGAGGTACAGTATTATCTCTATTAGAGTGCCCATGTGATTTTGAGGGTCCGGGTGGCCCTGAGTGTTTTGGGCTTTTGTGTTTCGCTATATCAAGTTATCATGCATCGATATGAGTGCGGAGGGTTCCTCCCGCATGTCATTAGCTTCTCGGGAAGTGATTTCTTTATGGGCCATGCCTATGGCCTATGAACTGTAAGTTTTGTGACCCAGCCTGGGGCCGGAGGTTTCTTAGATTTCCCTTGGGAAAGGGAATGAACTCGGCAGTTGTGAGCTGCCTTGAGAATTCTTTAAACCGTGGTTTTTGACCCTAGGAGTAGGGAAGATTGATGACATGATGCCGTGTGGTATGACAGTCTTGACCTTGAGTCTCGTGACTCAAAGACCGTTATTTTGGTAAGTCTAGTGGACTATCCAGAGTCCATTGGCATCGTGCCACCCGTGTTCTAAGCTACGTGTGGTGGGCTTGTGGGTAGCCTATCAGTATTCCATCGGTTTCTTCTGAGAGTCTTTCTCTCGAGTGACCTTTCCCACTAGTTGTAGCTTGCATAGACACGTGTGTGCCTACCCACCCGAGAGTGGTGGAGAGCTAGACCCGAGTGAGATGATTTTTAGACTGGTTGCCGTAGGGCCTCCCACTGTGTTGGCTTGAGTCTAGGCTTGGAGGAAAATCAGCTAGAGGGCCTGACGTAACGCAGCCAATCAGTGTGTGCACACGTGGTCGGGGACTTTGGATACGTGCTAACGAGCATGACCCCAACTAGACCCTCGTCTTGTGTTCCATGTACGGTGTCTCAGTGTCCGCCTGGGACGTGTAGGGAGACACTTGAGGCTATAGACTATATCATCAGTGGACGCATCTAACCTTACTTCTAGTGAGCAGTACTCCTGTCACACGAGATAAGTTTCTTCGTGTTTCTTCGGGTGACTTCTGAGCGTCTTCCTGACTTCTAGGTCAAGGGTTCCGATAGAGTTATCGAGGTTTCGCCCGTATGCAATATAGGGTTCACGACGACAAGATTGTGACTGTAGCCCCAGACCACGTGGTCTTGGGTTGGGCCTTCTTCTGTGAGGATGGGCCTCCACGACAGAGGTATCATGGTGTTTCTTCTGGTAGTGTAGCCAGGGTTTTTATTAGTCCGGTGGTCCCCCGACTGTGATATCGAGGTTTGCTTTCCATGCTATTAGGTGTAGCTTATAAAGCCGTGGTTCCAGCGGCTATTGTGTTTTACTATTTTTGTTATGACTGTCCCTTTCGCCGTTATTATTGTTGTTGCTACTCTGTTATTGTTGTTGTTGTTCTTGCTAGCGCTGTTCTTTACCGCCATTATTTTATGGTAGGGTTCCGCGGGACCCCTACTGAGCCAATGAGATGAGACTCATCCCTGTCTTTTCAGGTGTTGCAATTCCTCCTCGAGGTTCGGAGGTGTAGCATGGAGGTTCGTAGTTGCTAGGTTGCCAGGCCAAGTGTGCACTCGACATTAGAGTACGTTTCTTTCCCTGTAAATTATACATTTATTAGACTAGACTCCATAGTTAGTTATTTAATTAAAAATATAATTTTATTTCTATTATTTAAACTATTAATTATAATTATTGGCCATATTATTTTAAATTTTAATGTATTAAATGACTTGGCGGTGGTGGCAGTGAACGGTTGTTTAAATAGGGAAACTGTCACCTTCTTAAATCCACCTGTTTCTCCACATAACCATGTCGGAATCGCGCATATAATATACCAAAATGACGGGCTCGAAAAACTCTACCTAACCGGATGTTCAAAATAATTTTTCGTCGAGAGATGGGGGATCTTGAGATAGGGGGCACAAAAAATGGTGCAACCACTCTCACTACCTCAGTCACCACCCCAATAACACGCCCATAAAATTTCATGCCCAAAGGATATTACGGCGACCTAGAACGAGCATACAAAGTAAAAACTCTAAAACTAACTGCTACAGTAAAATGCAATTTGCCGTGTCAACTATTTTAACTTATTTATTTTCTAAATTTAATTATTAAGTAGTTAATATATCATATAACTACATGAAAATTAAGGATAAATTATGGGGATTCTAGTGACATGAAAATTATGATTTTTAGATATATGATTATATAGATAAAAATTTTCAAACATGTTGCCGTTATTAATTAACTAAATAAACTATGCAAAACGGTTGAAACTAAATCATGCGAACATGACTAACTTTGAATACATGTTATTTACGCTTGGGAGATTGCCTACCTTTACGTTGATGCTCTAACAAAACGAAGACGAAAAAGAAGAAGAACGAAAGATGACAATGAATAATCAGCAACTGTTGTAGTCTTCTGGGCAAACTACAGCAGCCTGAAACCGTAGAAGCAGCAGCAGCAGCAACTTGCGGCCACCACGCGAAGGAAGAAGGAAGAAGATAACGATGTCGATGTTGGTTTCTTGCGAACGTGATAGTAACTGTGGCGCTTGTTCAATGGTCATGGCTTTTATAGGAATACAATCCTAAAGAGGGTGGAATCCTAACAAGGATCCTACCTTCCCTTGATCGATCCTATCTTTACCCAACTTACAGTTGCCTCTCACATGATGGCTTTTGAAACCCTAATGCTAATCCTTCGATCCTGCACATGGGTTGATGTTAGTGCATGGTCCAGGTACGTGGGTTGTTAAGAGATGGGTTTGGTTGGTTGTGCGCATATATTCGATCATATATAGGCTTTAGGCCCATTAGTTCATTTCAAAGCCCATGTACAATCTCTATCTATATTTATCTACATTTATACATACATTCCAAGGTTCTTAAGCCCTTATACCAAGCCTTCTAATTGAACCCAATGTTTATACATGGATAAAGGTGTGTGGGTATGGATTGCTGTATGTGTATGGGTGAAAGCCCATTAATGCTATAGATATATACGTGGGTGTGTTAGCCTAATTAATTTGAGATATATATATACATATCTATATTTATCCTTTTAAAGCCCAATCAAAATCCTCAAAACCCATTGAGCATAATTTCTTAGCTTTAACATGATTGGGTTGGTTCTCCTTTACTAAAGCCCACCAGTTCATGTTTCTTTTTAAAGATCATTAACTATATATATATATATCTAGATTGTAGTGGATTTACCGGTTAAGCCCATTAACTGAGTTTTACAAATTTACATGGTTTAAACCTCAAACCTTTATTTGAAGTCACAATAGGTTCAACTACTTAGCAGAACTTTATATATATATATATGTATGGACCCCATTGTCAATAACTTTAATAATTTATTTATCCTTTTAATTTCAATGGTTATCTTAGGTATCTGAGTTGGGTTCGATCCTCTTGCTTAATTATTTAAGACTCCTGCCCGCCGTGATCGCCAGCGGGGCGGGCTACTACCTCTGCCGCATGACGGGCGTGCGCCACCTGTACGGGGAGGCCCTCGACCGCAAGGGGGCGGCCGCCGTCGCCATGGAAGTGGTGGTGGTGATCTTGATGACCGAGGATAATGCTGGGCTGGCTCAGCTTTCTATGAAGCGGGATGAGGTTCTGCGGATGATTCGCTGGGGAACAGGAAGCCGGGAAGTGCTTACCAGGTCCGGATGCCTTATCGTCCATACCAGTAGGCTACGGCGGAGGCGTTGATGTGTCCATTTTCCCAGCCGAGCATTTCGATGGTATAGTGGAAGGACTCCTTGAAGGGGACCCGGTCCAGATTGCGGGTACGCGTGAAGGTATTGTAGCCGTAGGAGTCGGCGTTGTCGGCACGCGGTGCATTCGCAAACGGTGTCTGGTAGATCACCACGGGGGCCCAGGACGTGTTGTAATAATCTTCCGTGCCCGTGCCGTATTCGGATGGGAACTCATCTTTGTCGACCCAAAACTTCTGGTCGCCTTCGCCGTACCAGACGTGCATCAGGTTGTCGACGTTATACGTATCGCCGACGAAAACGCCGCGGGCTTTGAGTTGGGCGATGGTCCATTCGATGGGACCGTCCTTTTCCGTTTTTTTGACGGGGATGTTCTTTTCCCTGACCGCGGTTGCATGGAAATACAGGCTATTGGGGTCCCAATGCCAGGTCTTTGTTGCGACGGCGATGGAGGCGCCCACGGTAGTGTTTGCCCCATTGATCAGGGCAATGGTGGCCGTGTGTTTGTAGGGCATGGTCCAGCGGAATATCAGTTCTCCTTGCGCTGTGACGGATCGGTACCAGCTTTGCAAGGGCTTGCCGCCTTCGCCGCTTCCGGCAAAATCTCCCAGTGGACAATGAACGGTTTCTATGCCGTCGAACCGGATGCTGATCATCAGCTTGTCGATCAAGGTGTCGCCGGGCTTATCCAATTTTATGGTCATCATTTGCACGGCATGTTCGCCGCCGGGGAGATCGAGCGCCAGGCGTTGGTGCGGCGGTATACGGCGGGTAGTTTTGAGGGATGCCGCGGGCATCAGCGTGTCCGGGTGGGCTAGTCTTTCATTGACCATAGCGATCAGCGACTGCAGGGAATCGAGGTGATGCAAGTCTATGGTCCTTACCCGGCAATTTTTTGAATATGTGCGATAGTTGATCTGATAATAGCGGGGCTCAGGTGTGGTATCCCGTTCTTCCCAGGTGATCTTGCAATGCCGGGCATAAGGGATAGGGAAATACAGGGTGCTGCCGCCTTTTTCGGCGGGTTGATAGCTGGAATGCGGCGCCAGCAGGACCGGGCCCACGGCCAGCCCGCTCTTCATGAGATCGTATGCAGGGATGGTGAGGGCGGGTCCCGGATGGCCGTCCAGGTAAATGCGGAGTTTTCCGTCGCGTTTGAATGTTGTCAGCCAGAAACGGACGATCGCGCCCGGGCCATCCGCATCCAGCATCACATGCTCCAACCGATCGTGCATGGTATCGGTACGGATGTACTGCGATGCATCGCCGTTCGCAAACCACCCGTGTGCTTGCGGCGAGACCGATGCGCGATCATAGCTGCTGGCCTGTTTCTCGACGTAGGCAGGATCGGGCCATTTTGCCGTTGCATCGTAGCTGACCATATCGTCGAGTAAGGAGCGGACATCGACTATTTTTTGGCCTGCGCAGGTGAGTCCATCCAAGGATGGCTCCAAAATAATGGATAATTTGGGACATCAAAAATGATGAATAAGAGAAATGATACAACTTGTGGGCTAAAAATGGGTGTTAACAGACATGATGGTATATGGGTGATTATAGACCGATTGACTAAATTTATGTATTTTATACCAATCAAAAGTCGATGGTTTGCAGATGTATTAGCAGCATTATATATAAAGGAAATTGTCAAACTACATGGTGTCCCTATCACCATTATATCAGACCAAGACCCTCGGTTCACGTCACAATTCCAGAAGGGTCTACAACATTCATTGGAGACCCGACTCAACTTTAGCACTGCATTCCATCTGCAAACTGATGGTCAAATTGAAAGGACAAATCAGGTGGTGGGAGATATGTTTAGGGCTTGTGCTATTGATGTTGGAGGGAATTGGCATGATCACTTGTCTCTAGTGGAATTCGCCTACAACAATAGCTACCAAGCTAGTATACAAATGGCACCATTCAAGGTACTATTTGGTAGAAGCTGTCACTCACCTATATGTTGGAACAAAGTAGGAGAAAGGTAATTTCTCAGCCCCGACATCATCAGGGATACTTGTTGGAAGGGATGACTATCGATCTAGAGGGGGGGTCAATAGATCTACCCCAAATTGAAACTACAGTAGATAGTGACAATGTGGAATTAAAAACTAACCACTGTAAATCAATTAAGAGACATAAACTTCAGAACAAATTAGCACGCCAACAAGTATGTAGGAAGGGCAATTCACAATAGCAGCTAGAAAATTACTACAAAATGTAAGACCCTAAGAATAAAATCTCCAAGTGCAGTGAGATATGGATAAATTCCAGCAATACCAAGAGAAGTCAGAGAATTCTAGTTAACAACCAGCCAAACATCCAGGTACGGTACGATGGCGGAGGCTAGCCTTATGCAAGAGGTGGAATTCCAGATAGGTGTAACTTATCCATCCCACCACGCCTTTAGATATACCTACTAGATGAAGGATTTAAGCAAGCATCTCAGATAGCAGAATTAACAATTGAAAACATGCTTCTCTTAAATGCTCCTAAGCATTCATCTAAGCGATGAGCAGACTGAAGTTGTAAACACACTGGAGCGCAAATCAATCACACAAGAGAAGAGAATTTTCATGTGGTTTGATCTCTATCCAGAGATCTACGTCCACCCCTTACTTAATTGAGTAAGGCTTACTGCTACCACATAGCTTGAGTACGCTGATCCATAGCTTCGGGGATACAATCCCTACAACTGTTGATCCATAGCTTCGGAGATATAATCCCTACAACCGTTGATCCACAGCTTCAGGGAATTGATCCCAGACCGCTGAGCTTCACAGCTTGCTCTGCTGAGCCTCACAGCTTGCTTCCAAGGAATGCTTCCTTGCTGCTGATACACAGCTTACAAGAGATATAGAATAAAAAGCATGAAATGAAGAAGAATAAGAACTGAAATAAAAATATAGCTCTTCAATCGAGCAAACTGACTCTGGATTTAATCCAGATGTCAGTACAGAAGATTCACCCTCAACCTCTCTTCTTACTCTAACCAACTCTTCAATCTACGGTACTCTGTTTTCCTCTCTGACCTTCACCGCAAGCTCTATCTCTCAATCTTCTCTCTGACTCTTTTCTCTCTCGAGCTCTGGGTCTCCTCTTTTTTCTCTTGATTTCTTCATCCTTTTTCTTGAGCGATCTGGCCTCTTATTTGTTATTAATTTAGCCTGAGAGATACCTACCTTAATTAAGGGGGAAAAAAAAGAGAAGACGCCCTCGTCGGAACACTAGATCGCGTCGCCGCCAATCTCTGAAATTCTCCTAGGTTTGTCCATGAATCCTTGCGCCGCTAGTTGGATCGCCAAATAGGGTCGTAGGGTTACAAAATCCCTCTATTTATAGAGGTTGAGGAGGCTTCTAGAGATCGAATTGGACTCAAGAGTCCAAGGGATTAAAGTCGGCAAAAAACTCGATTCTTCCACCTAATCCACGCCGCCGCCACCGAGAGAAGGCTTTAGAGGCTAGGGTTTTGAAGTGAAAATGAGCTCCTAGGGTTAACCTTGTAATTGGGCCTAGTTTGGGCTCGTTTGCTTAAGAATTGGGCTCCAATTTGGTCGTTTAAGATTGATGTATATAAATAACAAATTTGGCCATTAATTTCCTTAATTCAGCCTAATTAAATTTTTATTAGGGGTCGGTGCAGTTAACATTATTGTTTAACATTTCGTTCTCTATAAGAATATAATTTTTTCATATTTTTAAAAATTAGTCAAAACTTTAGCCTACGGGTGAAATTCAATTAATTTAATTTCTACTTATTAAATTTAAATCATCGTAGAAAAATTCGATTGTATCTTGGAATATGAAATTCTTTTTATGGTTATTGTAGAAAAATAATTATCCCTTTTTATCGATATAATTTGGTCACTTAAATAATATTCTTTAACTAAGAAATTATTGAAGTCATTAAATAGCAAGTTAATAACTTGAATCTATTTTAATATATTTTACGTTAAATTAATGATTCGATTAGTCATTCAATTAGGTCCCCTTTTTCTTTTCTTTTATTTACTTCATGAGATGTAATAATTCAAACGATAATTAACCACACGTTTTTCATCTATTTCTATTTATCATATTTTATTTTCATAAAATTTAAATTTTATATTTTATTATTTAACCGGGATGTTACATGCATTCATTAGCATTTCATTAGTCACATGCATAATCATAATCATAAGCATTTTATTAAAATAATAAAAAGAAATACATACCTGAAGAAAAGGTGAGAAGCCACTGACAGTTGTCTTACGACCTGTCCCCGTGGACAGATCGGCTATCAAGTGTGCCAGCAAGGCGGCTCCCCAAGCGTATCTCCCCACTACCTCCAAGTCCTCCAAGATGCTCAGGCATCGGCAGTTGATGTCATCTCCCTTTGACCCCAATAGTAGCCTCCCGAGCATCAAGAACAAGAACCGCCTGAGATCCATGTCAGCTCTCTCTCTCTCAGCTGGGTCCTGACAGTAGGTGGCTCGAGCTCTCTCAATCAGCCGGTCTGCATACTCTGTCAAGGACTCACCCGACCTTTGCTGAGTGTCTCCCAACCCCATGACCTTCGTCAGGTCAGTGTAGCAAATCGTCCTACATGGGGGCTCGTACACTGTATCTATGCCTAGGAATCTCTGGGCTAGATCGCCATAATCTAGGATGGTCACCCCACTCACCGTCTCACCATCGACCCTCAGCCCAATAATCCTGGTGACATCCTCTAAGGTCGGCACCATGTGCCCCCAGGGCATTAAAAATGTCTGACTAGCCATGTCCCATCTCTCCCTCAGCACCTAGATCAGAATCAAATCAGGGCGTACCGACTCAATGCTAAGGAAGGGTCTGAAGCCCATTGCCTCCACTCTCGCCCTCTAAAACTCGGGCAGTCATGATTGATATAACCGTCATATTCTAGGTTCCTTTTCGCACTTGGGGCGTGACAGTTTTTGTAGTATCAGAACCTAGGTTTTTCTAAAATCCCTAGCTTGTCGAGTTCAAGGTTAAGGTGTCTAGATTACATACCTTTTACCTGATATTGGGTAGTGCCGTGGGTTAAGTCGATATAGAATGATGAACCCTAGAATTTTTAGTCAAGCCTGTAATTATCATAATTTCTTGTAGGATCATGGCCGCGAAACATGCACAGTGGAGGGAGATGCAAAGGACTATATAGAGCCTTACTCAAGCCTTACAACAAGTAGCCCAAGGTGGGGAAAATCATGGAGGTGGAGATCTTCATAGGAGTTTCCGAAATATGAACCCTCTGAAGTTCTTCGGATCTACTGACCACGATGATGCTGAATATTGGATCAAAGAAATTGAGCAGATTTTTCACATGATGCAATGTGCAGATGAGGAGAAGGTTCTTCTGGCTACTTTTCAAATGGAACGAGATGGTAGATCATGGTGGGAGTCGGTGGAGGCTACTTTGCCGATGACCATGTGACGTGGGGAGAATTGGTAGAGTATTTCAATACCAAATACTTTTCCGATCAGGTGCAAGAGAAGAAGGATGTGGAGTTTGCCGTGTTGAAGCAATGAAGTTTAACAGTCACTGAGTACGAAGGTCAGTTCTCAAGGTTGTCTCGGTATGTGCCGCACTTGGTGGGAACTGAAAAGATGAAGGCTCGAAGATTTCTCAATGGGCTCAAGCCCCAATATATCACTCAATTGACGCCTATGGATGTGCAAACTTATGTTGAAATGGTTAGAAGATCACAATTATTGGAGGATGCCACCGAGTTGTCTGACCAGATTCATGGGTGTGACAAGAAGGTGCATGTTATGAGTTTGGGTTCATTCTAGACTCCTTTTTCTAAGAAGAGGCCCAATGGCGGAGGACACTTTCACAAGGACAAGAAGGCTAAGAAGAGTAAAAAGTAATTCGTTGCCATCGAAGGAACTATGCAAGCATTGTGATAAGACTGGGCACTGAGCCGAAGAGTGTTAGAGCAGGCTGGGAGCTTGTCTTCATTGCATAAGTCACGATTATCAGATTCCTGATTGTCCATTGCTCAATGATCAAGTTGTGAATCATAAGCAACAAGAAGGAGTGAAAAAGCAAGGACGTCTTCAAGCTTTGCAAGAGGCAGAACCAAGCGAGGGCGGTATCATGGGAGGTACTCTTGATGTTTGTTCCAAGTCTACTTTTTGTCTTATTTGATATCGGAGCAACCTATTCTTTCATCTCTTGGAGTTTTATTGCGATATTATTTGTGAGGTCTATTATGTTGAAATCCGAGTTAGTCATCTCCACCACTATTGGAGTACGGACCAAGATTAAATATCATTATCCTGATAGTGAGGTTTTAGTTGGTGGTCAGAATTTGCCTGCCAACTTAGCGTGCATGGATATGGACTAGTATGATGTTATCCTAGGAGCATATTAGTTATCTAGGCATGAGGCAGTCATAGATTGCAAGAAGGGCATTGTAACCTTTAGTGGTCATCCTAGACTTATTTACTCTGGTCTTCGGAGTCATGGTGGTTCATCTCTGATTTCAACCCTTCGAGCTAATAAGTTTATAAGGAGGGGGTGTGTAGCATTCTTAGCTTTTGTTACCGTAGCTGAGTATAGAAGTTCGAAGCTTGAGGAGATTCATGTGGTTAAGAGACAAGTAAATATAGGATTTTGATCAGCTCAACGAGCTCTTTCCATTGAGAGTAAAAGCCCCAAATGTTATCCGCATGAGTCTGTGATTCTACGAAAGTGTATGAATGCTCCCGTTACGAAACACCATAATTCATACCATAGGAAATAATAATGGATGTTTGAGACCCAATTGACCTTGGGTAGAATTAAACGGTCTGCACACGGCAACCTTTAACCTTGGGGTCACATGCATATCCCTAATGGGCATAGAGGTCAATAAGAACCTCAACCCTCATAACCACGCTAGCCAAGCCTGCAATCCTTTCTACATTCCCACATGCTCCTGATATTGGGCATTGCTTATGTCTTTGGCATCACGACCAGTGTCGTTGAGGTCGATGGTTTTCTTTGGCAATTAATCAAGGGTATTCGGGCTCGTACCGATATAAATAAACACCGACCATAGTCGGTGGGGAATTGTCAAGTACCCGAACCCTAATCATCTGATAAACCAATCCATGGAATAAATGACTCACATGCCATGACTAGCTTCCACACGCATGATTAATAAACAAACGTTTTCGTTCTTTTGTGTTGGACAACGTTTGTCTCCTTTCTTTTCATTCCCCTCCCCAAATTAACCTCTTTTCAATTCCGTGAGTTAAACAAACTGGCACGCCCGGTGGGACAATTCCCGCATTTCTTCTTTCTACCAAAGATTATACACACCTCTACTAAGGTTGTGATGCCCTTTGTTTCTCTGTTTCAGGAGGGAAGAGAAAGGGAAAGTTGTGTAGACGCGTTCGATAATCACTGCAACCAATTTCAACCGGAATGGTAGCCATCACTTATGGCTCCCCTGGTCGTCGCTACCCATGCTAGGTTTGGATACTTAGCCACCCCACTGGTGTTTGGGGATTTTCCTACAGTGGTGGGTTCACCTTACTTTTTGGGAGTGGTACCAGTGGCTGAGGAAGCCGCCCTCGCCCAGACTGTTGCTACTGATCAAGCCCTCTCGGTCAATCATATTTCTGTTGTTGCTGCCCCTAGTCAGAGGAAACAACGCCGTAGCCGTAGAGGCAGGAAGCCTGTGGCAGCCACATCCAACTTCGACAAGACCATTCTTGTCGGGAATCTCAGAGTTCGGCTCGATGGAGGTGAGCCGATAACACCTCAAGTCCCGCATGTGCCAGCTATTAGTACGTCCAACCGCTTTAGCCTGCTCTGACAAGTTCGAGAGCATAAGCCGGTTCTGAAAAAATCGGGCGCCCAGGAGACAGGTTGGGAGCAGACGCGCGGATTCAAACCAATCACCCCCAACCCCAGAGCTGGGGGCAACTCTGTAGAGGAGCGACAACTCCGTTTGAAACAAATGTGGGTCACTGAAAAGGAGGCCTGCGCTCTCAAAAGGATCAGGGCAGGCAGGCCCATCCAGATGCCTGACCTTCATTAGGCAGGGATGTCAGCATTCGCGAAGCTGCAAGCCTCTTGTCCATAGGGGGCAAAAACATAGAGGGGTTCATGAAATGCCCCAATGTTCATCAACCTTGGGGACAACCCAAAACAAGAACAAAAATCGAGGAGGAACTACACTACCCTGAGTTTCTATCTTTAACAGACTGGGGACACCAGTTCACTCGGAGGCTCAACCTGTAATGCCCCGAAAATTTTATAAAATATTTCGGGAGTAATTAGGAGTTTTCTGAGAATTTATAAAAGCCTAAATGGATTAATAAATAAATAATCAAAATGAACCGCCACTCGTGCTCGTAACGGGCTTGAACATGTCCCAATGGCATGCCTTTTAGCCCCTACCCGACACACCCTCGTGCCCCTTCAGCGGCACACCTGCTGGCATGCTCTCAGCGGCACACCCCCTGGCCGGCACACCCCCAGTTGCCTTCCCCCGACACACGCCCCTAGGTGTCCTCAGCGGCGCACCCCTCGAATCCCTGGCCGACACACCTTGTTCAAGCCCATGGCCTTCAACGGTACACCATCCCATGGCCTTTAACGGCACACCAGCCCATGGCCTCTAACGGCACACTATTAAAGCCTATAGGCTGCCTTCCAACGGTAAGCCATGTTCCCACTTCAGTGGCATGCCTATTGGCCTCTTCAGTGGCACGCTGTTGCAAGCTCCCAGCGGCACACTTCTTCTGCCTGCCAGTGGCACAGCGCCTCGCCCCTCCAGTGGTACATCTGGCAGAGGAAATCCAACGCCATGCCCTAAAGATCCTTGGCGCGTAGTGGGCTGTTTGATGTGTCAACCGAAGATGAAGGCACGTAAACTATCTCCTGCCACTAAGGATGGGGAAAGTCAAATCCCAATCAATGCCAGTCACTTCCTGCCTTCGCCGTTCATGTTCGAATGCTCCTGCCACTAGGAGTATATGTCCTCTCCTCCTCCGATAAACATAACAAGAGGTGAAGACACAGAGCACACAGGAAGACATCAACAGACACAGAGAGCCACCACCGTGACATGGCCAAGCAGAAGAGAAGAGAAGAAGAAGAAGAAAGGAAGAAGGAGGGCTCTCCGGCAGCCATCGAAGGAGAGAGAGAGTAAGGGAGAGGCAGAGAGAGAGAGAGAGATTATGTAGTGGGGAGGTGTTGGGGGAGTAGGGAGTAGTCACCCCTGCTCGACCCCAACTCCCTCCTCATCCTTTCTTCTTCTTCCCCATCTCGATATTCGTCTTCTTCCTCCTACTTTCTTTAGCGTAGCTTGAATGTATTACATAATGTTTATGGCCGGACGTGGCCATCTCTTCCGTGAATGAAAATCACCCTTCTTGGGTTTCCTCCTACTTCTGTTGGCTTATGCCATTATGTGTTTGGGTCGTTCACTTCTCCCCCCTTCTTCCGGTGGTTTTGCTTCTCACGTCAATGGTTTCCTCCCATGAGATCGGTTTGTCAAACTCGTCAGGCAATGCCTTGTTGCAATGCCACCTTGGGTGGTCCGCTGCTGATGGAGCCCTGCATAGGTTGATCCCCTTGTCATGACTCTTCCCCTCTCTGCTCCTGGAGGCCCTTCTCCCTCCTGCCAAGATTTCCTTCAGTTTGGCCAACCCAACCACCTTGACTACCCATACCCAGTGCACCCCCAGGCCTTCCCCGGTGCACCTCAGCCATGCCTTGGCCAGCACACTCCAACCAGACCCAACCTGGCACACCCCAGCCTCGTCAGGTGCACCCCCCCGTGAACTCTATCCGGCACACTCCTTACCTCTCCTACTCAGTGCACCCCTAGCCTCCCCAGCCCAACGCACTCTTAACCTTCCTTGGTCGGTACGCCTCCTAGCCTGTGCCCTCTACCCGGTGCACCGCCCCTTGCCCGTTGCACCCTTAGCCTATTTAGCATAGTGTCTCCCATGTTGAGTCTATGAGATGGTGCTAACCGAGATTCAGGGGGGGTGAATGAATCCCCTTTAAAATTGCCCAATTAAAACTTATAACTAGTGAACTATTAACGAAGACGAATGGTCCAGGTTAACGGAATACCAACTGGTCTTGCCGATGATGATAGGGGTCAGAGCTGGTTTGTTCATCGACATTGGTTAAATGCCAAAGCAAAGGAGGTTTATTCATTAACGAGTACGAAAGGTCCAGGTTAATAGGTTACTGACCAGACCTACCGATGATAACAAGGGTCAGAGTTGGTTTATTCATCAACATTGGTCAAATGTCAAAGCAAATGAGGAGGTTTATTCATTAACGAGGATGAATGGTCTGGGTTAACGGGATACTGACTGGTCTTGCCGATGATGACAAGTGTCAGTGCTGGTTTGTTCATCGACATTAGTTAAATGTTGAAGCAAAGAAGGGATTTATTTATCGACGAGGACGGAAGGTTCGAGTCGACAGTTTAAGAGAGGCGGCTCTCCGGTGGGACTTGTGGTGGATATCCTATCCGGAGTTCCATGCGGGTGAAGGTAAAGAGGAACTTTTAGTTATCACCTTACTGACCCAAGTGTCCTTTTGGGTTTTCACCGGGGCCCGCCCCCTCTTGATTTTGCCCATGTGCCTTTCCAGTTTTCATGTGGCGGGGCACCCGATTTTGTCTGCAGCACCCTTTCGGGTTTTCACCGCAGCTGGGTTACAGCCATTTTTGCCCTTGCCCTAGTATAGGGACAAGTCCGACGGAGCACCTCTATTTTAATCCTATTTTTTTAACAAAAAGGGTAAGAGAGTGATGATGGGTCGACATGCAGTGTTCGATCCTGGATGGTAGCATGTGACTGTTGGCTAGGGCACAAGGCCTTGCGCCGCTAGAAAGGGTTTATTCATTGGCAAGAAAATAATGTTGACGCAAATGAGGAATTTCTGCTGATTCGAACGTAAGGTCCACAATGGCGATATTTTGTAAATGTCGGCTAGGGCACGAAGCCTTATACTGAGAACAGGGTTTATTTGTTAGCAAGAAGGTAATGCTAACGCAAAGGAAGAGTTTTCACGCCGATTCGGACGTAAGGCCTATAATGGCGATATTGCATGAAAGTCGGCTAGGGCACGAAGTCTTATGCCAAGAATAGGATTTATTCATTAGCAAGAAGGTAATGATAATGTAAAGGAAGAATTTCTTCACCGATTCGGACGTAAGGCCCGTAATGACGATATTATGTAAATGTCAGCTAAGGCACGAAGTCTTGCGCCGAGAAAGGGGTTTGTTCATTGGCAAGGGAATAATGCCAACGTAAAGGAAGAATTTTTGCACCAATTCGGGTGTAAGGCCTGTAACGGCAATATTGTGTAAATTTCGGCTAGGGCACGAAGCCTTGCACCGAGAAATGGGTTTGTTCGTTGGCAACGGAATAATGCCAACATGAAGGAAGAATTTCTGCACCGATTCGGATGTAAGGCCCGTAACGGTGATATTGTGTGACAGTTGGCTAGGGCACGAAGCTTTGCATCGAGAAAAGGGGTTTATTCATTAGCAAGAGGGTAATGCCAACACCAAGGAAGAGTTTTCACACCAATTCAGACGTAAGCCCCGTAGTGGCGATATTGCGTGAAAGTCGACTAGGGCACGAAATGGTGATATTGCGTGAAAGTCGGCTAGGGCACGAAGTGTAACGTCCGTGTCTTAATGGATCCATAGTGGTTCAGACCAGGATCCGCTTCTGTCAGATCTGCCGATTTTTAGGAATTTTTCGGCTATTTTCTGGCATTTTTCTGAGAGAGTTAGAGTTGGACTTAGAATGACCCTCCAATTACACATCCTATCTTATTGGATTGAAATTTTCTTGTCCAAGACCTTTATAAGGCCTCACACCTGTGGATTTCCTCACGGAAGCTAGGCAGGTTGTACCTTTGAAGTCCCCAGAAGTTTAGTTTGCCTAATCATGGTTGAGAGAGTGAGAACTTAGTGATCCCGACGTTACACCAAACTGAAACTAGGTTCTGCCACTGTGAGTTTAACTCATTATTCTAATAATAAACCATTTGTGACTATAACAGTCATACGAACCTATAAAATCCAGGCGTAATTCATTTTTAACATTAGCTTGGCTGCAACATGTTTGAGTGTTTCTCTTTCAACAGTGGTTGTTAAATTTTTATTACCTCAGTTAGTCATTCGAAATGTAATGCTCAGGTCTTGTAAAATTGTTAAGATGGCTAACCTGGAGAACTTTCAAGAAGAGGGCGAGGCCGGTCAATTTGATCAGGCCAATGAGTTTTCCCAACCAAAATTTCAGTCAGAGGAAGGTTTTGTCTCCAGTCAATATTCCCCCTCTCAATGAAAGCTTTCAATTATTTGGGAGACCATGCTCCCATTCATTGTCTTACCCCTCAACACCAAACTTCCCAAGTCTATATAGTTGACACTAATCAAGGGGGGGATCCTTCATCTCAAGTGCAGCCAACTCAATCCATATACGACGAAGCTACCCACTCGCCTAGCATTGATGATCTCATCAATGTTCTCTCTCAACTGGATGAGGCACAGCGCCAAAAGGTCTAGGCTACTCTCAAAGAGAAATCTGTCCCTTCTTCCTCTTTGAATCCCCTCCAGGCCGTGGGTGGCCTTCAGGTTAACTCTTCTAATGACTAGGCGGTCCACCAAGGGAACCCATCCAATTTTTCTTCCCGTCTGATAACCCCTATCCCTGCTACGGCAGGCTATTCTTTTGCCAAGCCACAAAACCCATCTCCTCCCCTTTTCCTAAGAAGGCCCATGCCTAATCAATTTCCTTCCAACCTGGCCCCGGCCGAGTCTGCTACCAATACTCTCCTGCAGAAGATTGCCAGTATGGAGGAGCAACTCAAGAAGATGTCTATTCCTAAAGATGCTCCAAAAGTCGTTGTCCCCACTCTGCCAGTTTTTCACCTACTTCCGTCGAAAATGCCAAACTTTCGGTGCTATAATGGGACGGGCAATCTGTTCATCCATTTGAAAGACTTCATGCATGAGACATCATTCTGGCAAAATAACAAGACATCTCTGGCTTACTTGTTTAGAAGGTCCCTTGATGGCCCGACTCTTGAGTGGTTTTACTCTTTGGAACCAGCTAAAGCCGGTGATTTTGATATTATTCAAAGAAAGTTCTTGCAAAAGTATAGGGATCGTGTGGGTCCCTCTTTGTCCATTACAGATTTAGCTGCTGAGAAGATGAAGCCCGAGGAGGACTTCATTCAGTTTGCTAACAGATGGAGGTCAATGGCTGAAAAATTGAAAGATACATTGTCGGAAGCTGAGCAAGATAAGATGATAGTCTCTAATACTACTCCTCAGTTATGTCACATTTTGGCCATGAATAAGTTAAGTACTATGGAGGAGCTTTATGAGACAGCGAGGTATATTCAAACTCAGATGAAGGATTCGCCTATCATATCCATGTTTGAATAGTAACTGAGAGTGCTGAGGAAAAGTTGTGTTGTGAATAACAATGGTGCCACTATCAAGGGTGTAGGTTCAAATGGCAATTGTTTTGTGTTAATAGAAAAACTAGGCATCCAACCCAAGGAACAAGTTTTGAATTTTGATTGGAAATTGCCTTGAATTCATATTGTTTCAGGTTGTCCAGGATATTTCATTGTATGAGTTTTGTTCCATTCCTATCTTTGCTTGGGTCTACATGGATGAGTGCACATCTGTTCTCAGCACAAAAGCTGCATATCTGGAGCTACATATCTTGTATTCTTAATCAGTTAATTTTTTCTAACACCACTACACTGAATGCTGCAAAACTTACTTAAGAAGCATGCCATATGTTTCTTTTGTTTATATTAAATAAGTATATATTAAACGACCATAATGAATTTCTTTCTTATTCTAAATTTTACAAACAACTAATTTAATTTTCTTCCATTGCATGGATTGTTCTTGCAAACTTCGGCAAGTGATGCTTTATATGGAGTCTCTTCCTATGTTGTCACAAAAACTGCTGAAACCTGCCAATTATATCATGCATCCCATACATGTATTTCAAGATCTTTTGTTTTCGTATGTTGATCATTTTCCACTAACCCCCCACAATACATATCTTTTTTTACAGAGACTCCAGCTTTTGAAGTCCTTCCATCCTTAAAAAGGTTAAAACAGCGTGTGCTTGCAGCCAGCCGTGGAGAGTATAGTGCCGTTTTCATGTCAGGGAGGTATGAACATAATGGAACAATATTTAGGCCCATAATCTTTCATATAGTGCCTCCTTTTTTTTTTATCACAGAAGTGCTTGGTAGGCAGAGGAGCTACCCACTTGCCTTCCCTACACGTGGTGGGGTGGGAGTCAAATTGGGGATCTCCAGCATATGCAGTTATGCACTAGAGAGTACCAATTATTTCCAACTAGGATGGAGGTCAATGGGCACTATGAGGGCCCCTTGATCAGTACAACTTCCGGACTGATGATCTTAAGTCCCATTTGTTTTCCATTAGTAGCCATTTGTCATGTCTCGGAGGAAGATGTCACACCCCACTTCAAAATTAATCCTCAATTTTGGAACCATTAACACAAATTAGAGAGATGGTTGTGCTATGATTTGATCAACAAATGTTTCTTCCAGCTGAAACTGAGTGGGTCTGGTCAGACCTCGAGTAGAGCCTTGAAGGGGTTTGACCCTAACATGATCCCGCCATCAGGTCAGAGTAATGTGACCTATACTCAGCCTTGGGTCAAGGCAGGTTGGGATGGGTTGAGCTGTCTTAGGGTTGAAATGTATTTTTCAGATTGGGTTGTGCCTGACCCTGACTTAACCAGAGAAAAGAATCACCTCAAGATGTCGCAAGCAGAATTTGCCCTGTTTTCCCAGGTCGCTAGACACAAGTGCACCTTTTTAAGGCTCAGGTCTGACCAAAATCACAATGATTTTGGGAATATGTTGGGGACGTGTTCTTGTTGAGATAATCAGAGAGGGAGATGAAGAGGTTCAGAGGTCTCGAGAGAGATGTTGAGGATGGAGTCGGACCTTGTAGCTTGCTTTTGGCCGATGGTGTATATATATATATCTGTTGTGCTTATAATGTCATGCTACTTGTGGGCATTTAAGCCTGTGCTCAGCTTAGTCCTCTCAAGCCTGTTGTTGAGAGAAACAGACTCGGTGTGTCCTCTCCACCCGAACCCCCAATCCCTCTCCCAATCTCATAAATAATAAGAGCCACTTTGATAACGAGTTAAGTTAGATTAGAATGAATTAGATGTATCTCCCCTTTATTCAAACAGTGATGCTCAGACCGCCAATATCCACTTGAATAAACAATTGATCTCATGTGCCATCTCAGTCCTGACACACCACATAGGCATCTTAGATTTTTTTGAAAGTACGTAATACCACTGTTGTATTAAAGTAAAATATATAGGATGTACAAAGTGTAGTCAATGAGTTCATAAAAAATCCCTATACACCAAAAAAAACCCACACAAGGTGGTGTGCACCAACTCTAACCCTCCACCAAAGCCAAAATAGGGGAGCTGGTTGGGTTTACATTACACAAAGTCCTCGCCCATTCTTTCACTCTCTCACAAACAAAAGAAACAAGACCTTCCATTGCTAAGGCCTCCCCTCTGAAAATTCTATTGTTCCTCTCACCCCAAATAGCCCACAAAGTAGCGTGAAGGATAATCCACCAAGTGAGTCTGTCTCCTTTGATGGTTGCACTCCACATAAATTGGCATCAAGAGATGGACATAAAAATGCATCATTTTTATTCATAAACTACATGCGGGACACTAGTTAGGCTTTGGTCAAATTGACCACTTACAACAAATGGCTCAATCAAATAGACCAATCGAGTCCAAATATATCATATGGTTTAGCCAAGTAGGCTAATTACATCCAATGGTTCAGCCATTTCGACTGGCTTGTAGGGTGGCTCAATTAGTTGAGCCCAAATATTTAGTTTGGCTCAATCAACAATCGATCACATGAAGTGGCTCAGTCAATTGAGCCATTTATATTGGCTCGGCTAATTGAACCCAAATATATGAAGTAGCCAGGTTAATTGAGCCAATTATCTGAAGTGGCTCAGTCAACTGAGCCAATTATGTAGGGTGGCTTGGTCAACTAAGCCTACATATATGAAGTGGCTCTATCAATTGAGTTGATTATATATAATAACTCAGTCAATTGAGGCAATTAAGTCACGTAGAGCCACATGGGCCGATTACATTATTTGAAGAGTAATGTTTTGTGCATCGAATCCGGTGTACAAAGCCATGTCAAAATGCAACCTTTGTTCTCATTGGCCCAAAAAAAAGGTGAAAAGACCATTTCTATGTAGAAAGGACACCCCACGTCAGAATGATGTGACCCGCTTTTTCGCGTATTAAAGACGGAGTGCACTCGGCGAGAAAGCACATAATTGAAACATTTTGTAGGACTGAAATATTTTACATCCAAACAAAACATTTTGTTATAAGAATGAAGCATTTGTTACATGAACGAAATATTTTGTTATAAGAATGCTAGGGTTTTTCTCCTGCTAGGGTTTTTCTCCTGCTAGGGTTCGTGTGCCCTTCCATGGCCGCCCCCTTGGGGGGGCCGGGCCGGGATGGCTCCCCACCACCTTTGGACATCGCCAAGTCCCTCTCCTTCCCCTCGCCTGCCATCTTTCGCTGTTGCTGCCCGTCAGGACTCCCTCGAAGAACTTCAACGTGAGGTGCCGTTCCGTCCTGCATGCAAACATGTTTGCCCGGTGACACTACGCGAGATGCCACCCATCCTCTTCTCTACTGATGAACTCGTTGCTATCTCAGAGCCGTTCAAACTCTGCCTCGTCTTTAAGTTGTATAAGGATCATCCGCCGCTAGAGGAAATCAAGAAGACGCTGCATGAAAAGTGGAACGTCATGGGTTCTGCATCAACTTCCAGGTATGATCGTCGTCATGTCTTGATCCGACTACTTTCATATGAAGATTTCTATTTTTATGTGATGAATTTAGTTTGAAGTATTTAGGATTTCTATACATTCCACGAGTTTGATTTTCTCATTGTGAACTTGACTATGACAGGTATGTGTATATATATAACAAGGACAGCACAGAAATTCACCGTCTTAAGGTAAGTAGTATGAGGACTTTTCTATCGAGGTGGGCCTCTAGCATGGTATATTTTTCATGGGAAATAAGTAGAACGTGAATAGTGTCATCTAAATTTATGTCAATATTTTACTCATTCAGTTTGCACCATTGTGGAAATAAGGCTTCCAGATTGTACGGAAATCCAGATTTATTCATCAACTCAAATAGGATTGTTGAGATTTTAGCAGTTAGCTTTTGAGTAAATGGTCGAAAGGGTGGTAAGCCAGCCATCCCTTCTGTTCCCAAGGACTGCAGTTGAGCCGAGTTTTATTAAATTTCGTTCACTTGCTGTATAGAGAGCATTTGGTTTAGTATGTTTCATCTTGGTCGACGTGTGCATAGATTTAACAGTTTTACACACTTACACCATGCTATACTTATCTGATCCACTATTAATCCTAGAATACCCGTACTCTGATCCTTTATTTTGATGCAAGTTTCTTCCTCCCCCATCAGATTATTTTTTTTTATTGCCTGTCTTGCCATTCAGGAACATGAAGCACCCTTGAAACTTCAATATTTGGATAAAAATTTCCTTTTGGCATCCATCAATACATCTGGCCAGCTGCTTTACCAAGATGTGAGCACAGGAGAGATGCCTGCAAATTATCGGACAGGCTTTGGCCGAACTGATGTGTACAATGCTGTCATTGGTTTAGGACATCCATGGGGAAGCCCACTAGCGTGAAACCCCTCGTTACCATATATGTTGTGCCGTCATGGACCGGCCACAGCGGTTGCTTTCCATGGCGGAGGCCATCTGATGGCTACTGCAGGTATGGATCGCAAGATCAAGCTGTGGGATTTGAGGAAGTTTCAGGTAATCCGTTCATATGCTGGACAGTGGACACGCTAAGACCTTAAGTAGACTTCAGTCAGAAGGGTCTACTTGCCGTGGGAAATGGCTCGTAATGTTCAGGTATGGCAAGATTCTTTGAGAAACCAGAAGTATGGGACTTAACATGAACCATTCCATGGTGAAGGGTTGGTTATCAGGTGGAAGCGGTCAAGCAAGCAGGAAATTGAGGCTGAAAAGGAGGCAGCTGTTACAGCTGCCAAGAACATTACCCTCAAAAACAAAACGGAGGGAGGAGGAAACAAGCCAAGTAAAAGGTTGAAGAGGAAGGAAGAAGACATTGCTAGGGCAAAGAGACCTTTCTTGGGGCAAGGAATGAATGAGCGACCCATCAAGAGACGGGAGATGTGATGAGCACCAGCTTCCACGATCTCTCTAGCGTTTTGTTCGGAACAAAATCTTCTTGATTTCGTTGGATAAATTTGTATTTGTTTACTGTTGCGTGGTACTCAGTTGACTCTGTTTTATCTTTATCTTAAGCATTGTGCATTATTTTATGGGTTGTTTTTTTACAAATAAACCATTGTTACGGTTAAAATTATAGATATATCATTCTTGAAAATATATTAACGTATAAATTCTCATTATCTTGAAAATTTTACAGATATGTGGTCGCCGTACTTTTATCACTCGTCAATTTAATTATAATCAAATTTAATCATATGTGAGAAAAGATTAGAATAGTCATAGATATATCTCTTAGGGTCATGGGCCACCAAGAAGTTGTCCTGGATATGTCTCCCCCTAATGAAGGCTCCCTGGAAGTTACTGACCAGTCTATCCATAGCACTGACCATTCTCCCTGCTAGCAACTTAGTGATAATCTTGTAGGTACCATTCAGTAAGCTAATGGGTCTGAAGTCCTGAAATTCTTGAGCACCTATCTTCTTAGGGATAAGAATCAATAGGGTTTTGTTGATATCCCCCAAGTGTGCCCTCTCCTCTTGAAACTCCCTCACGGCTGCCACAAGGTCACCTTTGATGGCCTCCCAACATTTCTGGAAGAAGGCCAGTGGAAAACCATCCGGCCCTGGAGCTCTGTACCCTGCAAGTGAAAAGATCGCCTGGTGGATCTCCTCAGGGGAGAGGCAAGAGAGAAGATCGTCTGCAATCCTTGACCTACAGTACTCATCCTCTGAAAATAATCTAGAGTAGAAGTCACTCGCATGTCCCCTAATCTCCTCATCAGAAGAGAAGGATAAGTCACTCACCTTGATGCAAGTGATAGTGTTGACTTTTCTCCTCCCTGAAGTAATGTGTTGAAAGCAGGCAGTGTTCCTGTCCCTTTCTTTAATCCACTTGTCCCTCGATCTCTACCTCCAGTAGATATCCTCTCTAGAGAGGATTTCATCAAACTAGTCCCTCAAGGAATCCTTGAGTCTCCTGTCCTCATCATCCATAAGACCTATCCCCTCCAAACAATCAAGGCCTTCAAGATGTTGAAGAACTTTCTCCTTCACTGCCCTTCTTGGGAGGGTTTTATTAGCTCCTCAGGACTGGAGCACCCGAGTAGTGTGCTTCATTCTTTTCACCAAGTAGCCATAGCAGAGGTACCCACACCATGTTCATTCTAAGCACCTGCAGCTGTCTCCATAAAGTCAGCCTCTCTAAGCAAACTGTAACTCCTCTCATGCGCATGGCTAGCCTTCAAAAGGATAGGCTTATGGTTCGAAACAGATCTCGCCAAAGATAGCACCTGCACATGAGGAAAGTGGTCCTCCAAATCCACAGAAACCATAAACATATCCAGCCTAGAGTAAGAAGCATTTACTCGTAGGTTGGACCAAGTGAACCGACCATGGGCCATGCCAATGTCCACCAAAGTTGTCTCCTGGATGAAATCAGAGAAATCCCTTATGTCTCTTGCATAAATACTATCCCTTGTCCGCTCCCATGGGGCAGCCACCGTATTAAAGTCCCCTCCAACACACCAAGGTCATCCAGAGGAAAGATGATGGAGAATCAAGTCATCCTACAACAGCTGCTTCTCCTCCCTTGGCTGAGGGTCATATACCCCACTGAAGTCTCAGGAGAAACCATCTCTTATGTTTCTGAAATGTAAAGAGATGGCCCATCTACTAACCTACTTGTCTTGTCTTGTACCATCTCCTCCACCTCATACGAATTCCAGAGGATTATAATACCCCCAGATTTGTTAACCACCAGGGAAGCAACCCCCAAGAACATGCGAGTACCTTCGATCTCCCTCAAGAGAGAAACACCATCCCCCTCACACTTGGTCTCCTAAATACATAGAATATCAATTTTGCATCTTCTAATCAGCTCCCTCACTGCCCTCCTCTTCTCCAGTCCCCTTAGCCCCCTCACATTTCATGAGACAATCCTCATTAAGAACTTGGAATGTCCCTCTCCTCCCCACCCTCCTCTCCTTCCCTTCCGTCCCTAGACTAAGACCTCTCCCCCTCACCCAAACCATTGCCGCCTCTTTCTTCTCTCTCCTCACTCTCGATTCCCTCTCTCTCTCACCCTCTTTCTCTCACACGCCCATTCTCCCTCACTCTCAGTTTCGATGCTATCGGTCGTAGATCGAGGCATGGGCGGTACCATTGGAACTGGCTCGTCGCGAGGAACGCGTAGGTGCTGACCACGTCACGGTCCGTGAGGCGTGGAGGCGAGACGGGGCGAGAGGAGTCGCGTCGTCCCTTCGTCCGCATGTGCCTCGAACAGCGTTCCTGTCGCGACTAAGGTAGGAGGATAGAATCCTCACCTCGCTAGGATCGTTTTCACGCCACATGCATGCACATCCATGATCATTTTCCTCATTTTTCATGAAAGTCCCCATGCTAGTGTAATTTAGCCTAATTCCTTGAAAATCACTCCATGGGCATTATTTTTATGTTTTGATTTATGGATTAGTTGTAGAATGTTGTGGTTTGATAGGTTTTATAGGTTTTTCACGATTTCCCATCCATCTGACTCGACCGGGAGGGAGTTCAGTTTCAAACTTTGCCCGTTCGTTTTCCAGTTTGTGTAACGATCCATCCAGTGGCTATCACACTATAACGGACCATTAGAGGTGCGTTACATGCCTGTGATGGCCCACTCTAGGGGCATCACAGTTGGTGTAGCGGTCGACCCATAGATCGTTACATGATTGTTTGATCGTTGACCTCATAGGGCGGTTGGCCTGATGGTCTATCGTGCGACTGTCAGAGCTTTGTAGCGCGCTACTCCAGGTGCATTACAACATAGAAAAACTGTGGATTTTTAAATGTTCGGGTGAGTGTAACGGCCATGAGAGGTGCGTCATAATGGTGTAATGCCCCACTCTTGGTGTGTCACAGCCTACGTTTTCCTGTGTTCTTTCAATTGTTCGGGTGACTCTGAGGGCCCATTAGGGGCGCGCCACAGCATTGTAGCGCACCCATGCTAGACCGTTACATGTTGTAACGTAGTGAGGTTAGTCTATCACATTTTTTGGCATGTCAAATGTAACATGTTCATTCTTCAGTGCATTCCATCTTATATATGCGCTATGGTTAACTTATTTTATAAAACTATGGCATTATTTTAGATCCCGATAGACTAGCTTTCTCTTTCCTTGTGATGGAGCCACTAGTCGTAGCCCAGTGACCTAGAGTGTCGGTCCACCAGGGAAAAGTGGAGGGGTAGTTCCCGCTAAATGATTTTTAAGCTAGTTCCATGGGCTCCTAGCCAGTAGTTGCATCCTATTGAGGGAGAAAACTAGCTAGAGGGCCTGGCTCAGGCAAGAGTCAGTGTGTGCACACATTGTCAACTTGGACTGACACTGACGAGTGTTACTCTGACTAGTTACTTGGTTTGGTCCTATTACGCCTCTCGCTTGTCATGTTACAGACTTGCGAGTTACTTGAGATGAAGTGTAAGCCGTCAGTGGACGCATCTGGTCTCTACCTTCTGGTAGTCTCTTCTTTTTCCTATCACCGGGGCAGTTGAGGTTCATTCTATTGATCGATGTAGTTCCTGACGCCTATATCTATATTTAATTGGCATATAGATTAGCTATTTAACTGCTTAGATAGGTTTTACAGCTTTGCTATAAATGTGTTTTATTTATGCCAATTGCCCGTTTATTACTTTTGTTGCATGCTTTCATTGCCTTTATATTTGCATGCCTGCCTGTTTAGTTTCGAGGTAGGGATCCGCATGACCCTTCTAAGGAAACTTGCGATTTCTATGCCAGTCTTACTCACCATGTGAGTGAGTGTTTTGCTATAGTCCGACTCCCACCAGTCATCCAAGCTCAAGTCCAATATGTCTTAGGGTTCTCTCAGCTCGAGTATGATACTATTTTTGATGATTATAATCTAGGCTGGAGGAATCACCCAAAATTTCCTCAGATGGATCAAACAATCCAAGGCCATTAATCTGACCTTTCACCATAAGAAGTCCATGAGTAACCCATGTGTAATCAACTTCAGCCCAACTCAACTCACCGTAACTTTAACAATAATATCAATTGTAGGGGAGATTCACTCGGCCACTACTCCGAACCTCAGATTGTGTATTCTCGATTTACTTACCATGACCCTCCTTCAATATTACATCAACCTCCTCAACTCATGAATGATGATGATGCTGATCTTATGCCTGTCAATTTGGCTCAAGATGTCAATAGTAGGAGTGAGAGGGAGTGCACTAACAACACCATGATGAAGGAAGGGAAGGCATTAGGGGGTGGATTGAAGGATAATGATGATCATATTGATATCATCACCACCATCCTATGAATATTTTGAGATGGAGAGTATCACTGTGAAGAATAGTGGTCCAAATAACTCACTTAAGGATATACATGAAGAGGAGGATTACTTTGTGATTAATAATCTTGATGATTTAATGGAGATGAATTTTGAATATCCTCATCCTTTTGAAGAACATGATGAAGGGGCCTTGTTGGAAAAGTTTACATTTAATCTACCCATCCCATTGTTGGATAATTCGATTGATGAGTTTGATGAAGGGGCTTTATTAGAGAATTTCACATTTGATCTGACCCCTGAGCCATGTCCCATAAAGTCTGAATCGTTAGATGAATTAGATTATGGGCTCATGCTTCCTTCCAATTTGATTCCCTTGAAAGTTAAGCCTCTCTAATATGACATTCTAAGACCTGAGGGAGATATGCCAGCTATATTCGCCTTTGATTTGACTTCCCATCAGGAAAATCAGTTGATTAGTGCTCTTAATGCACATGAGGCTATCATTGAGGGGAGTGTGGCAAATAATGCCAATATTATTCATAAGCCACCAATGCCTGAACAAGCTGACCTGGAGGAAGTAGTCAAAAAGGGGTAGTTAAGTGGGTAGATAAAGGACAAGGAGACTAATGAGTAGATACTGGACAAAGGTTCCACCCCGATCTTGAAAGATTAATGGCCATTGATTGTTACATGATCCCTAATGAAGAGAACTAGCTCTCACACATTGTTACTGTTAAAATCAATAATGTGTGGAACCAACTTAGTATGCACGTACTTGCATAATCTTGTCTTATTGTGGCACAAATGTTGGAATTTATAAGAAGATAAGATAACGTGGTGGCTCATTCTTAACATAACTCGTTGGTTATGGAGCTTTATTACATCTGGTTGAAGATGGTAAAGTTAGCTCTTGTTGGGAGTCAACCCATGATTCTATTTAATGATTTGTTTTCTAGTGTGTTATTTTCAAGCATTAAAGTATAGCCATGATAAAGGTGCCACAGTCAAAGCATGGCCAAACACGAGGAAGCCACTCCCACATACCCTAGGTTGTACCTTTCCATCCTAGTAAAATTTATTTCTACATTGCTCTATTATTTTATATTGATTATGTCATTGAGGATAATGTCATTCAAGTTGGGGGGAGAGAATTCATGTTGCATTTTATATACTACACTTTGACATGACGCGAGATGAAAACTAAGTTTAGGGTTTTGTTATCATCAAAATCACTTGGAGAAATTCAACACAAACAGGTTTGGGTCCCCAAGAGGGTCCAGCCTGCTCGTCGAGAGGTGCCTATTCGCCACCACTCTGAGCCTGCTGAGGTGAGGAAGAAGTATGAGAGGGGCCTGGCCCCAAGAAGAGACGAAATGATCATGGATCCTCCACGTCAAGTGAGTTTTAGGGCATGCGCTCGACAAGTTGATGTCCCTACAGTAGGGAGAAGATTTGGCCAACTTGTCAGAAGAGCTCGGCTAGCTTACATCCCTCCAGCAGGGGGCCGACAGCTATCCCCAGTCCTACACCAAGGACTAGGGCAAGAAGAGATGACCAGCATGGTCAGAAACTATTTCATGGGTATGGGCAACCCCTCGCTGGGCCAACAATGGCTACTGCAAGCAACCGTGACTGAAGAAGATAATGACTCACCAAGGGTAGTTGAAGAAGAAGATGAAGAAAGGAGAATGACGTCGTCGGTTGACGACAATGGATACAAAGGTGGCTTGGAGTTTGAAGCCGATGAAGTTGCTCCCCAACAGAGGGAGAGAAGAAGAGTCTCGGATATGTGCCCTTTGGAAATCTGGTCGAATATTCTGGCGGTCGCAGCGACGGCTGCACCAGTTGGCCGCCATCGGAGGCCCGGCAAATTATCGCCATGGTGCGCGATGACCCGACGACGCTTTATATCTATCCCAGTGCTGCCGATGTCCGCGCCGTCGCGCGCGCTGCCGCGGCCGGGCGGTCGCTCGCGGGCGCCGGCTTATATTGGAACGCCTCCTGCCTGCGAGACATCCGTGTTCCAAGATACTGGTCACGGGAAATCCTCGGGCCAATCCTCGCGCAATACGAGAGGGATCATCCGCCGCCGCCACCCCGGCCGATCCCGATTTGCAGGGGGCAATGAAATCACGTCCATCGCCGCGACGGGCATCCGGATCGCGAAATTTCCGGAGTCGCTGCGATTGAGCACGCACGACGCTCAATATCCCCCCCTCTCAAAGTGCGGAGGTCCGTCAATTGACTCGAATTACAGGTCGGCAAGGACCTTCAATATATGCGTATCAAAGGAACTTTGGCGGGCGGGCTTGCACGTCTTTTGATCTTTTCGATTTCGCGCCTGCTCCCACATCATTAGGAAAAGGAAAAGAGGCGAGGGCTAGAACTCCCTCACTAAGGTGCGGAGACCCTGATCACAAGGAACGGTCTACAGAAAGAAACGGAATCAAGAGGAGGAGTGAGGACTAAAGCCTTGGAAGTAGTGAGAGAATGGACAGATGCCCAGAGCCGTTGAGGTGGAAGAAGTCAGGTCGGACCCAGGATCAGGAGGAATTAAAAGAATGAATTGGTAGATGGAAAGTGGTGGATCCGGAGGGTCCGGAGGTAGAGGAGGAGAATCATGACAGGAAGAAGAATCCGGAAGCTCCGGAGGGAGAAAGTGCCAAGGGACACGATGCCCCGAAAAAGGTATGGGAAAAGATGATTTAAAAGGAAGAAGAGAACAAAGGATGCGATGTCCTGGAGGAGTAGGAGGAGAAATCAGAGAAAAGGGAGGGGATTCGGAGGTTCCGGAGGAATGGAATCAGAAGGGGCACGATGCCCCGAGAGGAAGAAAGGGGCGTGATGCCCAGGAAGGAGAGAAAAATCTGGAGGATCCGGATGTGGAGGTGTAGAGGGGCGTGATGCCCAAAGAGGGAGGTTTGGAGGTTCTAGAGGAATGTGGAGAAGGAGGGTGCGATGCCCTGGGAGATCCAGAAGTTCCGGTAGGATGTAGAGAAGGAGGGCACGATGCCTTGGGAGGAAGTCTGAAAGTTCTGAAAGAAGAAGGTGTAAAAGGGCACGATGCCCTGGAAGGAGCAAACAGTCTAGAGGATCCTGATGTAAGAGATGGGAGGGGATGCGATGCCCTGAGAAGAAACTGGAGGAGGCACGATGCCAGACAGGTGTAAGGGGACCCGGAGATCCCAAAGATAGAGGTGAATAAGATAGAGGATGCAGAGGATCTGGAGGTTTAGGAAGGCGGGGAAGATATGGGTTTGGAAACTTGGAGAAGAAGAAATGCAAACGAATGCGATGCGATGGGTGTAGAAGATGCATGGAATGCATGAAATGCATGGGATGCAAAGAATATGAGTGGCGAAAGGATGAGAACTCCCTCCTCACCCAACAGGTGGCCCAATCAGTGATAGATAGAAATGTGGATGGAGTAGGAGAGGAAGTGGATGGGGTAGTGGAAGGCCCCTTAGCAAAAGAATAATCGCCCCTCCATGTCAATGAAAGCGTGCGGCCAATCGGCCTAAAGGATAGAGTAAAAGCCTGTGATGAAACTTCAATAACAAATGACAAGTCCTTTGAAGGGTGAAAAGCAATAATGTGACAGAGTTGATAAGTTAAAATAAGAAGTATTGTCTTGCCCAAGGATAGTGGCGTATAAAGAGTGTTGAACAAAATGGGCATTCACCCCTTGTACAAGAGAATGGATTCGAGATTGGAAGCTTGGAACAATGGGCGTCCTGCCCGACCCTTGGGCATGGACTTCCACGGCATCAAAGCTTGACGTTTCTTTCTGGCGAGCAATGGCGGGGACTTGGCCTCTTCAACCATACTCGACACAAAAATACGGATTGGCATCTGATAAATAAATTCTTGCATCTTGAATAGCATAGCCGCGACCAACTCCTTCTTGCCTGGCTCTCGATCATCTTTGGCACAAATACTTACAGAAGGACACCCGTTCCGAATGCTAGAGGAAGGTGAAGCGGAGGCGGAAGGCTCCATAGATGGTGGAGGTGTAATCGATGGTGTCGAAGAAAGGGTAAGTGGAAGCGGAGGTTCAAACACGCCAAGCTTCTCCCCTCGCTCGGAAGAGGATGGGGTTGGCCTGAGTGCAAAAAGGGGTGGACCCTGCTCAGGATTAGCCACGTGTTTGGGTAAAGGGATAGGTAGAGGAATAGGGGTAGTTGGATTTGGTGTTAAAGGGGTAATGGAGGGCTGAGGTGGAGGCAATGGTAGGTTGATTGGAGAAGATTTGGTGATGGGCTTAGTGGAAGGTTCAGCGGAGGTCGATGCTGTGGAGGTTGATAAAGGTATAATTGGTGGTGTAAAAGGAGAAGACTTGGTGCGTAGTAAACGCCAGATGGGACGAGGGGTATTAGGGGTAGGAGATGAGTCATGGTGCGTTGGTGTGGGTGATTGAAGTATCGACCCATTGTCGTAACACCAATAAATCTTAAAAATGGGGGTTAGATCGGGGAGGGTGGCATCGTCCTGAGCAAGAGGTTCATCTGGTGATAGTGGAGGGAGAGGAAAATGAAGGAAACTCAGAAGGGGTGCTTACAGAGCTTCATCATCACGCGTCGTCTTGCTTCTTTGTCTGCCGGCTCTTCATTGTCAGGCTCAAATGGACACCGTTGTGGAGGTGTATGAATGGGTGGTGAAATATAATGTGGAGGATCTTGTGTATATGGAGACGAAGGTGGAGGCGGAGGGCCATAATGATGAACAAGGTGAATAGGTGGTGGACGACGTCCACTTGATCATTGAAACATGTCGACTCTTGCTCATTTTCATAATCGTCTCTCCTCTCCTTCCAATCCTTTTCCATCTTAGTAATATTATTCAGGAAAGCATGAAGAGGGTTGACTTGAGGAGGAGGAGGAGACGGTCGCGGGCTTGTGACCTTCTTAAGTTGTTCCTCTAATGAAGCAACTTCATCAATGAGAATTTGGAGGGGCATAACAGGAGAAGCAGAAGGTTCGCAAGGTGGCCTTGAAGGAGGGGCTGCATAAGAAGGCTGCGAAGGGGAATTAACGGGCTGACCCGAATAAGGATTCAGTCATGCCGGGTTGCAAGGAATGAATGGGCCTTGGGGCCGTGAAAGAGGAGGAATAGAAGGAGGCGGGTGGTGAGCCACCCGAAGAGGGGTATGTGTGGAAGGAGGCGGGTGATGGGCCACCCGAATGGGAATATGAATAGGAGAGGGAGGCGACTGATGGGCCACCTGAATGGGAGTGGAAGGAAGATGAGAAGAATGAGATGCACCCTCAACAACGACCTTAAGGGCTTGGATTTGTTGAGAGGTGAGGTGATCTATGGAATGCAGGATTTGGGAAACCTTCTCGTCGTGGGTAGGAGACGGCCCCGAAGGAATAGCAGCTCACGATTAAGGTGGGGGACCATGAGATTGAAAATTGCCCATGGGTCGGGCAATACCATGTGAATGAGGACGTGGTCCCTTAAAAGAGTTGTGGTGAGAATTATGATGAACATGTTGAAATTGAGTATAGGATTTGCTAGGTTGTGCATTCTCATGATTATAATTGACATTTGACATGTTGGTTTGATTATCAAAGTGAAACATCATGCAAATAATTAATATTCAATCAAAGTGTTTTGCAAGAATAGCAAACAAGTTGGAATCTTATGCTTGATTTTTCTTAGTTGAAATTTGGTGAATTAAATGATTTTTATAAAATTTAATATGATTCACACAATGTAAGAACCTAATTTCAATGTGATTTTCTTCAATGCCAACTAGGTACACTCTCACCACTCATAGGCCAACTAAACCCGAGGACTTCAAAGGTATAACCTGTCCGGCGTCTATGAAGGAATCCACAGGTGCGGGGACTTATGGAGGCATTGGTTTAAAAATTTTCGGTCCAAAGAGATGGAGTGCCCAATGGAGGGCCCTTCCTTAACCAAGAGAGGGGTAAAGATCTCCTAAGAATGTGGGGAGAGAAGGTCTCCCAAGTCAAGATGCTCCTACATGCAAATGCTAATGCAACAGAAAAGAAAAAAAACACACAGAACAAGCACAGACGCTAACTGATATGGACAGTGCAATGCAAAATTACAGGAACCAATAGAACAATCAGGAATGTTAATTGCACTGAACAGTAAAATGCAAAATGATAATGCAAACAAGTTAGAGAAATAGTGGAATGCAAGGTGTTGTAATGACAATGCAATAGGCAGAAAGTTCCATAAACAGAGAATGCCCATCCAAGAATGGGCATCCATAGGAATAGACGCTGATTTTTTTTTACCTGCAATAATGGCCAGAATAGTAAATAAATATAAAATAACCGATGGGAGAAGAACCGATGGGAAAAGAGAACACTCACAGACTTCGGGCAATCAATAGGATGGATCACTGCATCACAGAGAATAGGCGTCTGCTATAGTAGGCGCCCATTAAATGAGCGTCCACTATACTAGTTGCTGATTTTTTTTTAAAAAAATAAAAAGGTGGAGTCTTCAAATAAATCTCTAAATTGACATTCACTTGGGAGAATAAAATGGAAAGAGAGCTATGTGGAGCGCTAATGGGAGATGCTCCCTAATTTCGGGAGTTTTAAACCCAACAATGGCAAGAAGAGGCCCAATGGCGGGTCTAGTTCGTGGAAGGACAAGAAGTAGAGAAGTGATGACAAGAAGGTAGGTTCGACTGCATCATCCAAAGCTCTTTGTAAGTACTGTGATCATCTAGGTCACAAGATGGAGGAGTGTTGGCGCAAGCTAGGCGCCTATTTGTGTTGTGGGAGCAGGGACCACCGTATCCCCGAGTGTCCCCTTCTGTCAGATCAAGCTCCACCAAACAAACCTCAATGAAGCCAAAGGCGGCAGGGCAAGCTCCAAGCCCTGTAGGAAACTAAAACAGAAGCCACCTAGGAGGGTGGACTGGTTGAAGGTACACTTGTTGTTTTTGATAGACTGGCCTTTTTTCTCTACGATACAAGAGTAATACATTCCTTTATTTCTCAAAATTTTGCTAAGTCTTTATCTGTGGAACTTGTAATGATGAACCTTCAATTGGAAATATCAACCGCTATTGGTTTAGGTTCAGCAATTAAGTACTATTATCCTTCTAGTAAGGTTTTGGTTAATGGGCTAAATATGCCAGCTGATTTAGTTTGTATGAAGATGAAGGATTATGATGTAATCCTAAAAGCTGATTGGTTAACTAGATATGGGGCCAGTGTTCACTATGAATTTGGCTCCGTGTCTTTCTCGGGTAACCCCAGACTTTCTTTTATTAGGGTTAGACACACTAAGTCTGTGCTGCTTATTTCGACACTTCGAGCTGAGAAGTTATTGAGGAAAGGATATCAGGCATTTTTGGCCTTGGTCTCTTTGACCAACAAGAAGGAGCTAAAGTTGAAGGACATTTCGATTGTCTGAGATCTTCCAGATGTATTTCCTAAAGATCTGCCAGGACTTCCAACTAAAAGTGAGGTAGTCTTCTCTATTGATCTGGTTCCTAGCACGTCTCCAGTTTCTGAAGCTTAGTATCATATGTATCCCGCGGAGTTAAGGGAATTGAAAGAGCAATTATTAGAGTTACTTGAGAAGGGATTCATTCATCCTAGTACATTCCCGTGGGGAGTCCCGGTGTTGTTTGTAAGGAAGAAGGACGGATCACTGAGGTTGTGCATTGATTATCGTCATTTGAACTAGCTTATTGTCAAGAATAAGTATTTGTTGCCAAGAATAGATGAGCTATTCGACCAGATAGTGGGAGCACAGTATTTTCCAAGATTGATCTTCGAACAGGATATAACCAGTTACGTATCAAGGATGAGGATATTCTTAAAATGGCATTTCGAAATAGCTACGGGCATTTCGAGTTTGTTGTAATGCCTTTTGGTCTAACGAATGCTCCTATAACTTTTATGCAATTGATGAATAGCATTTTCGGCCCTACTTAGATCAGTGGGTTGTGATTTTTATTGATGATATTTTGATATACTCCAAGAGCGAGGAGGATCATGAAGAACACTTGAAGATGGCATTACAGATACTGAGAGATCATCAGTTATACGCTTAGTTTAGTAAGTGTGAATTCTGGTCGCAAGAAGTATCTTTTCTGGGACATATTATTACTAAACATGGAATCTCTATAGATCCCTCTAAAGTAGAGGCAGTGAGAAACTGGGATAGGCCTATGAATGTAACTGAAGTGAGAAGTTTTCTAGGCCTAGCAGGTTACTATCGGAGATTCATTAAGGATTTTTCCAAGATTCCAGTACCTCTGACTAGATTAACCAGCAAGGAGAATCGATCTTTTTACCTTTGAGCAGCTCATATAGAGTCTTTTTGGTGAGCGGCCTTACCATGGAGCCGTTAATGATGTAGCATGATGTATTTACTACTTTAGCCTAAAATTTTCTAAGAAGTTGTCATTCAGCGAGTATTGTTCTAGCCATCTCTATGAGTGTTCAGTTTCTCCTCTCAACTATCCCATTTTGGTCAAGGGTTCTTGGTGATGAGAATCTGTGTGAAATACCTTCAGCTCTATAAAAATCATAGAAGTCAGTATTATCGAATTCACCACCATGATCTGATTAAATGTTGGAAATCTTAAACTCACCATCTTGCTTTATCTTCATGTAGAGTGCCTGAAACTCATCAAAAGCATTATTCTTATGTGTAATAAAGAATACCAATGTGAACCCAGAGAAATCATCCATTAGCACATATCCATATCTCCTACCACTTAGACTAGCTGTTCTTGTTTGCCTAAACAAATCCAAATGAATTAGTTCAAGTGGTTTAGATGATAGACTTTCAGATCTAGTTTTGAATGATTTTTTTGTTTGTTTCCCTAGGGCACATGCATCACAACTTTTATTGTCTTGCTTAAAGGAGAGTTCAGGCAGCCCTTTCACCATTGAATGCTTCAGAAGTTTATGTAAGACATTGTAGCTAACATGTCCTAGTCTACAATGCCATAACCATGCAAGTTAAGATTTTGGTGTAGCAAGACAGGGATTTAAATGTGTAGAGTCATCTAAGTCAATCATGTATACATTATTAACTCTATTACTAGAAAATTTTACTTTATCTAACTTTGGTTCCAGAATTTTACATTCACGAGAGTCCAATATCACTCTATGACCTTTATCACAAAGTTGACTTATGCTCAGTAGGCTGTATTCCAGACTTTCAACCAACAAAATATTTTTAATAGAATTGGAGAGATTCTTACCTACATTACCTCTACCAATGATTTTTTCTTTGTTGTTCCCTCCCAATGTGACATGTCCACTTTTTTTCTCCACCAAAAGATTAAATTTAGTTCTCTCTCCGGTCATGTGTCCTGAGCAGCCACTATCCAGGTACCATCGATTATGCATGATCGCAAGACACTCCTGCACAAGGCATTAAGTAGCAATGTTTGGAACCCAATGACAATTGGGTCCCAGTAAATTTCTCATCTAAGTAAAGCATGATAACATTGATTTGGAAATCCAAATTTTCTTCGCATTCATGTTTTCTTTGCTTGGTGAGGAGTTTTGGTTCTTATTTTCTTTCTTCACATTCCATTTTTATCTTTTAGCTTCTTGAGCTTTTGAAGTTTGATGGACATTACAAAAGGATTAATTCTTGGTCCACTTAGTCTAATGATTGGGTTTTTAGTGTTAGAAGGTGTTATAGTTCCTGGGGTATTTAGGCTGGCTAGGCCTGTGGAAGTATGACTCATAACTACCCCAAGTGTAGAATGGTGTCGACCTATATGGGTTTGCATGTCACCTCTCCCCTTTTCTATCCACTCATAATGGCCTCCGGATGATGGAAGTGTCGACCTCTTGTCATCTACATGTCGACCTCTCATCCGTTCTGCCCATCTATAACGGTCTCTGTTTGTTGGAAGTGTCGACTCCCTGTGACCTACGTGTCGACCTGATGGGGCATATATAGCAAACTGACGGGGAGATGACCATGAAGGTGTCGACCTATTCTGAGGGTAGTGCCGACATGTGACATTGTTCAGACCATTTCTACGTGCAAAAGATACTATTCGATGGAATCCAAACCCACCGATTCAGATGGCATCGAGCACTGGGAAGTTGATAGTAGCGCTTCTTTCTCCCCCGAGCATCTCCCCACTCCCATCCTTAGGGGAGTGTTTTCCTTCTTTCTCTCTCTCCTTTTACCATCCTCTTTTTCTTGGGATGGTACCTATTTTTTACTTCTTTACCTTTCTCACCCTTGCTCGCACCACTTGGAGGGTGCTCGCTTTCTGTTCGAACTTCTCGAGCAAACAATGTTAGTCGTCCTGTTATCCGAGCCAACTTTCACACAGGGTAGAGTCAATGGCACGGCCTGGGGGCTACTGACCTTATTCGCATCGAGTGATCAGTTCATGATGTACCCATTTTTCACTTTGTTGGATATTATACTGGATACGGCCTACTTGATGTACAAAGATGTCTAATGCAATAAAAAAGAGAGTTATTATCACATCTTATCTTTTACATATATGGGATGAAGGTCAGAAATATAATTTTCGCAATGTTGTCGTGCTCCAAGTCCGAGGGATGGGCGTCCCTTCCATGGTGGATAACCGGTATGCTCCTTTTCTGAGCATTTCGACCACTCGGTAGGGGCCTTCCTAGTTAGGGGCCAGCTTCCCCACCACCGCCAGTGGTCAAGAGGCTTCACCCTTTCTCAGAACAAAATGTCTCGATTGAAATCGTCTATCTCAGACTTTGTCATTGTAATAGCAAGTCATGCGCCACTGGTATTTTGTAGCTAGGATCCTTACGACCTCGCATGCTTCGTTTGCCTGGTCCAAGTTCTCTGACAACTTCTGCTCATTCAGCTTGGGTGAGAAGTTAATAACTCGAAGGGAAGGGTTGCAGATCTCTAGGGGAATCACGGCCTCTGTGCCATACACTAGTTGGAAAGGAGTCTCACCAGTAGCAGCTATCAGAGTAGTTCGGTATGACCACAGTATGCTAGGTAGTTCCTCGAGCTAGTTACCCTTGGCCTTTCCGAGTCTGGTCTTAATGCCTTTGAGGATGGTTTTGTTGGCATTTTCAACCAGTCCGTTGGCCTAGGGGTGGGCTACCGAAGTTAAGTGGTTGTGAATATGTAGGTTAGCGCACTTATTCTTAAAATAAGTGGAATCGAATTACCGGCCGTTATCACTCACAATCACTCGGGGGATGCCAAAACGACAATTGATTGACCTCCAAACAAAACTCCAAATGACTGCCTCAGGAATTTTGGCGATGGCCTCAGCCTTGATCCACTTGGAGAAATAGTCGATGGTGACGATGAAGAACTTCTTCTGAGCCTGCGCCATGGGAAAGGGGCCTAGAATGTCGATTCCCCACCAAGCAATGGGGTAAGGCTCGGTTAGGGTCACGAGTTCCAAGGCTAGCTGGTGGACTCGGTGATCGAACCGCTGGCACTGATCACATTTTCACATGTAAGTCAAGCAGTCACGTTGGAGAGTTGGCCACCAATAGCCTTGTCTCAGGAGGATCCTTGCAATAGATGTCCCTCCCTAGTGCGCGACACAGATGCCTTCGTGGATTTCTTCAATCGCTCGGTGAGCTTCTAGAGCATCGAGGCACTTGAGGAGAGGACCAAAAAAGGATCTTCCGTATAGGGTCTCGTCGAGAAGGATGAAATGTCGAGCTTGATACTTCAATCCTCGAGCTTCTCGAGGGTCAGGGGGCTATTGGGAATCTCAGAACCATGATACGTATGGGGCCCGCTGCGAGTTTTAGAGTCTGTTTTTGTGGGTTTCAGATCATATTTCCTAAATAAATTTGAATTCTTAAATATTGGGTCTTCAGATCCCCAAATATGAAATAATAGTTTATTTTTAGTCACTGTGACATAATAGGAGAGTTACACAGTTTTTGAGGATCATGTGGTTGAAATTTGATAATTTTCTCTCCATCCCTTTTCTCTCTTCTCATTCTCTCCCTCTCTCTCCCATTAATCTCCTTCTCTCCTCCATCCATTGGGCGATTGATGGTGGCATGAAGGTGAGACGGTGAAGTGATGGTGGCGGCGAGTGGCAAGGACGAGAGCTAGGAATGGCCGTGGAGCTACGCGGTGGCCCATTCGCAGAAGTGGGGAACTGACAGCAGGAACCATAGCAATTTCATAGTGATCCAACGTTTTCCACATAGTAAAGCTTCATAAAAGGTAGGGAGATGGATTCTGTAGTCGCCTTTGTCATTTCCTCACAATTTCGTCTTGTGGTGAGGCCGAGAGAGGGTTCATTTCATGTTTTGGGGAAAAACATGCTCGAGATTTTGAATGATGGATTTCCATCGATCCAAGACATGATTTGTAGTTAGATTCTTTATATTTTATGCCTGGAATGCCTGGAAGTGTTTCCCCATTGTTTCCCCTTCCTTTTGAGGTGAATAGGGTGTGGACTGGCACCCCGGAGGGGTGTTCTATCTAGAATCACCAAGTAGAAGGCGGCCAAATCAATGGCCGCCAGGGTCTGCTGGGCAGCCAAAATTGCCTCTAGGCTGCTGGATGGTTAGCCGCCCCACATTGGAGGGCAACCAACTCTGTGGCTGCCCAAGGAAGGTGCCTTGGTGGGTGACCCAAGAGCTGGTCGCCCAGTCTTGGTGGGCGGCCATCAGGGTGGCCACCCAGTCTTGGCAGGTGGCCATCAAGGTATCCTCCTAGTCTAGTGTGGCTTGAACACCCCGTTAATCTGGATTTGTGTTTCCGAGTGTCTATGGCTGATGTGGTTCGATGGAGGATCTGCCCACATGATTATGTGTACTTACGTGATTCCATGTATTTGTAGAGGGTCATTACCGTGGGAATGGGTATATCTACGGAGGGTCGTTCTTGCGTGAGTTAAGTGGGCCAACAATCACTAGTTTCTGTCATTCGGCCTTGTACCATGTTGTACCATAGTTTGGGTGCATGTGTGTGTACTCTGGTGGTTTCTAGTGGCTGCGAGGTTTAAAGTTTTTTCGGAGTAGTACCCCACTAGCATAGTTTACTGAGTGTCTTGCACGCATTGGCCGTGTGGCCGAGGGCAGTAACTTGTTGAGTGTAGGATATCTACCGATCACGAGGTTGAGGGGTTTCCTGTGAGACAGTGTAGCTTGGCTACTATGGGATCCCCTCTTCTACTGTGACCTGAGCCCGTGTCTAGGGGAGAACTACTTGTAGGACCTTATATGGTGGGCAGTCCGTCTGTGTGTGCACACGTGGTTGGGGGCTTCAAACACATACTAACGAGTATGACTCTAGCTAGTCCTAGTTGTAGATCTATTTAAAGAAATCCACTTAGATTAAAAATAAAAATAATAAAGAATAAAGCTAATAAGGTGGGAAAGGAAGAAGTAGGAGCATGTGTAGATGCTAAAGGAGTATGATCCCCAGAGACTCGCAGGCCTCAAAAGAATATAATAATAAAAGAGGAGGGATCACGATAAATACCTTGAAAATGCGGGGAGCCCCCCCCCCCCCCCCCCCCCCCCCCCCCCCCCCCCCCCCCCCCCCCCCCCCCGCCCCCCCCCCTTCCTAGAGAAGTTGTGACTTCTCCTCCCTAGCCGCCAGGGTCCTAATTAATTCTCCGAGGATATCCAATTTGGCGTTGAGGGTTTGGAGCATCGAAATTCCTATTGAGGGGTTGCACCCCTATGGCTGATGGAGGCAGCTCGTTGGCTTTGTTGTTACCTTCAGAGGGGGGGTTTCCCGTGGGGTGGGGAGGCATAGGCTCTCCTCCCTCTCCCCCCACGGCCCTTCCCTCTCCGTCGGCAGCCCTCCTACCAGAATTTCTTTGCACCATTATGGCTCTTCGCTCGTTTCCCATAGATGGCGTCAGATGAAGAGGCATAATCTCACGCTGATCCTGAGACGTAAGATCACGAAGGAATCCTTGGTCACGATCACCATGTATATATGACCTATAAGGTAAGAAACAGATCAGGGGTGCCCAGGGATGAATCCCTGGGGAAGGCCCTCTGATGCTTAAGTCAGTGAATATAGTAGAGCATAGATGTGAGTGGAGGCGGTAGAAGAAGAAAGGGCGCGAGATTGCTCTTCACCAAGAGGTGTGGTGGTTCTTTCTCAGGATCATTGCTTACCTCTTTGGAGGGTTCCCCTGGGGTTTATATAGCGATCCGTTTAACATATGAGTCCAGGGAGTCGAGGGGATTTTAGTGGGGGTTATGTCCTCGTTATAGGCTCTTTATGGCACAAGGGCTCTTGCTCTCCCCTATCCCTTGGAGTTCCCCGCTCTTTAAGGGTGTGTAACGGACGCTTGGATAAGCTACTAGCAGTCGGTCCGAGCTTGGGGCGCTTGCTTGGAGTCCTCCCGAGCGATGGGTGCCTAGCTCGGATAGGTTGCACTGGGTCCTCGTAGGGGCCTTCCCGACCGATCTATCACTCAGACTTTCGGACCTGAGGGTCACCTAGGAAGTGATGGTTCGAGTGAATTTTGGGTTTGGAGTAAGTGAGCCCAAAATGGGGCTGTCACTTTTGGGAGCTGGGCCTGGTTCTGTCAAATTGGACCTAATTGGGCCGGGCTCTCGGGCGGTGGATTTTCCCCCTCTCCAAATGTGACACTCATCACACCCCCAACTTACTTATTGCTAGTCCCTTAGCAATACAATTAGGTTAATATTTAGAACCAAAAAGAGTTTACAGAGCTCATACTTTCATATCTAGTTCTTCCTTCATAGAATCAACCAAAGATTAGGAATCCGGAAGCATTAATACACACTAGCCTTATGTAGGAAATTAATGTATATGATCAAGAATTCAAATCAAAATTCAGTAGCACTTGTGCATGTGAAATACCAAATCCACAACATAGACAATTACGTCCCTCATTTGCTATTACAAGCAAGTGTCCATTGACTCTGCACCTCCTGAATAAGAGCATTAAGTATACTAACTTTTTATCTACCTTATTTCATTGTCCCTTTTGGGATCTTTTATTTTTCTACACACATGATGCTGCACTATCCTTCACTGTTAAACATGAACCTCAACTCTTGCCTTAAGAGAAGTAGGCCCAGTTATCCAGATCAAGATTTCCTTTTTCATTTTACGCGAACCTCAACACGTCTTAGGTGAAGTAGGCCCGGTTACTAAGATTAGGGATATTTTTCATGGTGTTTTCTTTTCTTTCTTTTTTTCTTTTTTTTTATATAGTGCCATTGCAGTTATTTGGAACAGGCCGCTGTTATGGAAGCCCATAAGGAGCTAACTCCTCTGCAAAAGTTGCAAAAGTTGCAAAAGTTGACTGATGAGCACGAGGAATATGTTCCTTCCACGTCCACTAAAGCTGTTTCCCTTGATAAATATATCCCGTGGGAAGAATCGGAGCGAAAGACTCCGCTCAAGAATTGGCTCCGCTAAAGGTACCAGCGAGCACAAGAGGGCGAGACGCTTCCCATCTCGGAGGAACCTTCCATCTTTTACAAAGATAATGAACTCACCATACAGAAGTTAGAAGAAATGTTGAAGAACTTCTCATGCAATATGGTGTCAATACCACCGCCCGAAAGCTTACAAATGCCAAGCGAAGATAATGCCGCTGCCCTGACAACCGGGGATAGGATCACTATGGCGACATATCGCCGCCGTAACGCGGAACTTCGGAACCGTAGTCGTGACAGAGGTCGCGGTTGTGGTCGTGGACGAGGAAGGCACTCGACATCCTCTAATGGCGAGAAGGCTAATTCAACATACCCCCAAAGGGTAATCGTCTTCCGAGGAGAAGACCCAGGTCCTATCCCTGAGATCCAAGTTCGGGCTAATACCTTGTTCTTCGACCTGTTAGACGAGCAGGATGAGCCCGTAAAGTCGGCTTTTTATAAAAATCCTGCCAATCCAACTCAAATTCAGGGCAAGGCTGCTACATTCTTCTTCCATATGTCAGACAAGGAAGATAAACCTGTAAAGTTGGTCCCACAAGAAAAGCCAGTTGATCGGACTCAAGCAGGTCCCTCCGGCAAGGACAATGTTGAAATGTCTCCTCCCAAGGAAGATTCTTTGGCTCCATTATTTCAAGAAGAATCAAATGAGCAAGGAAGAGCTGAGCTAAATAAGAAGCATGTCCATCACCATCAACCCAAGCCTCTCTCAGAGATGATCCCTCCGTTGGATCAAGCTCGTGTGCGGGCCGGTCGTAAAATCATCCAACATATGAGGCGGTTCCCAACTAATGTGACCATATGGGAAGCCTTTGCTTAGAGTAAAGAGCTGAGGGAAGCCCCTGTGAAAATAGTTCAAGAGCCAGAAGTTTATGAGGCTCAGGTGGCTGAGCTCCAGGCTCAAGCATATGAAGTTTTCGCACCAACTGTCACTTTCATAAACAAAGACATGCTGTTGTCTTCCCTTTGCTATAGTTGTCCTTTTACATGCAAGGGAAGATAAATAGCCATGAACTGAACCGGATTTTGGTAGATCTTGGGGCATCTGTTAATATAAGTCCTTGTTTCTTGTGCCTTATTTGCAAAGGGTCAATGATGTCAGAATCTCAGGGTTCAACCAAAATTCAGGGGATGCATGTGGCAAAGTAGAAGTGGAAGTGACTATGGACAATTTTGTCACTAGGGCCACGTTCTACATCATTGACGCTAACACGTCATAAAAGTCCTGCTTGGGAGACCCTAGTTGAATGAAAATTAGGTCATTCTTTCAACTCTTCATCAGTGCATCAAGAACGCGAAAGGTGGAGAGCAACATAGTCTTCGCCGACCGAACTCCGTTCCGTCCAAATGAGTGCAATTTGATGGACGCACAATTATATTTCGGTGAACCTATCGTTAAGCCTCCCGTCGAAGTCAAGGACAAAGGGAAGGAAAAAGTGGTTGTAGAAGGAGAAGAAGAAGATGAAGAAGAGCTCTTTGTAGTGGATGAGGAGCTCAACAAGCTACATCAACTGAATGAAAGGTAAAGCCGCGTTCGAAGTGCGGGCGCGTATCATAGACGAAGAACGCCGGGGCGCGACGGATTTCGCGCCAAGCCGACCGAAGCGCCAAGCGGAAATTGGCCGGATAGAACGGGCCATTCGGCGTCATTTCGCGATAGCTCTGCCACGCGAGACGCATCACTTCAGACCGATTAATCATCTTCATAACTCCAATTGACTATGTTAGCTAACATAGCCAATCGAAATTCACTTGTCAAGCGACGATCAATTTATACTTAACGCCAAGTTCAAGCAATTCGTTGTCGGTCAATTGCAACTGACCGGCGTTATGAATGAACAGTCGCCCGTTTTCATCTTCGACAACAGCGCGGATATGTCCGCCGCGAAGTTTATGAAAAACCGAATTGAGATATCCCCAATAAGTGTAATCGCCGCCTGTCACTTGAATTCGCGGATATGTCGGTTCGCGCGGTTCAATCGTTCGATCTTCAGTCGTGCCCACAATCGGCGGCAACGGTTTATCAGCCGGTTCGTCAGGCGGGAAGCGTTCCGGCAGTGCCGCGAATTCCAGTGCATCCGCGATCCGCTTGAGCGAAATGGCAATGCTTGACCAGCCTGCCGAACTATCGATACAAGCGATATCCGGTTCCATCCGGGCAATTGTCTTTTCGTAGATATCATTCGCCATTGTCAAGTTTCTCCGCTTCGATCAAGCTTTCTTCGATAGTGACAGCGCCACCGAACGTCTCGCCATTTTCGTCAATTACGTCGTTATAGCGATACTTCAGGTAGCGAGATACATCGCCGAAATTGGTCGCGATTTCCTTCAGGCGGTCGCGGTTATCTTTTTCCTCGCTCAAGCGAGCGTCGAATTTATCGTGATCAACAATCGCTTCGATATTCTTACGAATGAGGTTGTCGATATACGACGGGGTTAGCGCGTCAAGTTCCCAGCTTTCTTCGCCGTAATTCGCGACGTATTCACCGTAGCGGCTATCCGTATCCTTCGCCGGATTGGGCGGCGGGTTAAGTTCCTCGACTTGCTCCATGTTGAGCGCCAGACGCTCAACGTTGATATCATACGAACGCCCGAACAAGGAAAGCAATTCGTCGTTGCTTCGCGTCATGTCCAAGCCGCTAGGGTCATGGTCCCCGAGATAGAACACGGTCACGCTTTTGCCGTTATCGACGTAGCGGGAAAGCCGCTTGCCAGCTTCGTAAAGTTCCGATGACGACGGATAACCGCGACAGGCGAAGTATGGAACGCGCCATTCGTTGCACGGGCGCTCAACGACGCCAATCAAGGCGTCCTTTTCAATCCAGACTTCGCAATAGGCGTCCTGATCACGCCAAAGATTTTCGGCGTAATAGTCAATCTGCCTATTGATGAAAGCGGAAGGACCGGAATAATTCGGGATACGGCGAAGAAAGCGCGTTCGATCTTCGATGGCATCCCAATCGACCAAGCCGGCGCGTCTGGCCTTGTCCATGATATCCCCGAGACGGGAATAGTTTTGCTGCTTGTTCTCAAGCAGGCCGCGCGCCACGAACTGATAATAAAGCTGGCGAAGTGTCAGCGTGTAGCCGTCGCGCCGCATAGCGCCGATGATGGCGTTAGCTTGCGTAATCAGACGAACGGATTTCGCCTGAAAATTGTAGTCAATAAAAGCTTCTTTCATTTCCGCATCACCTTCGCTAGCATTTCATCGGCTACGTTGACGCCTTCGTAATTCGGGCGTCATGTGACGACATGGAATCGTCGTTGTCACATGGGTGCCTTTAAGGGTCTATCGGGCCCCATAATGTTGAGCAAGAAATTTTTTGATTAATTTTAGAACCAAGAAAAAGTAAATAAATTAAATTTACATGATGGTTTGAAGAAGTTTAAACTTAGACCGTTGCACATGGATCAATTTAAAATGCCCTTGGCATCTTGCCGGGCAGAGTTTTATATAAGAGGACTGCATGTTTTAACACAGTCATTCCATCGAACGGTTGAAATTAACTCAGCTAAATGACGGCGTCAAGCAATTCAAATCGCAGCCGTCATAGTGGGTTTGAGTTCAAACGCCCTCGGCACCTCATTGGGCAAAGATCAACGCAAAAAGTAGTGTGTTTTTAACACACAAGAAGTTCATCGAACACTTGAAACAAATCCCCCAAATGATGGCGTTAAGTGATTTAAATTGCAGCCGTTATAGTGGGTCTAAGTTCAAGCGCCCTCGGCATCTCATTGGACGAAGTTTCATGCAAAGATTAGTGTGTTTTAACACACAGGTATTTTGTCGAACACATGGCGGGTGGTGTTGAACTCACACCTCCGCAGCAAGAAGTCAAGCAATAGTGGCCCCCAGCGTTCGGGAGGCATTTCTAAGGTACCACAAGGCTATCCCTGTGCTCCAGTGACAAGGACAGCAGTATGAGTTCGAGAAGTCAACAAAAATCAAAAGAAAAAGACCGCCGGTGTACTGTTCTGCTGAATGGAGTGGAAGGCTTCAAAAAATGGTGGAAAAGGACAGGTCAAGGTGGCTTTTATAGTTTTTTTTAGTTGACTGGACTGAGGACCAGGGCCGCCCCCTTTTCTTCCTCTCTTGAGCAGACCCGGGAGGCCCACCTCCGGGTTCTGCACACCTGGAGGTGGCACCTCCGGGTTTCCTCCCTCTGCTGCGGTCTGAACAGGAAAAAAAAGCAGGAAGAAGAGAACCCGGAGGTGGCACTTCCAGGTTTGTAAACCCTGAGGTGCCCACCTCCGGGTCTGCAGCACCCGGGGGTGGCTCCCCCGGTCTCTGCTGTGTGCCCATGGCAGAGGGCCCATCGGCCCCTCCCCCTGCCTCTCTCTGCTGTGCTGTGGGCAGAACCAAAAAAAAAAAAAGAAAGAGAAGAAACAGCCAAAAAAAAGGGAGAACCCGGAGGAAGGTTCCCTGTGTCTGCAGACCCGGGGGTGCCTCCTCCGCCCCCCTTTTCTCTCTCTCACACACAATATGCATCAAAAAAAAAAAAGGAAAAGAAGAAGAAGGTGAGGGGTCAGCCATACCTGGAGGTCTTACCTCCGGGTTTACTCCTCTAACCCCTATAAAAGGAGATCTTTCGAGCTTGGAGCTTGGAGCAGAGCTTGGGAGCAGCAGCAGCAGCTTGGAGCGTAGGCAGCAGGTGGCGGCTCCCTCTATTGAAGTCTTTTTGAAGTGTTAAACCCTATTTTTGTACAAAAGACTCACTTAAAGGGGTACTTTACCAAAATACCCTCATGTGAGCCCATAATGTGTATCATGAATCCAAATGGACCCAAGCTATAAGATTGGGTTATTCTGATCATGCAGGTATCCAAAAATGTTAAACTTTCATGTTCAAGGTTATATGAAGGCCCCAATATGTGCAAAATTGTAATTTTACCCTCGTATTCTATGAAATTGCAAATATGTCCTCAAAGTTATGCAAAAATCTTAGAGTTCAGAAATTCTCTTGCAGGCTGCAGGCGGCAAGCTGGCCAGGAAGAGCCAGGAGCCACCTGTTGCTCTCGCCGAGCCTCTTCCCTCTTCCTCTCTAGTCTTTCTCTCTTGCAGAAGCGTAGCGCGCACGGAACAATGCGCGCTTGAGGGAAGGGAGGTGAGAGGAGAAGAGCGGTGCAATGATAATAGGTTTCCAGTGGTTGATGGACTTGATCTTGGCGGGAGTATCGCTGGTGGTGGGCTTGGGCATATTCGCGTTCGTAGCATCCATCCTGTGTTCCGCTGCCTTCATCCACAGCGCCATGGCCGTCCCCTAGACACCTGGGGGCTGACCAGGTATCTCCACTCGCAGCCCCATTTTCGTCGAGAATATGCTGATTCTTTTCCCAGTCTGTTTGATCCTTGAAGTAGTGACGAGATGCGCGCTTCAGGGAGGCGGACAGGGGACTGATCGTTTATTCGGATAGTGAAGTGCGCTTATCTTGTGTTTGTCTGCGTGTGTATCCCTTTTCTCTATTCGATTTTGGGAGATGGGATTCGGATGGGTGCCTGGAAATTTGTTGTCTTCTTGAGCTTTTGTTTGGGGAGTGCTTGAATATTCTTTTATTTGGGGGGGATTGATCTGGGTTCACTGTTTTTATTTCTCTAAGCTGTTGTTTTGCTTCTTGTTTAGATCTTTTTATCTTGAAGTCTTGAGCTAACGATGCCTGTCATAGTTTTTTTAACATCGATTTGCATTTCTACGTGATTGTGCCGAGAAAAGAAGCACAGTGCTTCGATGCAGGAAATACTGGAAATAGAATAGTAATGCCTGTAGTTTAATGGAATGTTTCAAAGTCTCACCATATATCACCTGATAACAGTATTCTCAATGATTTAAATTATGGAGAATGATGATTAAGACAACACTCTTCTACTAAGAAAGGATTGGGGTAGGATGGTGTTCTGCTGTTTTCTTTGGAGAGCTGATTATGTGCAAGAAATGTTGGCTGGCTGGATGTATTTTATGGGTAATTCTTTGCGTATCCTTCTCTCAGAAGCTGCACCAACACCAAATTTGTGGGACAAGTAATAACAACTTGGTTCACGGGCAATTAGAGGTTTCTCATATTTAAACACATTTTCTTAGTTTTAGGTTATATAGACACAGGTAGGTTCTATTTTCATTCACTCTTTGGCTGGTAATTGCCTTAGTACAAGGATCACATATCCCTATGTCAACCTTGCCTCCTTTCCTCTTCATCCAACTCTCTTTAAAGCATGTGCATGCTTTGAAATTTCCCTCTTTATAATGGTAAATGGGCATGTGGTAAAATACATATATAGTTGCTGAAGTTTATTGGACTGGGCCGTTCAACTCAAAAGGTGTTGAGTGGATAGGGATCCATTAGTCTAAACAGATTTTACTTTGTCCCTTTTTAATATGAGACAATTCTAACATGGGCCCTCACACGAAGGTTGACTTAGGCTTTGTCTCATGGACTATGACAAATATGGGTGCATGGCCTGGATCATAACTGTGAGCGTTGACACCATTTTGCTAGTTTGTTCCTTCTTTGCACTCCTTCCATGGATTCTCTCTATCATCTCTAAGGTATCTTCCAAGACTTGAGCTTTTCCCACCATCTCTGCATAGGTCTTAATTTCCATTGGCGCTAACTGGTTGATATATTGAAACTTCAGCCTAATGAGAAAGTGCTTGGCCTTCATCTTCTCTGTGGATATCAAGTGAGTGGCACAAAGCTATTGGATTACCAGATGAAAGATCTTAAAAGAGGAAAAGTTTGAACGGAGAACTCCCCATAGCGGAAATCCCGTGCATGGAGAAAGCCTTCCCACGGGATTTCCGGCATGCATTGGACAGCAGCGCCCAGCGTGTCGACACGTCGCTCTGGGTGCTGCTCCCCAGCGTGCACTGGATCATCTGATCAGGATCTTGACTCTGATCAGACAACCAAGATTGGATGATTCTGTTTTCTTAGTTTATTGTTATTTTTATTATCACTCTTTCCCACTTTGCCATCCTTCTACTCCTGTGAATTTAGGCGCACCAAAGGCGCCCATCACATCCCACTCTGTGTCTTTTAACCATTAGATCTATCTTTGTATGATCTAACTGCTAGAAAAAGGGAAGCATGAAAATTTCCTGTTACCGTCCTCTCTCTCTCTCTCTCTCCATATATATATGTGTGTGTATATATATATCTCTCTCTCTCCTATATGTATATATATCTTTCTTTATGTTGCTCTCCCTTCGTGGCTTGGTGGCTAAGCAAGAGTGGGCTGGCTGCCCTCCTCTATAAGAGGAGGGACTGCATAAGCCTCAAGGGGGCTGGCATGGTTGCACCAGCTGGCACTCCCTATATTGGGCCCCATTTAGGTTCCCAATGAGGGACCACCTTTCCTATTGTGCTGGCCCAATAGACCCGCTTTTGCAGCCCATTAGAGCCAATTTGTCCCAATAAATCTTATCAATTGGTCCATTAATTATCTAATATTTCAAGATTAAGACCTCTACAAATCTTGTACTAATGCGCCTTTTGGGGTTATGGCATTCTGGACAATTGCAAACGGGCTAACAAGCAAGAAAACTATCTTCTGTGCATAGTCAAAAAGGAACATTGGCAAAAATTCACACCCCTGCCAAAGGATAAAAAAGGGCCAAGAAAGGGGGGCATGCTATCCACATGAAACAATCACACTGAAGAAGGCCAAAGGGTGAGGCAAGAGGAAGTATCTTTCTACCCTTATGGCAAAAAAAGACACTCAAGCAAGTCAAGGAATTGAAAAACTGTTCCTACGCCCTTGACCTTGCAGGCTTCGAGTTGCTGAAATCTTCTGCATCTACTCTTCAATGGATCAGCAGCTATGAAGCTTTCTCCCCCTTTTTTTGCTTGCTCTCCAGGGCTGGAAGGTGTTGAAGAAGGAAAGCTTATGGTAGTCCTCACTTTCTCCGTCACTCCTTTTCACCTTTTTATCACCCAAGCTGCATCTTTCTTTTACTATTTTTCTTTTTTTTTTACCACTCTTCTCCTCTCTCTACCTATCTTCTTCGTCTTTTCTTTCACTCTCTCTCTTTCACTCCCTCTTGCTCTCTCCAACTCCCCTTTCCAGCTGAGCTTGGGGGCTTGGATCATGGGATGGGGGAAGAGTAGCTGGGCCCCCTTCTTACATCAAGGTGGAGGGCGGTGCAGGGGGAGGAGGTGATGAAGTGCTTTCCCTCATTGGGCTTTAGTGGCTAGCCCATTGTTTTCAAGGCATTGCCAAGGTGATGCATAGGAAATGTGCAGGTGACAGACAAGGCATTATGGATGACAAGGCAGCCTAGTTGCCTGGGCAAGTTGGAAGAGAGGGTGCTTACCTTGACACACCCCTCATATGCTTTAGCTTCTTGGTTGGAATTTTGGCTACCTTGAAAAAGAAAATAAACTTTTTTGAACGATTGCTTTGTAATTCTTTTACGTGTCCTCATGAGCCCCTGCATACATATAAGGGAGTGTCATAGCCTACCGCAAGCTATTCCACTACCGCCGTGGATGAGTACCTGGTTGCGCTTTACGGTGACGACCAGAACAGCGAAACTCATACCACGGGTGTTACCGGTTCCACAACTTACACCGTAGATTCCAATAGCCAGCAGGCTAACGACATCATGGCCGATATCGTTGCCTACGGGAATTCTACGAACGGCGCCGAGACCGCCGGGTTCGCCATGACGGGAGTCAGCGGCACCAGTCAGTACGGCACCATTTTCTGCGCCTTCCTGCCTGCCTCTGGCGGCGGTTCTGAATCCGGCCCGTTCGCCATCACACTTCCGCCCCTGGCGGCCGGGCTCGCGGGATCAGTCACCGAGTCGGGTCCTCTCGCGGCAGTCCTCCCCGCACTGTCCGTTTCGCTGACGGGGAATGTAACCGAAAGCGGCCCGCTGTCCATCGCGCTGCCCTCGCCGAAGGTGACGCTGGCCGGCCTGGTCACCGAGTCGGGGCCGCTGGCGATTACCCTCCCGAAGCCTGTCGTCAGCCTCGCGGGACACGTCAGCGAGACCGGGCCTCTCGCCGTCACGCTGCCTTCTCCTGCCGTCAGTCTCGCGGGATCGGTCAGCGGCAACGTCACGAGCACCTTCGCCATTGATCTTCCCGCGCCGCGAGCCTCACTGGTCGGCGTGCTTGATCATGAGGGCCCGTTTATCCCGGTACTGCCTGCGCCGGAAGCGTCTCTTGCCGGAGACGTCAACCAGCATGAGACCGGCGCGTTCGCGATTACGCTGCCGTCGCTGGCGGTATCGCTGAGCTCGGCCATCGATGAGATCTTCAGCACCTTCAACATCTGGCTGCCCGGTGGCGACGTCATCCCGGTCCTCACGGAGCTGAGTGCGGCGATTCCGGCACCGTCAGTTTCTGTCGAGGGCTACATCGGCACCATCGGGGAGCTGTCGGTCGCCCTCCCTCTGCCGGACGTCTCCGTCACGGGACTGGACTACCACAGCGCGCTGGATATCGTCCTGCCCGCCCCGGAGGTCAGCTGGACCGGAACCGACTACTACAGCCGGCTGGAGATAGGGCTTCCGGCTCCCGGACTCGGCTGGACCGGGACTGACGGCCATGTCGGGGAGTTCTCCATCCTGTTCGGAAGGACGCCGATGATGATGCTCGCCCGCTTCCTGCGGCTGGACAGGCTCCGGCGCCTCTTCAACCCGAAGCTCGCGACCCTCGGCGAGGACACCAACTGGACTGTCGGCAGTCCCGGAACGAACTGGTCTGCCGGAACGCCGGGAACGGAGTGGAACGTGGCCTACACCTCGGCCTCAATCACGAGCCTGTCCACGCAGTACGTCCTGGTGCCGGTATCGGCGACCAAGGCGGGCGCGGCCTACAACCCGACCGCCGACCCGGTGCAGTTCGCCTTCGCCCCCACTGCGACCTATGTCCCGCAGGAATCGGACTGGGTGGCCGGGTCATGGCAGACCGTCAGCACGAGCCTGCTGTATCCCTACAGCGCCCAGTGCCTGGTGGGACCCTCGGGCGCAACGGCACTGACGAACGGGACCTACGTCATTTACGTCCAGATCACCGACAATCCGCCCATTCACCCACCACAAACACCCCCTTCCAGCCCTCATTTTCCCCCTCCCACATCTTAGAACACCCCCTCTCAGACCCCCTCACAGCTAGGGGCCATCCCCACGGGGGAAACTCTGGAGAAATCTCCCAGAGTTTGTAAGGTTCTATTTTGGGGTTAAGGGGTCACTCTACTGAAATTCTGAGTCTTTGATCCTTTGAGAGAAGGTAATCTCCCCATCCCATCGCAAAGAGCTTAAAAATCCTTGAGGAGGGGAAAACTCTGTCCAAATCACTTCCGAGCTCGGGAGTGCCTAAGGGGAGGTTCTGTCAAATTTCTGAATGCTCGTACGTTCGAAAGAGAAGGCCATCTCTCCCCACTACGCATCCATGCCATCCTCACGCTGCTGAAGCTCTCCTTGAAGCCTGCCATTAGTGCCCCAATAAGCTTTTATTCACCCCGTTCTCTTTTTTATTTTACTCTACATTAAGTGCATGCATCATCTTGTATTTGCATTTGTGTCGTATCTCAATTCTTAAGAGATCTCCCTTTTGTGCATTTCTGCCTAAATCTTAATTCATCCTAGGATTTTATAACCCTTTGCATCTATGATTTAAACAACACCAAGCAGGTGTGTATATGTTCATGATTTCATCATTTTCATTACAAGGGATTGATACTACACTGCTTTTGTTCTGATCCATATTTGATGTTTGTTTCATCTTTTGTAATGGTAATAAAAAAGAAAGCCCTCTTCATCGGCAAAACAAGTAAATAGGAAGAAGGAATCTAGACAAATCTCCCACTTCTGAGGTATGTTCGTGACCACTCTCTTTCATTTTTAGGGTCTTTGACCTCTCGCGATCACACATCATACCACACACATGCACTCTCACATGATTTGGTTTCTTCCCATCATTTTTATATTAAGAACCCACGGAGAGCAACTCTCCCATGGTCTTTTTCAAATTTCTCATTTCCCATGACGTCGTTCACATCTTTTGGCAATCATGGTGGGATCTCTTTTTATTTTCTTTTAATTATCAGTATGTTTTCGGCACCCACGTGTGCCCCTCCCTTTGGCACCCGCGCGTGTCCCTCCTTATTGTGCCTTTGCGCACTCCAGTTGTGCTCCCAATAGTACTTTTATTTTCATCCCTCATGCACCACGTGCACTTCCCCACAGTCCCTTGTGATTCCCCGGGAGGTTTGCATTGTTTCGAAAAGAAGAACGCGTGTTAAAAGTGCAGTTTATTTATTCAGTTGATTGTCGTATTTGGATGTGTTTGAATTGTAGTAGTCCTTCCTTATTCTTCTTTCAGTCGGTTCTAGAAAAGTAGGTGCCTATCTAAGAATGCGTCTGTAGCCCAAGATGCATATTTTAAAACGTATCCCAGTGGATAGATGTGTATTCAGCAGCATCGCCCTGAACCCCTGTCAGGCTTTGTTTAGAGGTGTCTTGACAAGGGGACGTGCTCTTCAAAAGGCATCTCTCTGACTGGACGCATATTTTATCTGTCTGTGATATTCATGTTGTCCAATTTTGTTTTGCATATTTTTTGTTCTGTTCATGTGTTTGTGTATCTCTGTTATACAGCAGCACTGCATGCATTACAACATCTTCCCCCCCTTTTTTTCATTTCTTAGAAATTACCCTCTCTTGGTGAAGGAAGGACTCTTCGTTCGGGAATTCCTCTCGACGGACTAGAATCTCCTCCATTGGGATCTCCGTAAGTCCCCGACAGTGAAAAATTCCTCTCCGTTCACTGGAGTATGTTATGTCCCCTAGGACTCAAGTCAACATTTTGTTTTGTTTTGATGATAGCAACACAGTGTATCTTAACTGGTTCATTTCCTTGTTCAATGTGCCGAGCCATAGAATTTCAACATATTCAATTTTCAATGGTTCCATATCAGTAAGGAATATTTTCGTATTGTGCAAGGCTGATCCTCTCTTCCCAAAAAAGCAAATGAAGGAAGAATAAAAATAGCAGTTAAGGCTAAACCCTGCATCGGTGGGAGCCTTGTGATATCAGGTAGGCTATGTTTTTACATGCTAGTGAGGACTGAGGAATATGCATTTTGCTAACACATCCAAGTTGCATGTGCATGGGGAACAAGATACTTGAATGAAAGAGAACATTTTGTCTAAACCTCCTTTTGATCATTGTCGCTGGTAGCTGTTCTTCTTCTTACAAGTATACATACACCTTGTACCCCATCCTATTTCTTTTCCTTCTCATGGACATGCTCACCATTCATCTCCCACCTATGCACCATGGCACATGAAATCATTTCTTTTGTATGTTACCATCCCTTCCATGCCTATGTGATCGGTCTTGTACTACAGAGAATGGGCAGATACAGATATGTGTCAACTTTCGAGATCTAAATAAGGAATGCCCAAAGGATGACTTTCCGGTGTCAATAACGGAAGTCATGATTGATGCTACAACTGGTCACGAGGCCCTGTCATTTATGGATGGATAGTCCGGTTACAACCAAATATGGATCGCAGAGCATAAGTGGGTCCACACTGCCTTTCAAACTCCTAAGGGCATCTACCACTACATATGTATGTCGTTCGGTTTGAAGAACACTAGCACAACTTACGACCGAGCAATGACCAGAATCTTTGATGAATTGCTCTACCACTAGGTCGAGTGCTATATAGATGACTTGGTAGTCAAGATCAAAAGAAAGGAAGACCATCTACAGGACCTCCGAGTCATATTTTAGAGGCTCAGGCAATATGAGTTAAAGATGAACCACATGAAGTGTGCCTTCGAAGTATCTAGTGGCAAATTCTTGGGTTTCATTGTCAGATATCAGGGGATTGAGATAGACTAGGCAAAGAACAAAGCAATCCAGGAGTTACCTCCGCCAAGGAACCTCTCCGTGCTCTGGTCCCTACAGGGCCGGTTGGCTTGTATTCAATAGTTCATTTCTAATTTGTCAGGTCGGTTGCACCCCTTTTATAAACTGATGATGAAGGATGTACCCTTCTACTAGGATGAAGACTACCAGATGGCTCTTGGCAGGCTGAAAGATTACCTGAAGACTCCCCCTGTGCTCGGTGCACCGCTGAAAGGGTGACCGCTAAATCTACACATAGCTGCCACACATTACTCTCTGGGGGCCATGTTAGCCCAAAATAATGAGGAAGAAAAAGAACAATCACTCTAATATCTCGGCCATAGGTTGGTCAGAACTGAGGAAAAATGCACCTTTATTGAGAAGGTCTGCATAGCCCTGGTCTTCGCGGCCAAGAAACTACGGCACAATATGCTATCACATGAAATAAAGTTAATATCCAAAGTAGATCCATTGAAATACATAGTATCGCAGCCAGCACTTAAAGGCTGCTTAGGCAAATAGGTGGTGATTCTCATGGAGTTTGACATATCCTATGTGCCGCAGAAAGCTGTCAAAGGCTAGGCCATTGCAGACTTCTTCGCCGCACACATTGTACCTGAAGACTCCCTGCTGGCGACAAAACTCCCTAAAGATGAGACCTTAGAGGCAAACCAAGTGCAGCCCACTTTATGGAAGTTGTATTTTGATGGTGCATCGACCGCGCCATGCCTCTAAGTGAGGCAGAGGGTAGAGCCGAGGCCTTGTAGAAGGCCTTGGAGGAGCAGTTGCAAGCCGTGGAGCTCGCTAGAGCTGAGTTGGGGGGCTGCCGAGACCACGGCTGAGGCTAGTGTACAGCTTGCGTCGACTTTAGAGGCAGAGCGTGCAGCTGCTGAGTCCCGCCTGGTGGCACTGGAGGGGGAGCATGCCTGGGCATTGATTGCACTGCCCCTGTTTCTTCTTTCTCTTTTTTTTTGCTATCCGAAATGTATGTCTTTGTTACCTCAAGGGCATGTCTTGGGCCCCATTTCATAGAGTATCAATGACAAACTTCAAATTTTGGTGCTGTTATTTGCTGAGTTGTCTCAGTTCCCCTTTTATAGAACAGGGTTGGGTGCATAGACCGATGACCACTTTACTATGAGCCTTGCTTGGTTCTTTCATTGCATATTGGTGTGAGGGACAAAGGGTTGGGCTTACTCAATTTCGAGCATTGAAATAGAGGACTGGGTATGGGGATGGTGTAACTAGGAATTGAACACTGAGAGCTGAGTGCTAGGTACTAGGAAGTGATGAGAATGACTGGGTATTGGGAGCCAGTCCCTCAAAAGGTGAAAGCCCATATCGCATGGAGTTGGTGTAGACCCATGGGGACAGGATGGTCGACACGGTTAGGGCCACGGAGGTGGTTCTGGAGTGTGTCAGTTATGTACCAACAACAGGGCACTTATTGTCTAGCATCATGTTGTTAGCCAGAAATATGATTCACATCAGCCTGAGAAACTGAGGTCGCACTGGTCGATTGGCCCTAAGAGGCATAGTGGCTAAGAATTGAGATTGGGGCAAGAACTGGAGGTCACAACCGAATCTAGGGTTGAGGCTAGCATTGGGACTGGAATTGCCACTAAAGCTGGGGACTAGAACTGGGACTGGATGGCTGGCCTGTAAAGGCATCATAGCCAGAGGGCTGGATCTGGGAATTGGCGCTGGAGCTGGGCGGCTAGCCTGTGAAGGCATTGTAGCCAGTGCCGAAACTGGAAACTGGGATTGGAACTGGGCGAATGGCCTGTGAAGGCGTTGTAGCCAGTGCTGGAATTGGGAGCTGGGACTGAGAGCTGGGCCGCTAGCCTATAAAGGCGCTGTAGCCGACACTGGGACTGGAAATTGGGCGACTGGCATATGAAGGCATTATAGCCAATGCTGGGACTGGAGCTGAGCGACTGGCCTATAGAGGCGTTATAGCCAATGTTGGGACTGGGAACTGGGACTAGAGCTGAGTGGTTGGCCTATAGAGGCGTTGTATTCGATGCTGGGACTGGGAACTAGGTGGCTGGCCTGTGAAGGCGTTGTAGCCAATGTTGGGACTGGAAACTGGGCGGCTAGCCTGTGAAGGCATTCTAGCCGATGCTGGGACTGGAAACTGGGATTGGAGCCAAGTGGCTGGCCTATAGAGGCATTGTAGCCGATGTTGGGATTGGGAACTGGGCGGCTGGCCTGTAAAGGTATTGTATCCAATGTTGCGATTGGAAACTGGTAGGGCCAACCCACGAGGGTGCAGCAGCCACTGTTGTTGTAGAGCGACGTGATGGTCGCCGCCGGTAAGATGTTAAGATTGACGGCGTTCATCAACGAGGAGTAGAGGGAGAGAGTTTTTTTTTCTCTTTACCAGCTCTACCTCCCTTTTGGGTTTTTGCCAGAGCTGGCACCCTTTTGCATTTTTCGTGCATCCAAGACTAAGTCCTATCCTCAATGATAGTGGTCATCTAATTTAGCTGGACTTGCATCAAATTGATGTTGATAATGTCACCGAGGCACCTTTTTTTTTCTCTCTCTCCCCCTCCCTCGCCTTTTTAATGGTGAATTGGATGGCTTGATGTCAACAAATCTGATCTTAAAGTCATCATTTTTTGCATAAATTATTTCAGAGACTTCACATCCAACATTTTTCCATCCTTGCAGTATTTGGATATGAACCACACTCCATCTTACGTGTTGGTGTTTTGACTCTCACAAACTTCATTGGGTTCACGCCTTTGCCCAAGATTAAGCAACTTGCAAGTAGCATCATATGGTTTCTTCACTTTTTTGTCTTGGACTCAATAAATGGATAACAAGTTGATTATTCTAAAATACAATACTAGGGTGATGGAAGAGTCACTCCGATAACATAAAAGTAGAGAATGTTCATCCATCTCATGTCCAATCATGCAAGTTGACTGAGTACACCAACGACTAATTGATTTTCCATCTCATGCCCATAAAATTGATTTTACCAAAAGATGCATGTTAAAGGCACGAATCAGGGGCTGCGTATCTTCATTTTCCAACATCTCATAGTTTCTCATTCGGATTTCTTCCTCAGAAAAGATATCTTCAAATGCCTGATTGTCTTGATGATGTGGCAAGTCATTGAAGGAGTTAATGGTGGATGCCTGTAAGGATGAAACAGCATGTTGAAATCCCAAGCTTGGCTGTTGTCTGTGTCCATGATTTTTTGGTATTTGATTGTTATAGGGGACCATTAAGTTATCCTGTGGAGTGAATGAATTACTTTCCTGTTGAGTTATGAGAGAAGATCAGCAATTTGATTGTATCATATAAGACTATCTATAAAATTCAGTGCATAATGAAAATGTTTAGATGAAAAAGCCTATGTCTCACAAAGAGGGGGGTGGGGGGTAGGTATGCGCATTTTCAAAGATAGTTTTCCATGTATTTTCCTAACCACATTGGTCATACTTTATATTTCCTTAGTGTTGCTAAGGACATTGAACAACTAATGTGGCTAATGATCAAGTTTTTCTTGAACCATCTGTCTCCAATTACTCTAGATAAGCCATAATAATTATGAGAACAAAATCACCTAAAGAGGAAAGCAAGAACATCATAGGGAATGAAAAGTCCCACCTTGTACGACTAATTGATCATAAACATTGTCATGCTACTTTTCCAAAAAAAGTATACTATTGTAAAAAGGTGAATAAGAATTAGTTATGATTTATATTTATATTTTATATTATTATGTAATTCATTTTATTACATTCTCTGATGTAGGATTTGATTGTTGCTCCTAATAATTGAGTCATGTTTTTTACGTGCCCTTCCTAAGGTAGATATGGACAAGGCTGGGCCTCGTTCCAGCAACAAGCAATAATTTTTGTCCATACTTGGCAGCTGGATATAGTTGCATCATAGTACCTGGTGACTTCTAGGAAATGATTCATATGGACCAAGACTCAAGGGTACAAATTTCATCCACAATAAGATTATGGATACTATACATTATCAAACAAGTTTTTTTTCTTGATATAGCATGATTATAATCACACGTCTTAATGGGAAAACACTCTATAAAGTGCATAGGATTTGGCTAAAGGGGCAAGAGCTGAAGAACATGGGTGCTGAAATGGCTATCAATCTTTTTTATTTCAGCCCGCCGACCTGAATTGAAGGAGCAGAATTACATGAAAGTTTGGCTGTTGTAGATGAAAGATGTCTTCAAAATCTAAAAGCCCAACAAAAGGGGCTGCCTCTTGTTCACTAAGATGAGTTTCCATCGCCTAAAACTGAGCTAACTCGCTGCGCAGTGAAGCTACTTGGCCATCCAGCGCGACAGTCACCTCAGCACTTTCAGCATCCATATCTTTTATGAAATGCAGCTCTGCCCGAGTGGAGACCATCTCTACTTGCAACTCCTCTAGCTTGTCTCGCAATGATTGAATGTGAGATGATAAAGTCGCAACAAGAGCACGATGCTCTTGAAGGTCTAACTCCAGAGGTTCTAGAGCCACTCGACAATCAGCTTTCTTCATTTTTAGCGTAGTAATTCTGTCACTTTTAATATGCCCTGGGAAGTCTCGACAGTTTACAAATTTCAACAAAAGGATCACCCATTGACTCCATAATTTCATAGGGCATCCCAACACCTGAAGGCCAATTGATAGTTACTCAGCGATTCCCCGCAACCTAGGATAAGTCAAGGCCGACTAAGACAAGACCACCTACTGTAGCATCTCCAGATGCTGCCAGATCAACTCATCTGAAGAAGTGATGCCGAAAGATGTTGCTGGAGGTAAATGGAACTCGACTTCACTGTCAACATTGGCCCATAGGTCGACATCTGTGGCTGAAGAAGAGGATGACATAGTTGGTACAATAGCCGTACTTGGAGCCTCAGTAGCTTTGTCCTATTTCAAAAGCTTCTCTCCGGTCAAGGTAGGCTCTTCTGATGTGCCTACGCCAAGAAGTGCTAGAATTGTCTCAGACCTCGTTCAACATCTCGCTCTTCAAGAGTCAGGAGCACCGAAATAGATACTTGTACTATCATGGAGGTAAAAGTTGATGCGTGGGTCTCAAGCCTTAATTCAAGAGCACGAGCTGGCCCTGGAGTCTCCCCTGATGCATCCAACTCAATTGCCATTACATCAGACCCAAGCTAGGCTCTAACGGGAACAGGTCGTAATATGGGTACAACTTTATCAGAGGCTGAAGGCATGATAGATGGAGGATGTACTACTTCGGCTGTGGGAACACTACAGATAACATGAGCTATGGCCTGAGTTAGGCTGATTAGCACCTAAAGAAAAGAAGGGGAAACATGTAAAAGAATGTTAGACTGACCAAATGACCAAAGAATGAAAAGAAAGGAGCATCAAAAGCAAAAGACTCACTTCAATTGCCACAGATTCAGGAGTCGATAGCTCAGGGTCTGGCTGAATCGGTGGTTCTTCCATCAATGATTCTGCTATGGAAGAGGCTAGATATTCCTCTCCGCCAGTCTCCACAAGCACATTCGGCAGAGTCTCTTCATGGGTTTTGATAATGAGCCATGGGGGGCTGAATACAGACGATCCGTCTATTAAAGGACAAGAAGTCGAGGTCCCACCGCCATCAGCATCGGTAGCTCCCTCATCATCAGAGCCACCATAGTCCACCTATTCTTCAGACAGGGACGACAAACTTTCAGAAGAGCTCTCTGCTTTAATACTTGGCTCAGCTACCGCATCCGCTGCTCGACGGATAGTTGAGCGAGTGGCTATGCATCGTAATGGGGTCATTGCCTTTTTAGATGATGTACGACGCCCCTTTGATGCTGAAGAAGGTCCCAAAGATGAGGCCTTCGTTCCAGGCAAAGTCTCGGGAAGCCCTAAGGTAGGTCATGAGATGCATGATAAGATAAAGGTGTCATAAACTCTAGAATATGAAGCATTAGAGACAATTTTTCTCAATCTACTTGTCGCCTCACTGGCTTATGCGGGGGAAGGAATAGTTTCTCATTCTGGGCTACGGACAGACACTCCTACCATTATTTCGATAGCTGCACTGACGTCCACCTCGTTAGTTGGAGCCGGCGCATCTTCTGGTGCTGCTACCAGATAGAAGAATTCAAAATAAGCATAGAGACACCCTTCAAAAGAGAAATGTCACCAGAATAATAACGGTGTAAAGTTACCTTCATCCCTAGCCGATGGAGCTTGGGAAGTAGCAAATTTTTTAAACGATGGTATTTGAGGTAGAGCCACCTCAATAGCAGGAGCCACGGACATTGCTTGCTCAATTGCAACCTTACATGCTCTTTTAGCCCGTGCCAGAGCGACTTCCACTGGGAATGCTACTTTCCTCTTTCGACTTCCCCGAGGTAAGGGAGTAGTAGTGGCAGTGCAGGGGTATCAAAATAAGAAGGCTTTTGGGCCTGCATGATCAGCTTGCGGCAATCCCCCTGTTGCGGTACGTCAGGTCTATCTATATGAATAGGAGAAGAGAAGATATAAGCTAAAGCATAAAAGTAATATGTGATGGGAATCAACATCGAGCATGTACATTTTTTTTTGTATTTGTGTCCCTTTATTTATTTTTATATCCTTGGAAAAGTACATGCGCAATTGTAAGGCTCTATAAGCCAATGCGTCAATCCCTAGGATTGTGTGAGTTTTTGTGTAAAAGTGTAGTAGGTCCAGCTAGGGGGCCCTCAGCCCTTTCCCATTGGTCCATGTCATCCTTGTGGGGCTGGTCAACTCTCCTAGGTGGCATCTAGAAGCCTTGACTAGTCAATTGTCCACATGGGGGACAATGGGACCAAAAAGTCCAACTTGGGAGGGCTTGGTCAAGGGGGCGCCCAAACCCACTAAGAATAGGTTAATGTTATTTTTTGTGACCACTTTAGGAACTCCCTAATATACCCCTCCAAATCCTAGATCTATGGGCATTTAGTGTCTTTTACCATTTCATATATATAGATTGTAATTTCCATTTGTTACAATTAATGAGAAGAAAAATTCCATTTTGGAGCATTGGATCTTGCGCCCTCCCCTCTCTCTCCTGGTTCTCCCCTCAACCCCTCTACAATTCTAGAGTGTATTTCCCTTCTATCCCCTCCCCTCTACCTTCTGGTTCGCCTCCGGTGATCGCCGCCACCGCCGCCTCGCCGTCGTCGCGCCTTCGCCATCGTCTTTGGTATTCTGTCCATCTAGGACAGGAGCATCTTCCCCGAATTTCTGCTCCCACCTCGCACCTCTTCTGGAGTTGAAAGTTTTAGGGTTGGACAAATACGCTGCGGATTTGGGCGGACGCGAATCATCCCGTGATCCACGTCGAAGCGGATCTGGAAAAACCGTCGGCGTTGTCCGCGAAATTGGAATTGTGGCGCACGACGAAACTGGACAAAGGCGGCATGTTTGAATTGAGCGGACCGATTTCCGTCGCGACGGCGGCGGACACGGTTTTTCCGGCGGGTGCGAATCAAATCACCTGGTGTCATTTCAATCCTGACAGCGTTTACCCGATGGTTTTGAAAGCGGAACATTTGGACGCCATCGTTCAAAAATATCCCGATCCACTGTGGCATCGTTGTTTTGGCGCGGCGTTGACCGGAGAGAATTTGGTCAGTGACGGCGTCCGCAGTTTGCAATCGTCCGCGCCGTCCAAACAGTGGCGACTCGATTTGACTGCGTTGACGGAAACAAACGCGGCTTCGGCTCAAACATGGCAAAACGATTTGAACGCGCTGGTGAAAACCACTGTTGGACTGGATTTGAATCGCGCGCGCGCGGCGAGCGACAAATGGTGGAGCGATTTTTGGAATCGCAGTTGGATTCACGTCGCGGGCACGGACGACGCGGAAAAAGTTTCGCAAGGTTACATCATGCAACGCTATCTGCTCGCGGCTTCGTCGCGCGGCGCGTTGCCGGTCAAATTCAACGGCGGTCTGTTCACCGTCGGTCACGATTTGAACGACGGGAAAAATTCCAACAACGAAAATCACGATCCCGATTATCGCGCGTGGGGCAATTCCTATTGGAATCAAAACAATCGTTTGCTCTATTGGCCGCTCATCGCGACGGGCGATTTTGACCTGCTCAAACCGTGGTTCGCGATGTATTTGAACGCGCTGCCGCTGGCGCAAGACCGTACGCAAATCTATTTTCATCACGACGGCGCGAGTTTGCCGGAAACGATGTTGTTCTGGGGCTTGCCCAATTTGAACGACTTCGGTTGGGATAATCCGACGACCGAATTGCGAAGCCACTGGCAACGTTATCATATTCAAGGCGCGCTCGAAGTCGCCGCTCAAATGCTCGACGAATATGACGTCACGCAAAACGCGGATTTTGCGCGGAAAAATATCGTGCCGTTCGCCGACGCCATTAGCGTCGCCATCGGCCTCTCCAGCGCCCCGCACATGGCCCTGCTGCCGCGGGTGATGCAGCCGTTCCGCAGCCGCTACGGCGACGTGAAGCTGAAGGTGCTGGAGGGCCTGTTCCCCTCGATGGAGGCCGACCTGCACGACGGCCTGCTGGACTTCTACATCGGCCCGATGACGCGCGAGGCGCCGGCCGAGCTGGTGGTGGAGACCCTGTTCGAGAACCGCCGCATCGTGGTCAGCCGCGTCGGCCACCCGCTCAGCTTCGCCACCTTGCTGGCCGAGCTGACCGGCGCCCAGTGGGCGGTGTCCACCCTCAACTACGAGAGCGACGAGGAGCTCTATCCGCCCTTCGCCCCCTACGACCTGCCGCGCCCGCGGATCGTCGCCCAGGGCGAGACCGCGCTCAGCACCATCTCGCTGGTGTCGTCGTCGGACCTGCTGGCCATGCTGCCGCAGCAATGGTCGGAGTTCGTCGCCCAGACCGGCATCCTGCACCAGATCCCCATCGCCGAGCCCCTGCCCGCCCCGCCGATCTGCATGGTCCGCCTGGCCCGCCTGCCCCTGACCCCCGCGGCGGAATACCTGAGCGACCTGTTCCGCCGGGCGTCGCTCTATCACCAGCGCCGCCTGGCGACCGCCTAGCCCGGACCATGGGCAACCGGGGACATGATCCCTATCCCGCCCAGCGGCCTCACAGCGCCTCAAAGGGGATAGGGATCGTGTCCCCAGCCGCCCTCTCCGCCAAGGCCGCGCCGCCCGCGCCCTTTCCGTGGCCGTCGCAGGGGACACGATGCCTATCCCGATCAGCGCGGCCCGGCGGCCTGGGATAGGCATCATGTCCCCGCCTGCCCCGCCTCTACGCCGTCCGGACCTGATCCGCCGAGGAGAGCGGGGACCCGATGCCTATCCCGATCAGCGCGGCCCGGCGGACTGGGATAGGCATCATGTCCCCAGGGGGGCGATACCGGCCCGTTATCACCTGCCGTATTCTGGATCGCGACCGCACCGGCGGGCTCGGCTAGGCTCTCCCCGGTCACCGCCCCAACGGCGGGATGAGGAAACCATGACGACCACCGCGGTTCGCGCCCCGGCGCTGGATGTGGACCTGTTCGGCGAGGCCAGCCTGACCGCGCCGTTCGCCGACTATCGCCGGCTGCGCGACCTCGCCCCGATGGTGCGCCTGCCTCGCCCCGAGGTCCACGCCATCGGCCGCTTCGCCGACGTCCAGGCGGCGCTGCGCGATCCGGCCCGGCTGATCAGCGGCGAGGGGGTCGGCTTCAGCGAGGCGTTCAACGCGCCGCGCGGCATGAACGTGATCCAGTCGGACGGCGAGTTGCACGCGCGCCTGCGCGCCACCGTCATGCGCCCGCTGGCCCCGGCCCGCCTGCGCGAGGCCCGCGCCGACCTGAAGGCGCTGATGCGCGGCCGCGTCGACGCCCTGGCGGGCGGCGGCGAGGCGTTCGACGCGATGAAGGCCCTGGCGTCCTTCCTGCCGGTGCAGGCCATCGCCCACCTGGTCGGCCTGCCGGACGTCGGGCGCGAGCGGATGCTGGACTGGGCGGCGGCGGCCTTCAACCTGATCGGTCCGGACCAGGCCGGCGCCGACCTGGCGGTGCTGGGCGAGGCGCGGGCCTTCATGGCCACGCTCGGCGAGACCACGGTGAGGCAGGGCAGCTGGGCGGCCGAGCTGTTCGCCGCCGCGGGCGCCGGGCGGCTGAGCCCGCCCGTCCTTCGCGCTGGTCAGCGTCAGGTCGAAGACCGCCACCATGGCGGTCTTCGACGCGTTGGCCGTGCCGCTGCTGCCGTGATTGTTCAGATAGGCGCCGAGCTGACCCGGCGCGACCTGCGTCAGATCGAGGGGCTGAACCGTGCTCGTCGGCCCATCGATCAGATATCCGAAGACGATCGTCGCGTAGTTCTGAATCTCCGCCGCCAAGGGGAACAGATCGACCGATCCGCCGGCAATCGTCGTATGGCCGGCGCCCGATTGGGCGACACCCAAAACGAAGCCGTTCGTCAGCGGCAGAAGGATATCCGCAGCGCTCGTCGCAGTGCGATCCCGGATCGTGAGGGCGCTCCACACCAGACTGTCGAGCACCGTGAGCGGCATCACCTGAGTCGAGCCGCCATGGTCCATGGCGACCGGATAGGTGATCGCCGAGCCCGTCAGCCCGGTCGTATCGACCAGCAATGACGCGTTCCAGCCCTCGCTGTCCGACAGCGCGATCGTGACGGCGCCGCCGCCGGTTGGCGCCTTGAGCTTGGCGCCCGGATCGGAGGTCAGCCCCATCGACACTCCGCGCGCCAGATCCGTAAGATCGGCGGAAATCAACGCGTTCGGATCTGCGGGAGGCGTAACCGGCGGCATCGAGGGCGGCGTCGGGATCACAGGCGGCGTCACGGGCGGAATTACCGGCGGACCGGGCCATGGGCTCGGTGCCGGGTTCAGCAGGGGCTGCATCACGCCCCATGTATCCGGTCCCAGCATGCCGTCCTGCGTCAGACCGTGCGTTCCCTGCCAGTCATAGACGGCCTGGGCGAAATCCTGCTCCGAAGGCGAGGCATTCAGTCCAAGCAATGCCACGATATCGTCGAAACGCGCCGTCCAGCCGAGCTGGCTGCCGTAGTTCCGGTTCGCCGGCACGGCGACGCTGAGATCGAGATCCTCGGCCATGCCGGAGCCGCCGATCCGCGGGCGCAAAATCAGCGTGTCCGGCGGAACGAAGCCTTCCTCGCTGGCGATGCGCCGGGCGAAGCGATGGGCGATGCGATGCGGATGCGTGCCGGCTTCGACGACCTGGGCATAAAGCCCCGGCCTTCGACTTTCGAGCCCCAGACCGCGCCGATGGGCGTCGTCCCGACGATAAGCCTCGGGTGCCGCGATGAAGGCGAGATGCCCAAGTCCCGGCTCGCCCAACGCCCGGCGGAGCAGAAGATCGCCCCTTTGCAGCCAGGGCAGGCGTTGGCGCGGACCCGCGACGATGGCGAAGGCGCGATCGAGCCGCGGGCGCGTTCCCATCAGGGAAGTCGCCGTGAAGCCGTCGAACAGCGCGGCCGGATCGAGCAGGCCGGCCGCACTCAAGGGATCTACCGCGTCCGGGTCGCCGCAGCCGGCGAGCACCCGGTTCAACAGCGCTGCCGGGGAAGCGGCGAATGGTCCGCCGAGGCCGATCAGCATGTCCGCCGTGGTCAGCGGGTCCCAGCTCTCCCGCGATTTTTGGCGAAGCCGCACCGCCGATTGCACCGGCATCGATCGCTCTGCCATTTCGCTCGCCTCCTGGCTCATCGATGGATTGAGATCGGCTGTGCCGGCAGCCGGGGGCTGCCGTGCCGTGGCGGTCGCCGCCGCCGGATCGAGATAGCCGCCGCCGTATCTGATGCGATCCCGGGTCGGCCGGTCGGCGGGACGCGCCGTCGCCAGCAGCGCGTCCCGTGCTTCCTCGCACCTCAATCCTGGCGCGCATCGAAGACATCGCCGTTCAGCGCCGTGGCCATCACCGCCTGGCCGTTCTTTACCCAGTTCAGCGCGTCGCGGCTGTCATGGGCCCAAACCGGTTTCAACGCCGCCAGCTTTGCGAAGGCGCGGTCCAGTCCTTCCGGCGTGGACAGCGTGCGATAGACATCGCCGGGTGCAACGCCGTCAGCCAGCAGCGCCATTTCCAGGTTGAACTTGGGCGCGGCGCGCGACAGGGCACGGCGGCCGGGGAATTTTCCGGTGTCGAAGAAATCGGCCAGCGTCGCGGGCGGTGCATCGAATTTGCCGGGCGCGGCCACGATCACCTGCGAATAGACGATAGAGCCGACCCAGCAGGGGCCGATGGCGCCGGGCACGAAATCCTGCGCGGCGGGGGTGCCATCCGCGCCGGGCGGCAGGGTGGCCGGGTCGATCGGCTCCAGCAGGCCGCGCCGGCAGGCCTCGATGGCGCGCGGCAGCTCGAAATCGATCACGTCGCCCTTGTAGGTCCTGGTCCGCACCGCATCGGCGACGTCCTTCAACTCGCCGTCCCACAACGCCAGCCGCGTGTCGACGCGCCGGGCGCTGGCGAAGGGGCGCATCATGGCGCGGTCCTGGGCCTGGCCATAGGGCCCGGACCAGGTGGTGACGGTCAGGACGGGCAGGGGCCGGGTGAACCACCACAGGGCCGCGACGGCGACCACCGCGACGACGGCAACGACGACAAGGATTTTGCGGATCATGCCGCCAGACTAGAGCGCGGCCGCGCGATGACCAAGGGGACTAGAGGTCCATCTCCAGCCCCAGATCGACGCCCTGGCTGTTGAGGTTGGTCTTCAGGCAGTTCGCCAGCACCGCGCCGGAGGTGGCGCAGCCATACTTCACGTCGCGCACCTGCATGAAGCGGTACATGGCGCTGAGGCGCGAGCTCTGGCTGAGCGGCATATTGGCCCCGGCCATGAAGCCCCAGGCCAGGTTCCAGTTGTTGTTCTTCAGGAAGGTGTTGGTGCCGTCATTGACGTTGGTTTCGGTATAGGCCGCGCCCGCGCCGACGCCGACAAAGGGCTGGATGGGCAGTTCGTCGGTGACCGGCAGCTCCCACAGCAGGTTGACCATGGGCGCGGCATATTGGGCGCTGCCGGTGGCGCCGGCCTGGGGCGCGCCATTGACGCTGACATTGTGCAGCGGCTGGTAGCGATAAAGCCCTTCCAGCTCCACGCGCAGGCCCAGCGGCAGGCGCGCACCGTAATAGATCGAGCCGCCGCCGCCGGCATTGTACTTGGCCTGCACCCTGCTGGGCGTGGCGCCGGGCGTGAAGGTGCTGGCGTTGTTCTGGAAGGCGAAGCTGCCGCGCAGGCCGGTGAAATAGGGCAGGCCCGAGCCGTGGGATGACATCGGGTCCGCGCCGGGCGGGGCCACGCTGCCGGTGGGGGCGGGCGTATAGCCGCCATCGCCATATCCGCCGTCGATGGGCTGGGCCAGGGCCCCAAAACCCATGCAGGAGCCCATCAGCGCAACCGCGCAGATTCCGGCAAAAAAGGTCCCCGTACCGCGCATGCCGCCAGCCTTCTGAAGATCGGCCCCAAGGTTGCCCGGTTCGGTTAATCCTTGGTTAATTGGTTCCCGCGGGCGCCGATAAAGCCTTGCTTTTGCGGGGGGGCGACCATAGTTTCCGGCCCTCTCGCGGGCCCCCCTGGGGCTGCCAGATCGTGCAGTTGGTGTTCTTTCTTCCATTTCAAACAGGGGATTAGTGATCATGTTAGCATCATAGCCACACGTATCATCATCAAAGCATGGATTGGAGTAAAACCAATCCATTTCAACTAGGCCTATCATATTTTAGGATTCAAATGGAGCTTTTGGCCAATTATGACTGAGTGGTTATTTCTAACAGCAAGCAAGTTTCACAACACAACGGCCCCAATCTTTTAACTTGGTTTAATTCCGTGCTTAATTAATTTTAGGCAATTCCCTGTAGATGAGAAAGGAATTTCTAAGGGATTATGGCTTAACTTTGGGATTACCTGGGAATTTCCTCACTCAACCCTTGGGATTCTAATAGGATTGCCAGTGATACAACCTGCTCGACGACTATGTGGGAATCCACGATTCGCGGGGACTTATGGAAGTTCCCGATTGAAAAGAACTAGTTGCACCTGAGTGAGAATCCCCAAGTGAAGAGTTCAATCTAAAGGGATGTATTTCCTATCAAGTGTGATGCCGACTCTTCCTAAACCCTCCTTGGTCTTAACCTATACTGTTAGATCCAAACATAAGCAAAATTCTGGCGAAACAGAAGCAGGAAATAGAGCAGAACACACTACAGAAGGTGGCCATCGAAGTGGCTGTCAGCATAGAAGCAGCCAGAGGTCTGGCCTCCCACATTCGACCAAGGCGGCCAGATATCTAGCCTTCCTTCACCTGGGCCTTTCTGGCCCCCCCCTGTCCTACTTTCTGGGTGGAATAGGAGACTAAAATTAGGAAATGAGAAATAAAAAACTAAAAGGCAGAATCTATTTTCCTTGGATTTCGATTATAGTAAACTCACAGTGAGCACAAGCGGGTCCCACCGTGATCGCCAGAGAGGGGTTGTAGGCGTTGGAATTTGGCCCTCTCTTGTATGCTCGTCTCGACCTTCAGTATGGAGTGCAATGTGCAGGTTGTGTGATTCTGCTTCCTTCCATTGCGTCCTCCTGAAATCGGGTCAACCATAGAGCAAACTAGTGAGGGAAAAATGATCGCCAGGGATGGTTTGCCTATATCCCGTAGGAAGAGGATGATTGCGCCATGCCATCTAAATGGGAGATTGCGAGGTCCTGCTATCCTCGTTCTCCGTTGGCCAACAATAGGGAGCTCATTCTCTATGAATTTACTTTGAAATTATGTGAAACAGTGACAAAAGAAAACGGGGGTCACCCATTTGAACTGAGGCGATGTAGTAAATGTCCTACAGTGGAAATTAAACGCAAAAATTAGGGGCTATGCTTATCGGGAAGGGTGGCGGTGAAGGGGGGGATGGCCGAGACTTTCGACCACCTGCCTTCCCTTTGTTTTGGAATAAAATATCTCTTAGAAAGGGATCTAAGGCATCCTACCGTGCATGTAGTGCAATGGGTGAACAGAAATGCAACGTATGCACAAAAATGTAAGAGAAAGCGAAGTGGAGAGTGTAGAGAGCGGGGGCTGCCCGTCGCAGTAGTAGGAGGCGGCCAGAGGTGTGGCCGCTCTGAGGGATGGACGGCCAAGTCGTTGGCTGCCCTCTGTGAAGTTCGCTTGCTCAGACGTCGAGCGCTGGGCTCCCTCCAGGTGCGATGCAAAACTTCCTCTCGGCCTTCACTCACACTTCAGGTATCGAAAGGAAGAGGAAAAGAAGACCCTCGAGCTCTCTAACCTTTCTCTGGGATCAGCACTCGAAGCCAATCCCTCTCAGAGGCAAAATCGGAATTCCAAGAATCAACCTTTTAGTAAGATAGTTTAGAAGATCAAGAATTTTGACACTCTAAGGATATGACATGAATTAGAGGAAATACCAATAAAACCCACGGAAGACAAGAATCTGGGAAAATTGACATCCACTCAGGTCATTGTGAGTTTGAAGAATTTGCGACCGCTACTCATGTCTTTAATTCTCTGAACAGTACAGGCACGAGGAATTCACATCACGATCATGGATGGTAATTCAAGAAGTTGCACCGACTGCCCCAGTCGCCAATTCCGTAGCGTCTGGATAGTGTCAAAACAAGTTTAGTGATCGAAGAGGGAATCCTTCGATGTCAGGGTTTTACGGAGACCTTAGAGAAAGAATTTTCAATCTAGATAGAGGGATTCCAGACAGAGGGTCCTTCCTTCCGCAAGAAATAAGGTGTATAACGTAGGAAATAATAAAACAAGGACTATGTCTCGGCCTTGAGGCTATAGTGCCAACAATCCACGGTATTGGATGAAAACCCTCATTCAAACTCTCTGGAAGAATTCGCGTCAAGAATAGTAGCCGTTATTTCTTTCAAATAGCATCCACTGTACAGGGTGTTAATTTCATTAAATATCTAATTTTCTAAAATGAAATAGTAAATAACATCAAAGGGGCAGATGCATATTAATGTGTCTCTGTAGAGAGGCGCAGAATCTTTGAATACGCTTTGCGCCAATGGACGTTGATTCACATAAATTTTAAATAAATGAATAATTAATAATCAAATCGCATCGGTCAGGTTGACGGATAAATCTATGACCTTGTAGAAAGGCACAGATTCCTCTAATATGCGTCAAGCTAGAAGACACAAATTCAATAGCTACATGTAGTTCAGATCTAATCAGATGAACAGTTTACTATTCATTTCTTTTAGATGACATGAACAGTAGCACTTTTAGAATAAAATGAGATTTTTCAAAGTAAAGACATGATAATTGAGAGGAATTTACAAGGATCATGAAAACATGCAGATAGCCATTTTTATCAATCTAGATCATGACTTAATAAGTTTTAAACCTTAAAATGCAATTTGGAAAATAACAAGAGTTTGCGTCTTAGCAGTAGACACATATTAATTCGCGTCTGGGGGTCTAACGCAGATTTAAGAATCTGTGTCTGTGTAGAAAGACACAGATTAATACGTGACTACTGCACTCATCGCTAATTCTTTTCCATGCAGAAGTGATATTCGATTGCAATAAAAATCTACATGATGAAACATGGCTAAGAGTGTCCACGAATGAAGAGGACATCCATCTCTATCTAGCTTAATGGTTTAATTAAATTTTGCTTGAGAGAATGCCTACCTTAAATGTGATTATCGGATGAAGAACCCAAAACCCTTCACGAATAGCCCACAGATGAATAGTTCTCACGAACTCTTCTCCCACGCACAAACTCCCCTCTCAAACGCATGACGCTCCTTCACAACAATAGGATTCTGCTGCACTCAAGGGTCATATTTATAGAATCTAACCCACTAGAATCCTAGTATAATTACTTTTCTATTACTTAGAGTCCTAACGGGTTAATATTTATCTCTACTTACACTTACCAAAACAGTCGTCGCCACCCCAACAACTGACTAAACCCTTTTAGTTTTAGGTTTTCATTACTTACTACGTTATATCTTAATGGGCATCAAACCAAACCCAATTAACATGATAATCTTTTAATCTAGATAATTTTTATATTTCGCCGCCGTGTGGGTGACACCGCCCTTCGACGGATTCTTCAGATTCGACGAGGGCGCCGGCTTTGACGAGATGGCAACTCCGACGCAAAACTGCCAATCTGTCTGCTTTGGCACTTAGCTCTGGTCTATGGTAGTATATGGTTGCTGAACCTACCTACAACTACCTATTCCTGCCTGAATGGTTGATCCCCATCTTTTTCTTCCTCTTTTTGTTTTAAATACCTTGAGACAAACTGTTTGGAAACTGGAATCAGAAATGCAGTGTACTTTTCATTTTTGATGCAGCGAATAGTTCCCTACTTCCCTCTATCTAATCTCACATTTCCTTTTCTTTCTCTCTTTTCCCTCACACAACACCAGGCATGAATTTTACTTCCCAGCCAGCCAAGTGTAATTTGCATTCTGTGACAAGTGGCGGAGGAACCAGAGAACTTCTGATATCAAGGTGTACCCACTAAAAGTTGGGTTCTGCTCCATGTGTCTCTGCTCAATCCATCTTCAGCTGGCTGTTGTTTCCAAATCAGAATTGTCAACGCAACAGCAGTTATTAAATCTGCCCTAGCAAATCCCATACTTGCAATCTGTCAGTTATGCCTCCCTTCGCTTCTCATTGTCCATTTTGAACATCCCAGTGGCAGTGAATGCCATGCAACCCCCTGAGGCTGCTCGATGCAGCTGCCTAAGCAGCCACTTCCACTTGTTTGGTCATTCTTTCCTCGCCTCCTTTGACAGACCCCCTTGCTAGAACCCAAATGCTGCCTGCTGTTTTGACTTTTTCAAATCCTACAAGCCCTGTTATTCATGGTAATTACAAGCACATTGATGGATGTGAATGTTGTAAGAATGGTCTAAGCTTATGGAATAACTCTTCCGTATATTAGCTACCTTTTCTTGGTCTCTTTTTTTTTTTTGGCCACAATTTCTTTTTGTATTGTTTGTCTAGACTGTGTTATATAATAGAACTTGACCATGTTAGGTAAGGTCCAAGCATGAGCTTTGCATCTAGGTTACTATTGTGTCTTTGTAGTTTGTTTGTATTAGATCTACAGCATCTGAGTCTGTTATAGTTGTAAAACATGGTAGAAAATTTACCATCATTTGGTTATCCCATTGATCGGGGCCACCTGAATCCAACAAATGCTCCAAAGATTTAGCGAAGTCTTCTGACCTGCTGCTGCCTGCTTGACAACGGCCTCCTCAATGTGGATATATTACATAGTCAATGTCTTGTTGAACAAAGAGAATAATATAACAATAATCTTGTGCAAATAGCTTTCAGGCGGACAACTTCCAGGAAAAGTGGGTAGAAAATGGAATTCTTGGTTTTGTAGTTTAAGCTTGTGCAACTCAAAGGTGACACTCAAACCATGCTTTGGAGAGAATACTTTATCTGCTATGGGCAACTGTCTTCTAAAGGGTGAATTGGAACTCAATATTTAATGTAAATGAAAATGTAATCTTTTAGTTTATGTTTTATATAGAAATAAAGAACTTAGCATTTTATCATTTTTGTGTGCAATGATATAAATTATATGAAGTTGCCTTTACTAGTAACCCAAGAATAAAGCATCACTTTTGAGTGTGGCGCAGGGATGAAGTCCAGGATAGATGTTGGTGTCCATCCACGACGCATCGTTTCTTCGGTGGAGGTAGGGAGATGGATCCCCAGCTTGTGCGCTTCCTTTCCCGCGATTTTGGTAGGCTACGGTGAGCCGAGCGGGAGTTCCACGAACAGCCAATCGAGCACCGCCGTGGCGGTCAGCCCGCCGACAATGGCGCCGTCCTCGTCGCGCAGGTGCAGCGCGAGCCCGGCACCGAAGGGAAAGCCGCGCAGCTCGATCCAGCGCACCCCCTGCGCATCCAGCTCCTCATAGGCCCGGACGACGGTGATGCGATGGACCTCCAGCAACTCGGAAAGCTGCCGGGTTCCCGGCAATTTCACCCCCGGCCCCAAATGGCCTTTCTTGATCTCGAGACTGATGGCGTTGGCGATCTGGAGATACACGGGACAACCGGCCTCCTTCTCTAACAATATGATACTCTTCCAAGGTAACATAGCGGACTATTCGTTAGGCTAATTTCGCACCACTAAGATAGTCCATTTCGAGAAAAAACCCGCCCCAACCACCCAAAACGCACCGGCAATCCGCATCCGCCCCAACCGCCCAAAACGCACCGGCGATCCGCATCCGCACCATCCACCCGCGCCGCAAGCCCAACCGCCATCCACCCTCATCGGCCCACCCCCCGCCGCGCCTTCGCCCGAAACAAAACCACCACGACAAGCAAAAGCCCCAGATCAGCCACCCACCACCAGTGAAAACGAGAAGCCTGCGCAAGCACGAGCGGCTTCGGGTTCCCAACCAAAACCATATTAGCCCAATAGTAAGGCAACGAATGCCCCCGGTCGCTGCCGCGGATAAATTCCAGCTTGCTGTCGCAAAGCGCCCGGTCCTTATCCATCCCCTGCGCAAGCCGTTTATGAAAAGCGGCGGTAATGGCATAAATGCTCTGCTCATCGGCCTGCCAGAGGGTGGCGGCGACAGCGGGAATACCGGCAGCAGCAAAACCGCGGGCAAGAGAGTAGATGCCCTCCCCTTCCGCATTGCGCCCCGCATTGGTCTGACACGCACTCAGCACGATGAGCTGCGCGGCAGGATGCTGCAACAACGGCAGCTCGGAAAGCCGGATGACGGAATCGGCGAGAAACAGCAGCGGCTCTTTTTGGACGCTATCCGATCGCGCATGTGCGTAAACGGTCACAACCGAATACCGCGCAGCCAGAAGCAAGAACTCCTCCTTTGTAGCCCGCCGCTCCATGAGCACGTCGGCCGACGGATAGTAAGCCGCAGCCTCGCGACAGGCCTCGAGCGAAAGAGGCAGGTCCGGCACATCCAAATCCGCATGGAAGAACGCCGGCGCGACCCCCAGAAAAGCGGCAGCATCAGGCAAAGCGCGCGAAGGTTGCAGCAGGTAACGCGCCGAATACACATAGTCGAATGAAAAATCGTTGATCAAAAAATGTCTGCCTGAACTATCGGCAGCAAGCGCCTCGAAGGGGATAAAGAAATTGTCGGGGCTCACAAACACGCGGCCGGAAGTCCAACCCAGGGGCTCCACTAAAACGGTGTATAAATGATGTGCAAGCCGGCCAAAAGCGGGAAAGTCGCTATTCTCAGCCTGCCGGTCGGCGCAAAGCCGCATTCGAAAGCCGTGGTCGTGGTCACGACCTATGCGCTGGTGAATCCGGTGGACGATGCCTTCGTCGCGTTCTTCCGCGACACGCTGGCGCCGTCAGCGACGGCGGCCGCTAGTGCCAGCGTGCCCGCGCCGTCGAGCTCTGTGCCGCCGGCGCCGCTGCTGGCGCCGGCCCCGGGCGCGGACGGCTCTGCCGGCGTGGCGTCAGCCGAGGAGCAGCGCGTCCCGGTGTGGCGGTGGCACCGATATCTTCTATAACAATGAGTCTAATTAATCATAGCAAAAATAGATCAAGTCAATGTAAAAAATCCTTCAGGATTAAACAGTGAGTTCTAGAGGAAGGTAAACTTGAAAATGTATTGAGGTTAACCAAATTGTTGCTATTTGATGTTCAAGGGTTACAATAGTTTAATTTCTATTTGATGTTCTGAAACTGAGTTAAGTGAGTAGACTAGTGGCATTTCTGCTGTTTACGTTAGGTGTACACCTTGATCAGAGGCAGGTACCCCCAGTTACTAGACATAAACTACTAAGTCTATTTCAGAACACAACCTTCTAGAATGAATTTTCACCGTTGACATTAAAAGCACACCTTGATTAGAGGCCAGTACCCTCAGTTACTAGGTGAAAACTTCTTCTGAAGATATGTCCCTTGAACAGAGGTAATCTGAACCACTTCATGACTTGTGGCTTCTCCCACTTCCTTGGTGGAGACCACAGTTTCTCAGTGTAATTCAGCCATTGCTCTGTCACTTTTGTTCAGTTCATTACTTGAAGATCTTATTTACTGTTGCCCTTGTTACTTTTGAAGTGTTTGTTTAACAAACATACAAACCCAAGTTCACATACCCTAGGTATTACCAGTTTAATGCATTCAGATAGTACAAAGACCTTTTCTATTCGAACCATGAGTCAGAGATTAAGAGTTATATATGATTTCTTTTAACCCAAATTCTGAAATCAGACACTTAACTCTGTCAATTTATAAAGGTTAAACATGTAGTTCTTTTCAAATTACAGTTGTGATTCTTATAAGTGAAAAATTGTAGAAATCACATCTCAGTCCAATGAACCCAAATTCAAATGATACCAAATGATGGTAAGAGGAAAGTGAAACCAAATGTTGGAGATACCAGATTTGGGGATAGATAGAGAAATGAAGCAAAGTGTTGGTGATAGCCAAGTGTTGAAGAGACCAGATGATGGAGATAGAGAAATGGAGTCCATGATCTACAGCTCAAGAGAAGTTGCAGAATTGTATGAGATGGCGTCGACCTTTGCTTGAAGGCGTTAACGCCATAGAAGAAATGAGTCCAGATGACACACGATGATGATAACCAATGCGTGGACTCATGACCTAAATGAGTGGATGCCAAGAAGTGAAAAGGTCCTGATGACTTAAGAAAACATGATAGATGCGTGGACCCTGAGTGCTCAATGCGTGGACGCAAAAGACAAACATAACAGGACAGTGACACAATGCGTCTGCGAACACCCTTCTCGGCATCTACCCTTGATGAATGATCTCGTGAGGACTGTACATGCAGTCATATGCAATGCAAGCATGATCATTAAAACAAGAGTTAGCATGATGAAAGGCTTCAATCAGTTTGCTGGAATCTACATAAGCCAAGTTCTCGTCTAAAGAATTTAAAATTTTCATTTGCAAGTGGCTTAGTAAATATATCAGCAATTTGTCTTTCAGTTTCAATGAAACTCAATTCAATTTCCTTCTTATTAACAGCATCTCTTAGAAAGTGATGTTTGATTTCAATGTGTTTCGTTCTTGAATGGTGAACAGGATTCTTAGCAAGACAAATAGCACTAGTATTATCACACAAGATTGGAATGCAATCCAGTGTTATCTGATAATCAACCAATTGGTGCTTGATCCATAGTACTTGGGCAGCACAATTACCTGCAGCAACGTATTCAGCTTCAGCTGTAGACAAAGCTACAGTGTGTTACCCTCACTACCATCGCCGGATTGCCTACGGGTACAAGAGTGTGCTTAGCGGGTAAGTCCGCTTGAGTGAAGTCACCAGTCCGCGCATTGCTTGCTTGTTAGGTCCGAGGGTCTTCCGTCTTGTGGCTATCACCCCCAAGGTGGTGTCACATCACATGCTTTGAACAACTCATCTTCAGCTATTCACCCCAACTTGGGGGCATTTAAAGGGGAGAATGAGCTCTCCGACTATCCACCCCACCCTGGGAGCATTCAAAGCTAAAAGGGAGAGAGAAGGGAATTATTCAGGGCACACCAACGTCCCACCGTGAACTGGACAACCCGCTATAGATGCTAACTATTTGGCAAGCTTGATTGTTAAAGATCTCAAGCTCCTTGCCTAGAGGACCCATCTGTTGCATTTCAGTCAGTGTCAGAATGGGATTTCTACTTCTCCGGGAAGCTACTCCATGCAACTTAGCACTATGGAACCAAGGTATGCCCTACAGCCACTTCTTCAATTGAAATCACTATAGGTAGTGCGAGGCACACGACTATAGGAGCTTAAAGCCATCAGGCACCAATTTTAGAGCTGAAGAGACTCCTCAACCACAACTGATGAGGCATGCCTGTCAAGAGACTAGCATACGGCGCAAGCCCTGCAAGCCTATCTCTGCAAGGGCTACAACATTCTAGATACCCCCGTAGAAGATAACAATAGAAAAGGTAGCCGATGACTCAGCGCACGACTACTGCCACCTGCCATCTGTCCCCCGGGGCAACGCCGACTCGAAGCCGTCGCGTAGCAACCTCCCCGCTATCAAAGGATCCATGCTTATCTAGTTTAAACACTTGAGTTGACGCACACCTCAGGCTGCAAAGCTTGTATCAATAGTCCACTACCGTCCTTAGCCAGGATCTGCCAGCCAGGCCACCCAATAAATATTCATCAGCTTTGCCAGCTCCTTATCCTGTGGGATGCTTCCCATTAGTCCCACCGAGATTGAGCCTTTATCCCTGGCGTGGAACCCATGTTCATAAGCAATACATTCTCGCCATCCTTTGGCATTCCACCGCAACAGCTACACAAACATGCTAATAGATACCAAACTTGTCCCACTGGGCTCATAAAACCTGTCCCTTGGCCCGTGGCACTCCGCCCTCACCAAGCTCTCAAACATTGCCCTAGTCTTGCCAGACTGGGCTCATAAAACCTTCCTCTTGGCCCATGGCACTCCACCCTCATCGATCTCTCAAACATCGCCTTAGTCCCGCTAGATTGGGCCCATAAAACTCTCTCCCTTGGCCCGTGGCACTCTGCCCTCGTTGAGCTCTTAGACTTTGCCCATCAGCCCCTCCGTTCTGGGCCCATAAACCTTCTTTCTTGGCTCAAGGCACTCCGTCCATGTTGAGCTCTCAACTACTCCCCTACCTAAGCCTCTTCCCTCTGGCTTAAGGCACCCCACCTTGGCCGAGCTCTCGGACGTCAATCCCTAGTCCCACCGGTGCAGTAACAAAGTAGTCAAATTCATTAATAGTCCCATCGGCGCTATAACAAAATGGTCAAGTCCATTAATAGTCCCACTGGACAACGCAACCCACACTGGGCTGGCCCATCCAGGGGCCACCAGTGCTGCCGCAATCCTTCGGCTTCCCCGGACCGCCATCCAGCACGTGGGTCCCACGAGTGTACGTTCCAACACCGTCCAAGCGGCCCCGAGTGCAGCCCGCCAACCCGTTCGCCTAGATCCAATGGTGGAGGTTGTGTTTTGTAATGAGCATATATAAGTGTGTATTTTCATTTGAGAAATTAGTGAAAAATCATTTGAAAGAAGAATTGCCAAGAGCCTCTCTTGTTGGGTGCGCCCCTCTCTCCTCTCTCCCCTCTGGTTCTTCATCTTCCAGGGTTTGAGAACCCTTCTATCCCCTCCTCTGATCCTCCTCTCTCTATCTCCGGTGCCACCACCGCCGTTTGTCCCGCCATCGATCCACCACGGGTGTTCATCGGAGGTGCTGTCTAGGTTCTGTTTGTGCTAGATAGACCTTCAGCACGAGAATTTTCATGCCCCAGTCCCAGATCATCTGAAGCTACAATTTAAAGGTTAGGTTCCCCACTTCAACCACGAACTCCACAAAAAAACCCAGCCCCAAAATCCCCCCATTTCGATTTTTCCCATTTTTATCTTTTCCCCTATGTCAGATCTGTCCACTGTTCCGATCCCAGCCCAACAAGCCACCACCTGTGCCCCTTACCCCCTCTAATCTCCACCAAATTGCATGAAATTTTAACTAGAGATTCTGTCCATTAAGTGTCACGTTCCATATTTTTTTCATGAATTTAGGAATTTTCTAACCCCTCCTAAAAATTCTTGCAAACTCCCATTTTCTGTCTGTCCCCAGCTTTCCAGACCCAACCCCTTTCCAGTATAAGACCTCCATAAAATCGAAATCTCCATAAAATCCCTTACAAAAATAGTCTCATTTTCCTTACTTCAAGCCCCACACGTTTCATGAAGAGTGTAACACCCAGATCCGCCATCTACTACATGGTCAATGCCTGTTCTTAGGAAACCTCACTGTCAGCCATGTTAGTCCCAGATCTGAGAATCAGAAGCTTCTAAATTCAGCCACGGCCAGCACCGAAGATTCAAAGTTCCTTTCTCAGCTTGGGGTGGTAGTATTTTGAAAGAGCTTTCCAATGCCACTGACCCCGCATCGATACGACGTCGGTGCTGATCGCAGCAACACTTCTTGCCAGGTCGCTCGCAGTAGAACAGCGATTCTGGTTCGTAGATGGCACTCGACGACCACCCCCGAGGCGGCCGCCTCGCCTTCCGCGAGGCCACCCCGCATGCCTCCACCCCAGGGACCGCCCAGCCAGGAGTCTCCGATGCAGTAGTAGCCTTCGACGTCCCCGGTCTGCCAACCAGGACGTGGGCCCCACGAGCACTAGCATGTACCACCATCAAAGCGGCCCCGAGTGCTACCCGTCAACCCGAACGTGTTACTCCCGGATCCCGTGTGTAGCCCTTTACCTCCCTGCGTGGAGTGGGTAGAAATCATCACTTTTGTAATATTATTAATTGCTGTACCGGGAGTACGGGTTCGGCCGGGATCATCTTCCCCACGCCTGGCGCGTGGAGGTACACCCGCACCCCACTTTAGTTGCTTGCTTTTCTAGTATAGGCTCTTGATGCCGCTGCTTGTGAGCATGTTAGGCACCTAGATCACTGTCGTTGATCACCGCTGTGAGTTGTGAGTGCGAGACCCGTCCCGTGGCTCATTCCGAGCATGAGAGTGAGCTGACCACCCAAGACTCAATGTCGATTTCTCAACCGTGCAGATCGACTCGTTTTCCTCGCTAGGGATGACCGTGAGCGAGTGCTTCTTATTTCGGGGCATCTTTGTCCCTTCAGGAATCACGTTAGGTGATGACTTGGTCACGCAGTTACTAGTCTCGTCGATCCACTAGTTGCGTCGTCTAGTAGAAGTCCATGGTACACATCCACACCCCAAGTCTCATTGTCGTCCCGCATCAGCGCCTTGCAAATATCTCGGCCCACAACACTTCTGTACATCCGCTATGACGTCCCCAGACACGATACGGGATCGCGGGAAGGGGGCACTACATCGGCTACCTAGATGACACCCTCCAGACAGCACATACTAAGGAGCTAATCGACGATGACTCTGACTTCCATGCTCCCTTCTCCCGAGAGATTATGGAGGCGTTGATTCTCTCAAAGTTCCAACTGCCGATGTTTACCCCATACTACGACACCACTGACCACGCTGATCACATGCATAGTTTCGAGTCCAACCTGATGTTTCACCAAGCATAGGATGCTTTGAGGTATTTGGCATTCGTCACCACCTTGCAGGAGAATATGCAGACCTAGTTTGAGACACTACCCGCTGAGACCATAACCTTTTTCCAGTAGCTAAAGAAGATGGTCAAGGAGAATTTTTCATCGACTGCAAAAAGGAGGTCAAATCTTTGGTGAGCCTTCTCGCCATCAAGCAAGGCCACGAGGAACCCTTGTGAGACTTCGTGGCCCAGTTCCGCAAAGAGGCCCTTCGCATCCCTCACCTAGACTTCAACATTGTCACGACACACTGACACAAGGGACTTAGGACACCATCCTTCGAAGGATACTTGGAGTGGAGTCCCCGACAACGCTGATGGAGCTCCTCGCCCTGGCTCAGAAATACGCCAGTTGTGAGAAGAATAATGTAGCATTAGGCCGAGCGGTCGGGGCTAGTCAACTTGACCACAAGTGATCAGCCGACTCCCCTAGAGGGGAGAGAAGCAAGCACGAGCATCGAGATCGAGAGCATCGCGACCAACAAGGGCCAAGGGAGAAGGGCCTATATAGGCACCACACCCCTTAGACAGTCCCACCTGAGCAAATTCTCATGGAGATCAGCGAGGAGTCTTACCTTCATTGGCCCTCAAAGAAGAAGTTTGATTCAAAGACGAGGAATTAAAGGAGGTACTACCACTTTCACTGCAACACGACCATGATTCCATTGACTACGTCTAGCTCAAGGACACACTCTAGGATCTGGTCCAACGGGGACTCCTAGAGAAATTCATCGCCAAGGTCGCCGAACGATGGTAGTAGAGAGCCCAGATGCCACCCCCTCCCCCTTGATAACCGACCCAACGGAAAGGAATTATGATGATATATGGTGGGTCGACATCGAGGGGAGACAATTCCAGCATGCAACAGGCTTATGCCTCTCAGGTTAACTAGGTCGATCGCGACGATGTAAGCCACCACGATCCAAGTGCTCAGGACGGCCTCAAGGACCCATCATCTTTTTAGACAAGGATTTGATGGGCATAACGACCCCACATTTCGACGTCCTAGTAGTCTCTACGACCATCAACCAATGTACAATGTGTCGTATTCTCATTGATAATAGAAATGGGCCCGATGTTATCTCTTACGATTGCCTTGCCTTCATGGGTGTGGATCTCTCCCGCATAGCACCATTGCACACACCATTGTATGGATTCTTCAGCTCCACAGTCTATCCTAAGGGATGAATCTCCCTTCTGATTACCTTCGGAACCGCCCCCAGAGGCGTGACCTTTATAGCTGATTTTACAGTTGTGTGGGACATCACCGGCTACACCGTCATTATTGGCCGAGGAATCATGGGAATACTGAAAGACATCCCCTTGGCATATCATCAGAAGCTGAAGTTTCTCACTCCCCACGGAGTAGGAGAAGTCTGAGGTGACCAAGGGGAGTCCCGATAGTGTTATCTGATCTCCACTAGGGAGAGAAGGGCAAAGACACTCTGCCCGAGAAGAGGCCCAGGACTGACAAGCCTGGGCCGAGCGAGAGCTCAGCGGCTGAGGATCTTTTCCTTATCCGGGCCAGTGAGAGCCCAGACCGCACCTTGTGGATAGGCTCGTGGCTGTCCAAACAGAAAAAGGAAGCCTACTAACGCTTCCTGATGGAGAACCAGTATGTGTTCGCCTAGTCTGAGGATAAGCTCCCCGGGATTCCACCAGAGATCATGACTCACCAACTGAAGCTAGACCCCAAGTGATGCCTAGTTCAATAATGCAAGAGGCGTTTAACCCCAAGCGACAAGCAATCATTCGAGAACAAGTGATCGAGAAGCTACGCTCGGGACTTCTCCAATCAACCCAATATCCAGACTGGGTCACCGATGTGGTCCGAGTCCCCAAGAGCAATGAGAAGTGGCACATGTGCGTAGACTACACCGATCTAAACAAGGCCACTCCCAAAGATAGCTTCCCAATGCCACAGATTGACCAACTCATCGACACGATGGCCGGGCATGAGATGTTGAGCTTTTTAGACGTCCATTCCAGGTACAACCAGATCAGCATGCACGAGCCTGACTAGGACAAAATGACCTTCATCACCGACCACGGCTTATACTTAGGGGTGATCATTATTCCGGGGACGACCGTGAGCGAGTGCTTCTTGTTTGGGCATCTTTGCCCTTCGGGAGCCACGTTAGGTGATGACTTGGTCATCCGTTGCTGGTCGCGTCGTCTAGTGAGTCGTGTCCGGGCGTCTAGGTCGTAGTTCGTGTCCCCACCAGTCGAGGCTCCCCGTTGTCCCGCATCATGATCAGCCACGATTGCAGGGCCGAAGGTCAAGGCAGCGAAACCAACAGCCATAGTAGTTTCCTAGAATCATAGAAACAAGTAAACAATCAACATTCTTTGGGAGGACCCTGGGGCCCATTTATCTTGGCAAAGAGATGAAAGGAGACTAAGTCCCACCGGGCATGCCAGATTATGGGGATGGGATTTTTATTTTAAGGCATTGTTGTTTGGATTTATTTGGTTCGTTTATTAGAGGGTTTTATTTTAGCGTAGGGCGTGCCAGTCACTAAGTGACAAATTTATTGTGTGCTCAATCTGACTCAGTCAGACGAAAGTGAAGTCTGTGTCTTGATCGAAAGTCCGTCATACCATAAAGGTTATGACATTAATTACATCCTCCGCGAAGGAGGAAAACCCTTGATTAATTTCCAAGATAAAGAACCACCGGGGCTGAGTAGGTATATAAGCATATGCAAATTAAAAGATGATATTGCGCAATGCAAGATCTAAACATACGTCCAAGCATGCAGTGTAATCACATTTATTAACCTAACCCCCGGTACATGGCGGAGAACATAGGTCCAAAGATCACCATCACACATAGTGAGAGCATTCAACCAGACCTAATCTGACCTTCCATAGATCTCCATTTGATATACCAAGAGGTTGGGACAATGACAAACACACAATAATGATAAACATGCGTATCTGCGTATGTATATATAGATGCATGAGTAAGTGTAAAGAGAGTAAACTCCAAAAGAGATTTATAATTGCGATCATCACTATTCTTATTACTCATTTGCGGAATGACCATGAGTTGGGCATGAGGAAATGAACGAACTGTTAGCCAAAAAGAAGGCAATTCATCTACTAGAGTGACAAGATGACTGGGGATAGCACTTAGCACCTATGTTGGATGCCAAGAAGGGGCAGGCTGGGGCATGGAGTCGACTCCTCAGACATGGTGTCATGCCCAGAACCGATAGCAGCGGAATGCATTGCTCGCAACATGGCAGCGAACAATCATTAATAATCAGGGCAAACGATAACACATAAATACAAGGCCACACAATATTGTCAAAAATATAATTCTTATTAATATCAAAAGGGCAAAAATACATATCTTAACTCAACTTGTGATAATAAAGGAAAGACTCCAAGGTACATGGCTAGACTCAAGAAAAGAAAAAGACAAATGCCAATCCACTAGAGCACTCATCAGTCTTGCCCTTCCTCATCTGATTGGTTATCTTCATCTTTATTACCTGAAAAAAGTTAAGAGAAACTGGATGAGCAAAAAGCTCAACAGGAATTACATCTCTATGACCCAGGCTTGCTGAAAATAATTAACATATTATGCAATGTTGTAACATCCCAGAGTTTTGGGTACAGATAACCTGATACAAGTACCGAATTACCGCCACCAAGAACTGGGGACGCCACCCAAGAGGCTGATAAGACCCCTGAAGGGTTGGAGGAGTTGTTGAGGAAATGAATAACGAATTGAAATACACAATGCGCAGATTAAATGAAAATAGTTATAATTAACTGAAGTACGAAAGTAAAGTCCACCATAGGAAGCACCACGGTCTCTGCTGTCATCTTCTGCCCGAGCCCTCTAGAGCATTTCATCATAGGTCAGTCAGCTTTCAGTCAAGCTTGGTCTTTCCTCATTCTGATTTTCCCACTGGGAGTTACACCCCCGACAAGTCTCCCATGTCTGGCAAGCATCTTGGGAAGCATGACTTCACAAGAATCATCAGTACTGCCATCTCCCACTTCAGAACAGGACCATTACAGCTCTGAAAGATCCCTATGATGGCCCTCTTCGCGAATACTCCATCCCCACCATGTTCCGACCTCAGATCGGACAGCTACACCACCTGCGGATCGAGTCTAGAATTCTATCTCCGCAACCAGCTTGACCCAGTCAACATCCAGGAGCCACCACTAGCGTGATTGGGTGATTCAGGTAGAGCATTTTGGCGTAAGCACACTAGACTGAGCCCTCTATCAGTCGGCCCTAGTCCCGCCTTGATCTGATACTCCAGCTGGGAGTACGGCCTCATCCAAGCCCTCTCTGGCCTGTAGCAGAGATGCCCGGCACAGTTCTACCGAATCCGTCGTAATCGGTGCATCCGAGATCAGAACGAGACGACGTTTCTTCCAGGAGCAAGATAAAATGTCAAGCTTTCCAACGCCTGTGGTCCCATCCCCAGTGGACATTCCAGACAAGAGCTCTGTCAGCAACAAGTCACTGGTGGCAGACAGCAAGGGCAGCAGGCCAGCTTGCCTGAGTGAGATTGGTCAGCTTCCGACCACCTCCGTTCCCCACCCCGCCTAGTCAGCTTATAGCCCCTTCTTGTGTGGAGGTAGTTTTGGGTGTAATTCAAGTTAACCCCCACCCTGAGATCCCCCTCCTGCGTGAGGAGTAGTGTTGTAATCAAATTGTTTCAGGTCAAGCATCACCGACGCAGCGTGCGGGGAACCCACGCTTCCCCTCTCGCCCACATCTCTGAACGGAGTCAATTTCTTCAGACCGACTGGGTAAGCTCAACACCTCTGCTCAAATTTTAGTACTTGTTTAATTTAATATCTGTCAATTGCTCCGCTGGTTAATGTGAGAGTGCCCGACCCTGAAGCACCCTCGCTTACCCATGGCCGCCGTGGGAGTGTGAGAGAGTGACCCGGTGCCCCATTGGCACCCAGCCAGCCCCTTGAACGTGGGCATCGTACCCTTGGGAGGGAAACCCTAGCCCTATTGGCCCTCTACCAGCAAGGGTCTTGTTCCATACAGTCTACTTGGCATCACCAAGTCACCCCCGGGTTTGGTGTGTGCATCGATTGTTGGCGGTTAATGATAGTCTTCGCTCTTGTGAAGTGTGCTTGCTTGATAGGTCTAAGGTTCTTCAGGCTAGTTGCTGCATTTTCTCAGGGCGTATCACATCAAATGGTATCAGAGCAAGTTTTAGACTTGTCTCTACGAGTCTAGTCCTAGGGCATTTGTATTTGGAGTCTCCCTTGCATTGTGCTTTCCATCGTCCCTTTTGCATGTCCACCCGTAGGGGAACCATCTACCGGCTAGATCCTTCATCCTCGGCCCCTCTCATGGATCCCAATCCCCAAGAGGATCATGAAGCCCATAGGGAGGAACCCCAACAACACAATGACCCCATACATGAGACACTAAACAACATTCGTGGTCAGCTAGATACCCTCACCACCCGGCTAGACCGGTTGGAAGCTAATGGCCCACCCCGGAACCTAGGTCCAAGGGCACGACCTCCAATCTGTGGGTCAGTGTGTATTTGAGGATTTATTCTTCGAGTTCCAAGCTATGTGTCAGTGTGTGTGTATGTGTGTGTTCAGGGTTCATTTCCTTAAGCTGTGGGTCAGCGGGTAGCCTTACCATATTTTGGTGAGGGGTGGACGTAGGTCTGCGAGTTTGCAAACCAAACTACCTTAAAAATCCTGTGCATTGGTGGTTGCTTGTTTGTGTTTGTATCCATTCCTTCTACCCCCATTGGTAGGATGGTTTACTGATTATTGTATTCATTATCTCATTTCTGAGCTTCTGATTGTTTGCCTTGCACACTACATCCGCTAGGTGCTTGTCGTGAGCATTATTCCTTTATTTTGTGTACACACACATTTGATCATTGTTCAGCACAGCAGGTGCTTCGAACATGTTGCTGCACTCACCCACAGGTGCATGGGTTCAGCCTTGTCTACTTGTTCTCTGCTTAGCGGACCTATGTTCTCTAGTGCCGCAGACGAGTGTCTGCCATATCTGTTCAAGCTCGGTGTATAGCTAATATGTGTCTACACAGTTACTATTCAGTTGAGGTTGGATTATACTTCAGCAGACTCTGCTGTCTGCCTTATTCGAGCGATAGAGATCCTCCACATTGTTTCATCATTTCATCTTGAGTTGTGATGTTAGTGTCCTTCACTTTATCGTTATAGAGTTGCATGCCTTCGCATTTCATTTAGTGTTGTGCACTTGATTCATTTTTAATTGGGCATATTTTTAAAGGGATCTATTCACCCCCCTCTAGATCTGATTACGCACCCAACAATTGGTATTACAATGAGGTTCCCCTACAATGTGGTCCAATGACTTGGGGAGATCCACTGAGTTGCTTCCTTGTAGCTTTCTAGTCAAGGGATACTCCATCAATAGACCACCCTTCTTCGATGGAACCAACTATTCTTACTGGAAGAATAGAATGCAAGTGTTCCTTTGAGCTCAAAACCACGAGATGTGGAGAGTGATTGATCGAGGTCCCTATGCTCTCCTGGAGAATGAAGATATTTGGTTCGGGGAGCAGATTCACCAATCCACAGTCAACTGGAGTACTTTGAATGCAATGCGTTGTGCCATCCACCCAATGGAGTTTTCGAGGGTGTGAGCATATGCACATCCGCCAAAGACATGTGGGATCAACTTGAGGTGATATATGAGGGCACGTCTGAGGTAAGGGCCACTAAGGCCAATATGCTCTGAATATAAGATGTTTAAGATGTAACCTAATGAATCTATTTTTAATATGTATGCTAGGTTTGCTTAATTAACCAATGTTTAAAAATCCTTGGGTAAACTCATACAATAATAGTTATCAAGCTAGCATACGGATGGCACCTTTCGAAGCTTTGTATGGTAGAAGCTGTCGATAACCAATATGTTGGGATGAAATAGGAGAAAGGTAATTCCTAGGTCCCGACCTTATCAGGGATTCTACAGAAAAGATTAAGCTCATTCAAGAGAGGTTAAAGATGGCACAGGACAGGCAAAAGTCTTATGCAGACAACCGAAGACGTGACTTGGAGTTTCAAGTAGGAGACCACGTATATCTGAAAGTTTCTCCAGGTCGTGGTATTCGCAGGTTTGGCATTAAGGGCAAGCTAACACCAAGGTTCATTGGCCCGTTTGAAATTCTTGAAAGAGTGGGTGAAGTGGCTTATAAATTAGCCTTACCTCCACAACTAGCAGGAGTTCATGACGTATTATATTTAATTCTTACAGGTCCCAGTGTTCTCCCACAACCTGTACAGGCACCACTCCCACCACCTCCTGCTACAGGTATGTATATTTTAATTTTTAGTAAAATATTTATTTTACTTATGATATTTAATTCTTACAGGTCGTAGTGCCCACCCACCATGACCACATGTGCCACCCCCACCGCCTCCCGCTGCAGGGCACACCCCCACCACTCAGCCACTTCAAGATGTCGACAGTCGTCACGAGGGCAAGGGAGGCACAGCCCATGATGGACGTCGCCCATGCTGGATCTTCGGGTAAATTTATCTGGCTATTACATTCATTATTTAGCCTTCAATTGTTTAATGTGAATATTTTGACATTTGTAATTAGAGTTCTAAATTTGAACCTTCCGATGTTGTCCATCATTCTATGGATCTAGTAATGACACATGTGCCCGAGCCAGCATTGTCTTTCAAAGAATTTCCAATGGGCGTTTGGGATTCATTATTCGACATGCTCTTAGTAATTAATTATGTTGGCCCAGTGAATTAGCAAGCAAGAGGGGGTGAATTGATTGCCGGCTAATTAGAATGTTCAATAGAACAAGACCCAGAAAATTAAATTTAACCTCACAACAAAAATGCACTACTAGAGCCCGGGAACCATAATTAATGGACAACAGCACCTTTAATGATTGATTTAGTGAACAATTAAACGCAGTCAATCAAGCATCTGAAAACTCAAGATGAATAATATCGAGCCAAGCCCTCACAAACGATAGCAAGCATCGCACAAGCATCAAACCATGGGATGCAAGGATCATTTTAGGTGGTTCGGATGCACCAAGTGTGATCCTACATCCACCCCTCTCAATTGAGAGGATTCCACTAGAGATGAGCTACACAAGTGCAGCCCACACACACACACACGAGGTAAAGTACCTCAATCCACACACACAACCGTCTCAAAGACAATCACGGATATCACTCGGAGATGGGATCTCCGACCACACACACACAAAGGTATCTAGTATTTGTTACAAATAACTCCATGAACAAGATAAGGCATGAAAACAGATCAAAGCAACTGAGATTGAACTCCCCCTGTCTGATTGCGCCAGTTGCTTGAGATATCCTGCGAACAGAGGAGTTCCCTTGACTGGATGAAGATAAGGCTGAGGCTTGATGGGTGATTTCAGCACGGTAACTCTTCGGAGGATGCAGATTGGCTTGGAATCTCCCTCTTCTGCACGGATGAGACCTCCTTCTAGCACTTCCTTGGTCGCTCCTCTCCCTTGGAGTTTATGGAGGCCAAGACTCTTGCGGCTCTGGTTTTCTCCTCAGTGTGTGTTGTCCAGACGCCCTAAGCATGAGGTATTTAAGGCTTGGACGAGAGAGCTCTGACCTGGAGGAAAGAAGGATGGGTTCTCTTCTATGATTGGCCCTTCATGGGTGACATGGCAAGTGGTTCGTCCGAGTTGCATTCTGTGATTAACAACATGAAAGATAGATTAGTTGCACTCAGATTGTTTTAGGAAAGCTTAATTAGCTAAGTCACATGTTATCAAGTTAAACCCATTGCAAACCAAGTGGTTAACACATTAGGATTGGCCAACATAAACTTGGAGATAAACCCAATTTGCAAATCGACGAAAATAAGATAGATCCTGATGTGACACAACCTCGGACCTACAAGCAAACAAGCACATGCGCAACCGAACGGGCCGATATCGGCGGCCGACTCAATTGGGGGACTCGCAGGTTGCAGTGACAAATGATAGATTACAGGTAGATCTGGAAGGGGGGAAGCACGAAAATGAAAAAATAGAAAATGAAGGCTAGATGATCCACTGATTTTTCTGGAATGCGGGTTGGACCTCTAGAACTCACCCTCAAAATTTAGAATCCAAAGGATCTCATGGTTGAGATCAAAAATTCTAGGAAGAGCTGGGTATCCAGAGTAGACAGAACTCCGGTGACGTTGGTGGTGGTGCAATGGTGGCACGATGGCGGTGGCAGCGGCGATGGCGATCTCATGATCCGATAGAAGAGGCATCTCACCTCAGAAACACAGCCATCCCAGCTGCAAGAAGAGGGAGGAGGAGAGAGGGGAGGGCGCACCAAGCTATGCTCCAAGATTTCACCAAAATTTTCATGCATTAATTGTGTGAAAAATAGAAAAATACAACCTCTTATAGGAAAGTGACCCCCATGGTAAATGACTAAGCCTACCCCTAGATCTAGATTCTTTCCCCCATGTGGTGGAGAACCAAATAAAATAAAAGATAACCCTTAATAGAATAACATAAATGGGGGGCGCCCCCTTGACCATGAGATTCCCCATTTGAATTTTCTTACCCTTTGTCCCCCCCTTGGTCCAACTCTTCTAGAAGCCCACATGGAAGGTTTGACTAACCCCACATGGCTCTAGGGCTGAGGTGGATCAATGGGAGAAGGGTTGGGGGGCCTGCGGGACCCAGGTCATCCCCTTTTATAAATAAACCTAACCTACTATCCATATTACAATCCAAATAAAACCAAATAAGCACACATTACACACAAATAAAGTACCAATAAATACTAGGACTCAAGAGGGAGACTCCAGACTGTCTCCGAGTCAGATGGAGGTCGATGTAGCTAGAGTGGTGCTCCACGTATGGTACCGACGGCTTGTCGGTTCGTACTTCTCGCTCGCTCTGGTGTCCGTACCAATTCTCCCTGGGCGGGAGAAACTCGACCCTGTCGAGTAAGGGTCTACGTCGCACTGCTAGCGCTCTAGGAGATCCGGATCTATCCTTTGCAACTCTGCCCGGATGATCCAAGTATCTTCGGTGGTGGGTTGCCCTCTCCATTGCATTAGGTAGCGTGCGTAGGATCCACTACTGGTAACAGTCACCTGCTCATCCAGTATATTATCTATATGCTCTCGCTGTCGTGGAAATGAGGGTGGTGGAGGACACTCAGATGTGGGATCACTCTCAATGTGAGGAGATGGCTCGAAAGGCTCACTAGGGATCACCACTAGGTCTCTATAAGTTACTAGATCCGACACATTGAAAGTAGAGCTTATACCATATTCCTCAGGTAGGTCCACAACATACGCATTGGAGCCAATGCGTCTCAACACTCTAAATGGGCCAGCTCCGCGAGCTTGTAATTTCTTTACTGTTCCAGAGGGAAACCGTTCATGTCTAACCCTGATCATGACATATTCACCCCCCTGAAACTCACGGTGGTGCCTATGGGCATCAGCCAATGCCTTGTATCGTGCGTTGCTGGACTCAAAGTGGTGATGATGATGTAGACTCCGAGATAGCTGTGTGGACTCATACCTACGTGAATGCAGGGGTGGTCCTGGACATCCAAACATGGACCTAGCATGTCTATGATGCCTACCTAACTGGACAACATGAGGAGAACCTAGACATCCAGAGTTGTACCTATCATGCACAAGTGTCTGACTAAATATCCATGGGGGGAGCCGAGGTTGAAGGGTCGGTCCGATACAAGGTTCCTCTACGGGTGGACATGCCAAAATGAGGGAGACTCGACACACGGATGATTGACAATGCAAGGGCTAGACCAAAGATGACTCTAGTGCAAGCGTGCCTAGGACTTGACTTGTAGAGACAAGTCAATGACTTGCTCTGATACCAACTGATGTGAAACCACTAGGGAGCATGCAGAAATTATGCGGAAGTTCCTTGGACCTACTTCGCAAACACACGCACAAGAGCAAGGAAACATCGTGAATTACCGAACCACCGTAGCGCACGCAATTTCCAGGGTGACTCGACGATGCTGAGTGGAGGTAATGGAACAAGACTCTTGCTGGTAGAGGGCCAGTAGGGCTAAGGTTTCCCTCCCAAGGGTACGGTGCCCACACTCAAGGGGCTAGTTGGGTGCCAATTGGGGCACTAGGTCGCTCACTCTCTCACAACTCCACGGTGGCCACGCGAAGCTAGGTGCTCTGGGATCAGGAGCTCTCTCTCCACCAGCGGAGCAATTCGACGGATATTAAATGAGCAAGAACTAGAATGAGAGCAAGGGATTAGAGCTAACCTAGTTGGTGTGAAGACACTGACCCCGTTCAGAGACGTGGGCGAGCGGGGTAGTGTGGGCTCCCCGCACACTGCGTCGGAGAAACTTTCCATGTTTAATAGCTTACATGCACTACACCTCTCGCAGGAGGGTTGGACAAGGGGTGGGGGATTGTGGATTACAACAAAACTACCTCCACACAGGGAGGGGCGCTAAGCCGGCCAGGCGGGGTGGGGAAGATAACTAATAAGAGTGCCGATTGGCTATTCTGCCAGTTCAGCCTACTTCTCGAACTATCTGACAGGTGGTCACAGTTGATGCCGCCACGGGCAGTGTCAGACTTGGAAGCTGCCAAAACCAGTGCCAATTCTTCGCTGACTGACCCAGAAAAGCTCTTGAATTTTTGTGGGATCTTCCGGCGTCGTAGCTGGTTGGGCCAGGCTTTGGAACCGGGTCACTCTGTTCGGACTTAGACTGCTCTCAGAATGCAGCAGCAGGTAGAAGACACCGTCACAAACACTCCCAAAGTCAAAATGGTGTGGGACCAAGACGGATGTGACCGTGGATGAAACCTCTTCGATCTCCAACCAGGAAAGCCACCAGGGAAGGTCGGAGTAGGGAGAAAGAGGACATAGAATGGAGGAGTGTCTATGCTGATTCTAAATAGACTGACCTGCGCACCTGGGGGAGATTAATTGGACTAGGAAGCTCCGACCTCCAAACATTGCTCTGCTGGCTGTGTTGGACAGAGGACTAGTAGTAGTTCATCCCAGCCAAAGGGCGCACCAAGGGGAGCTGGGGTGAGGATGCAGGAGCTTCTGCACCAGGGTTCTGATCTTCCCTCGGATGCCATATGCGCACTCTGACGAGAATGATCCTCCAGGACAGCCCCAAACTCGGATTAAGGTGGGATCACCTCGCCGACGAAGCTGACTTGAAGAGATTTTCAGCAATATGAGGTGGGCCTCCAGGAACTTCGAGATGTAGTGGTGGCTGGCACTGCAACAGGCAGGGACTCAGCAGATCTTCAGCTATGCACAGATTAGTAGACGCGGGGTGAAGAAAGGGGGGTGTTTCTTTGGTGAGGGTTATTGGATATGGGGTGGTGATGAAGGGGGTGGGGTTAGGATGTAGGAAGGGGATATGGGGCTCGGTCAGACTTTCGTTCATCCGGTCATACGCGGCCTTGAGCTTGTCGGCCTCTTTCTCTGCGTCGGACTTGCCGCCCTTGGCCTTGGACGCCGTGGGGCCGCCACCACCAAACATTGCGGCGAGCCGCTTAGCCGTGGCCTCTGCCTCGGCGCGATCCTTTGCGTTGGCACGGAGCTGCTCGACGGACAGGCCGCCACCGCGACGGCGCGTATTGCTTTCGGTGTACTGGCCTGCAGTTTTAGCGACGACTTCAGCTAATCGCGCAGCCGTTCGCTGCTCCTCATTGAGCCGCTTGATTGCCTGCCCGTTCTCATCCCATGCCTGCCCAATCTTCTTTATGCCGTCAGAAAAGCTGCCCTCCGCATTAAAAGAAAAAGCGTTCTTTAGAGCCTCCTTAACCCCCGAGCCGGCCTTGGCTAGCAACTCAAAATCAAGTGCGGTCCTAGCAACCGCATCGTTATATGTCTTGACGATCCCGACACCGAATCCGATGACAGAATTCAGCAGGGATACAATGTTCGCGGCCGTTTCGCCCTGCTTGACCAGCGCGCCAAGCTCGCCGGTCGTCTCGTTAAGTTTGGGCAATAGGCCCGCAGCAATCTGCAGCGACAGGCCATCCACCTGCGCTCGGAGATCGCCAAGGCGGTCATTGAATTCGTCGGCTGCATTGGCGGTGTCTGTGCCAATGATGATTCCCAGCGCCTTCGCCTTCTCCCCCATTTCCTCAAGGCCGACCGCGCCCTGATTCAGAAACTCGATAAGTTCGACGCCAGACTTCCCGAACAACTCCTGAGCAAGCGCGGCCTTGGTCGTGCCGTCCTCAATCAACTTAAACTTGTTCGCAATCTCCGGAAGGATCACGTCAAGCTGTTTTAGATTCCCAGCCGCATCCTTAACGTCAACACCGAGTGCCGCGAACAGGCCGCCCTTGGCGCTCTTGGGGTCGGCGGCTTCAGCGAGATTCTTGGAAAGTATCTTCAGCCCACGGCCAAGCCCGTCAATGTCCGTGCCGGTCTGCTTGGCTGCATAGGCGTATTCGGAAAGCTTCTCCGTAGCCACGCCCGTCCGGATCGACAGGTCGCGCATTTCGTCGGCCTTGTCGATAGCTTGGCCGACCGCAAGTGCAATGGTGCCAAGCGCCGCCACAGCCAGAATCGCGCCAGCCTTGATTGACGTACCAACCGCCTGCCCGAACTTGTACGCCCGCTTCTCAATCGCAGACAGCGACTTGTCCGCCTGGCGCTCGGCTGCGGTCATGCCGGCAGTGAAGGCGCCTGCCTTGACTACCAGGTCCAGAGTCAGCGTACCTAGCGAGCGTGACGCCATTAATGCTTCCTCGGGAACATAGCCATGATTTCGTCTTTGCTCGCATAGCCTTCCGGCTCATCGGCTTGCTTAAGCCACGGCAGGAAGTGGTCAGCCCCGAAAGGCTTATGGGTTTGGGAGGATTCGATCTGATGCCCCACACTGAGTAGGTGGGCGATGTTTGCCAGCACGACTTCGGTGCGCGGCGCCATTGGGTCTAGCCCATGCTTGGCGCCGTAGCGCCACCACATGTCCGCTTCGTCAGCGGTCATCCGGTGCTGCAGCTCTCTTACCGTGCAGCCGCCGATGAGGATGGCGAGCTTGCACCACCTCTCTTCGACGGCTTCGATTTTTTTGCCCGCGTGGGCGATAGGCTATTGATCGCATCCCATAGCGGCAGTGCCAGCCAAGGGCTGTCGCTGTCCCCACCACCCTCCTGCCTCTTCGATGGCGGGGCCATCGTAGAGGTCGCTCCCTCCTCTCTCTCTCGGCGTCGGTGTCGGTCCTCCTCCTCGTTCCTCTGCCGCTGAGAGGAAGTCGCCAGGAACTGTCCAACCGAGCCGTGAGTGGCACGACTCCTGCTCAGAGCTGCATGACTCATGCTGTGGGACCGACACATCTGCCGGTAAGCTCGCACCTCGCCACGAAGCTCGAACGCCTCCTGTCGGAAATGCTCTAGCTCCGTAGTCATGGTGCGGAGTCGCTCTAGCTCCGCTCGGAGAACCGTAAACTCCACCGACTCTGAAGGTCTGCCGAGCGCCAGCTGCTCTCATAGGCCAGCTGCCTCTGCCTGCGCCTCGGTCCGGTCTCGCTCCACCAGCTCTCGTAAGAGGGCACTCTGTGCAGACGGGCCACCTCCTCGCACAAGCGGGCGGCCTCGTCCTGTGCCAGCACGAGCTCCTCCCGTAGCTGGTCACTCTCACCGATGATGGCAGTCAGCTCTGTCACCTGCACGCATGCATTTCACTATTAGTCAACTGCATTTTAACATAATAAGAACATAATTCACAAAAGGGGAAGTGTAGAACATACCCGCTCGGCGAGTGCCGCCGCAGCTGCCTCGGCCCGGTCTACCATCTGTCTAAACTCGGCCTCCCGCTCTGCTCGGTCGGCCAAAGTCTATGCTGTAGAAGAAGAAGGAGCGTCGGTCCCCTGCCTCTGGGCCTCCTCCCCCTGCTGAAAACAAAGCTCCAAGTCAGTCGTGTCTCAGTATAGTAGTAAATGCATTTAGTATAGGAAAGAAAAACTCACCAGTAGGGCTAAGGCCTGACGGGCCTCATCTCGCTCCCGGATCATCGTAGTGAGGAGCCCAGTCAGCTCCGCGATGCGTCCCTCGGGGTCAATCTGCATTTAGAAGTCCAAAGGTTAGCACGTCGTCAAGTAGAAATCATAATCACGAGCATAAAGAGCTTTAGGGTTAAGAAGTCGTACCGGTCGGTGGGCACCCCGGAACACTTGGTCCCGGTAGTGTCTAGCGTACGCGGTGTAATAAGCCACGTCGCTCTCAGCTCGAAGGGTCACCGCATGCCCGAGTGCTGTCCAGTCGGCAACCTGTGCGGCGTTCCTGGTCGTCCAGTCGAATGTCGCGGTCAGGCCCCGCACTGACCTCGAGACCCTCTCCCATGCCTTCTCTGGGGCAGGGAACTCGACCGCAGGCTGGTGTACCCTGACGGTCCTCATCACCAACCGGTAATGTAATGGATCCACCACATTCATGCAGTGAAGCCATACATCCTAGCTGGCAAAAGCCAGGGCCCCGACCACCCAGGGCTGGTCAGCCTGGCCCTCCTCTGTATAAGGCGTCCACTACACCTGCAAGAATAAGAGTACTGCATCAGCATCATAATCATGTAGAAATGCATTCAATTAGAGAGTCTGAGTTTAGAGGCGTATCAAAGTGTACGGTAGAGCGTCGATGTCATCCTGGAGCTCCCGGACCTGTCGTCGCAGGGAGCCCATCTCACGAGGTGTGGTCCACCTCCGAGCGATAGGGTGAAGCCCAGGACGGGTCTCCTCCCCTCTGCCTAGTGCATGAAGGTACACATAGGCCCAAACCTACATCACATATAGCATGTCAGCATTTAGGAAGCATATAGAAGTCGTAAGAATCGAGCTAGGGTCAGAGTCGTACCTGGTGGGGGAAGAACGGGGCTCTGTTGCCCTGGTTTGAACCCCAGCCCCCCTTTGTCTCTTCTCCTCCGTTTTTCCATCTTCACCTCTAGTCTCTCCACCGTAACCCTTATCTTTCTGTGTGAATAAAAGAGTTTTTGGACCTTCTTGGTCCCCCCGTCACCTCTACTTCTTATGGCTTCTTATGGCTAGACTAGCATCCGTGTACGATGGCTTTCCTTCTGGGCCTTCCCCCTCAACCTAGCTCCCCGGTCATCCTTTGGCTTACCAGCACATTGGAGTCCCCTGTGCACGCCTTCTTTGGGCTCTTCAGCGGCACAGGCCCTTAGCCAACGCAGCATATCCCCAGTAACCACCCTTCAGCAGCACAGCCCCTAACCCATATAACGACATACCCCGGTTGCCTCTCTTCAGCGGTACACTCTCCATTGGCCCCCTGACCGGCACACCGGCTTTAACCATCAGCCCTAGTATCCCTTAGCCTGTGCTCTGGCCTCCTCCCCGTCATCCCCTTCCCGTTTTCTGAGGCTTGACTGAGGTGTTGTCATCTGCGGATGTCCACCCCCGCTTGTAGGGTTCCGCCACTCCATGTGGGCGCGTTCCCTGCATCTCCCTTATGCCCGGGATTTAGGGGAGATGCTGCCAAAATTTTATTGGAACGAAGGCTTAACAAGGGCAGAATGGGCAACAAATGAATAGAATGACATCCAACAAGACACCCCAATCAAAACAACCTTAAGGGGCTAATTGATTTAAAACCACACCCAATAAAAGACAGAAGAAAAGAAGGGCCTTAAGGCCATCTGAAGGAATAGGTATTGGCTTCTATTGGCTCTTCAACTCTTTCACTGCGTCCACACACTGGCCCAGCTGAGTGGACGCACCCCCTTTGATCTGCCCCCAATGGCACGCTGCCCCTTTATTTTCTCCTTCCACTGCGTCAACGCAGAGCTTCTACGGCGTCGATGCACCCCCTTTCAACGGCACGCCGAGCACCGTCTCTCCCACTGTCTCTCTTTCTCCCACCGTCTTCTCTTCCGTCTCTTCTTTATCCTCTTTCCCGTCCGTCTCTTCTTCGTCCGTCTCTCCCACAATCTCCCTTTTTCTTCGCCGGTACGCTCTACCCACTCCGTCTCTTTCTTCTTCCCGTCGTCTCCCCTACTGTCTCCTTCAGCGGCACACTCCCCTCCACCGTCTTTCCCTTTGCCTCTCTCTCACTCTGCGTCTCTCCCTCGCCGGTACACTCCCCTGCGACTCTTCGTCCGTCTCTTCGTCTATCTCACCGTCTATCCCCCACCGTTTCTCTCCCGCCTCCATCTTCCCCTCCGTCTGATGCGGGACGACGGTGAAGGATGTAATGCAATTTAAAAATAACTCTTTTTTTTATCTTTTGAAAATAATGACTACCCTAGACTCAACCTGGCTCTGATACCAATTTGATGCGGGATGACGATGAGACTAAACAGGTGGACACGAACCTACGACCTAGACGCTAGGACACGACTCATTAGAGGACGCGACCAGAAACTGACGACCAAGTCATCACCTAACATGGCTCCCGAAGGGGCAAAGATGCCCAAACAGGAAGCACTCGCTCACGGTCGTCCCCGGCGAGGGAAACGAGTCGATCTGCACGGTTGAGAAATCGGTGATGAGTCTTGGGTGGTCGGCTCACTTCTCGTGCTCGGAATGAGTCACGGGACGGGTTCACACTCACAACTCACTGCCGGATTCTGAGTCTCGCGTTTTGTCTGAAAATCCAGACAGCCGCTTGGCGCGTTTCAGCAGCCCCTTAATCCAATAGTCAAACTCGTCGTAGCTCTCCTTGGACATTTTATCAGGCCAAAGAAGAACAACTTTTCCTTCGTCAAGCATGTACTCAACCCGCACAGACTTGGATTTGACTTTGGCATCCAAATCGTGAAGTTCGAGCAGATCGTCCTCTAATGGCGGAGGTGGTGGAGATAGCGGCGGCGGTGCGGGTTGCAGAGTAAGCTCGACCATGGCGATTCCGGTTTGGCTTCCGTCAACACGAGCCCAAAGGCCGTCGTCGGAAACCCAGATTATTTGTTTGGGTGTGGCAAATTGATCTGCGCCGTTGTTGGTCCACTGAACAAAATCGCCAACCTTTATTTTTGAAGAACTTCCACCAATTGTATCGCCATCGCTGACGCCAGCATAGGCCAATGTTCCCTTGAAGCGGGAGATGAAATCCTCAACTGAATCAAGATTAAATCGCTGACCCTCTGGCCGATCCCAACAAAGATATTGCTTGAGGAGTGTGTCATCCGGCAATCCTTTGGCCCCGTAGTGCTCAAGAATCTCCTGATGCACGCGAGGGGCAACGGCAGCTTTTTTTAGTATTCCAGCGCGGTCTGGCGCTCCCAGGACAACACGCGAACCGTCCTTTGAGACCGTTAGTTTTCGGTGGTCGCCTTCGCCTTCCACTTCAAGCAAGCCATATGACTTGAGTGCTGCAACTGCCTGATTTCCAGCGCCGCTTCCACGCTTGTACTCAAACAGATCGTGCATCAGATGGAGCGGGACAGGATGAATGCCGTACTTCTTATAGATTACGTCCGTCATCTCGACTGCCTTCTGCAGTCCAATCGCCGGATAATTCGGACTCCGAAATTTGGATTTCTTCGGTCCTGCGGCTGTGCCATCGCTGGTCATGTCAATGTCCTTTCGGTTGAGGTGTCGGTACATCATACCGACACGCCTACTGGCGAGCAATGTAATCCAGATGTTTTTGACGAAAACATTGGGCAGGCTATTGTAGCGTGAACCAGTAGGCGGTAATATCCTCTTACTTCAAGGAGGTCAAAGATGACGAGGAGGGCGCATAGCATCCCCCAGGAGGTTGTCGTAAGGGATGCGTAGCATGCAACGGAGAGCTGCAAGTCAGAGAGATGGGGCCGGTTCTTCAGGCAGGCACCCAGTTCTGGCGAGACGACCTTTGATTGGTTGTGAGTGGCGAACCTTTAGTTTTGGTGTCGATTGGCTGCAACCAATCGGATAACCGTCCAAAGGATCAAAACCGAGGGTCCACACCTCGTGGTTCGCCGCTCACCTTTTAGGCTTCGCACAAATGTATCTTACATTGACGCAGGCTGGGTGGCGATGGTTCGCTTTCTATTTTGGAGAGTAGCCCGCGCCTTGGTGGCGCAATCGCCTTATACCCGATGCTAGGGTGCCGATCTTCTCGGCTGGGTTCGATTCCCCTTCTCTCCGCTACTGCTTAGCGATCAGCCCGCGAATTGCCTCTGTAATCGCCTGCGAGCGGTTCCAGCCGTGTTTTTCTCGTAGGGCGTCCAGTTGTTCGGCCAGTTCCCCGGGGACGCTGGCGGTCACTAGGACCGTTTTCCCGTCGGGACTCGGCTTGCGGCCTGCGCCTGCGCGTGCGCCGCCATGCTGGGGAGGTGACTTTTTCTTTCCCATTGAAACATCCTTGAAATAATTATATCAAATCAAGTTGACGGCCTGTCTTGATTTACTATAATCAAATCAATGTCGCCCGGCAAGGTAACAAAAAACCCTGACTCAACCCGGCAAGGCTGAATCAGGGCGAATCACAACCAGACGTTTCCGCTAGGCTGCGACCTGAGAAACCTCATTCTAGCGGAGGCGTCCCAACAAGGGAACGCTCCGATGATCGCTGCGGTATGCACGCACGACACGCTCAAGAAGCATGGCAAAGACCGCAATGGCAATCAGCGCTGGAAGTGCTGCAAGTGTGGCCAGACCGTCACCAATGCGGCCTACGTTCGCCCGCTCGACAACATGCGTACCAGTATGGATGACGCGGTTCGCGTGATCGGCATGTTACTGGAAGGAATGTCGGTTCGTGCGTGTGCTCGCCTCACTGGCATGAAGACCGACACCATCTGCGACCTAGTGTTAATGGTGGGCAAAAAGTGCGACCGCTTCCTGCAAGAGAAGGTGCAAGGCGTTGCTGCCAAGTTCATTGAGATGGATGAGGTTTGGGGCTTCGTTCACTGCAAGCAACGTATTGCCCAACTCAAGCAGCTCGGCAACGGTGCTGGTGATTCGTGGACCTGGCTTGCCATCGACGCAGATAGCAAGATGATTCTTTCGCATGCTGTAGGCCAGCGAGACGAAGCCACTTGCTTGAAGTTCCTGCGCCGCCTGAATGCCGCCACCGTTGGCCGCACGCAAGTCACCAGCGATGGCTATGCGGCCTACACGCACAACGTGCCGCTTACGCTTGGTTCGCTAGTTGACTTTGCCCAACTGGTGAAGAGCTACGCCAGCTCGCAGACCGAAACCCGCTACAGCCCAGCCCAGATAACCGGCGCGGAGAAAGTGGTCCGCTTCGGCAATCCCGATATGGATCGCGTCAGCACCAGCTACAGCGAGCGGTTCAACCTTTCGCTACGCATGCACGTTCGCCGCTTCACTCGCTTGACCAACGCCCACAGCAAGAGCGCTGACCACCATGCGGCAATGATTGCTCTGTTCATTGCCTTCTACAATTTCTGCCGCCGTCACGAATCGCTGCGAAAGGCCACACCAGCGATGGCGGCAGGGCTGACGGATCGCGTGTGGACGGTAAAGGAGCTGCTAGAACGGGTGGTAAAGTAAAACCCGAAACTTTTATTACCACCCTAGCGCGCTAGTTGAAATAGGGGGCTAGCCGTGTTAGGGTGCGGGGGTGATCACACAAGAAGCCGTGGATCGCAGGGTTTTAGTGGCTTCAGTAGTTTCGGAGGGTAGTTTAATGCCTCAGACTTCCGCTTGGCACTCAACCAAGGAAACGGACAAGAAGGTGTACCATGACAACACCGCTTGTACGGAAGGAAACAACATCGAGTCGAAGTATCGCAAGTCAGGTACAGACGGACGACCTCGGTGCAGCCACTGCACTGATCTTGCCTCCAAGGGCAAGTGAGTGCCTGACGGTTAGTTCCGGTTCCAGCCGCTTGCAGTGATCGTGAATCAGCTCGCCGAGAAGAGAGACGGGGATGCCCCACTTCTCGGCGAGTGCTGTAAAATGATGGCCATTCCCATCGTCACCATAATGTAATTCGTGACATAGGATCGAGCCGAAACAGCCACCAATAGACCCGCTGGCAAGTTTATGGTCTTGATACGCCTCTTCTACGCGGCGGCGGCAGTTCTCGATAAATGATTCTTCGTGCATAAACCAATTATCAAAGGTTCATGCTGAGCGAGCAAATAGTTGGCGGCTAGCCGCAGGAGAGAAGTGTGCCCGACATAAAGCTTGAAGACCTTGCTATTCGATGCCCAGCTTGTGGCGGAACGGGGCGGTACACAAATCCAGGAGAGCCTGCATACGGCGCTGGAATTGGTACGGGTCGCACGATCTATGAAGGTGATTGCGAGACATGCAAAGGAGCTAGACACCTGCTCACCGAACAAGGCAAGGTGTTTAAGAAGTTCCTGGATATCCTGCAAAACCCAAGGATGGGATAGTAGCTCAAAGCCCCGTCACACTGGCGGGGCTTTTCGTGCGCGGTATGGTGGCTCGGAAATTTTTCCCCTGTGTGGTTCTAGCGGGACAGTACCAGATGTTCGCACCAGGAACCACCCACGGTCCCGGTGTCGCCATCTTTGCCTCCTCCACAATCGCCCGCAGCGTGTCGGTGGGGTTCATAATCCAAGTTCCTCTCTTCGTTTCTCGCTCATGTTTGTCATGCCCAGAACAATTGCGCCATCGTATCCGACAGTTGCTTTCTCAATTGCGTCGGATAGGTAATTGGCCAACACGAAGGCCGTGTGACGATGGCCACATGCCATAAAGACGATTCGCCAAGTGTCTAAGTTCATTCACTCCCTCACTTTCAGCGCACGTAGCAGCGCGAGGATGTCGGAGCGGGTTGTGCACGGATCTGGCAACGGATACGAACGAACGCACCAATACACCTCTGGAACCTCTCTGCGATCATCACAAATGTCGGCAGCGTTCTCCGGAGCGACGATGATCACAGAAACATCATCCTCGGTCTTTCCGCAGAAGTCGAATCTGCGCTTCCTCGTCGACTAACTGCACATCTTCCCATTTTGATTCTGGCGGATAATCGCTTTGCCACCGCTGCCGAAGCACCTTCACCGTTCTGGTATCGTATAGCCCTTGGTCTTGAGCCTGTGCGGTTAGGAGATCGCGGGCGTTGGAACTGGCTTCTGCCTTGATCGCTTCAAGGCCTATGTCGTTGATGAAGCCGAGTTGGCGCAGGCGAGTGAGCGCCACGGACGCGTCTGTGCGGTAAGGCTGCTTGTGGGCCTCTGGCCGGCGCTGCCACGCTAGCGCTCCGAATCCATTGCGCTGTTCGTAGATGGCCTTCGCCACCTCCTCCACCGGCCTCGCGTACCCTCTGTCGTTGTCCAGGATTGTCATGCTGCGTCAGCCTGCCCTTCGTCGTCGCCAATGACAAATCCCAACCTGCGCTCCATCTCCCGCTCATCCATGTCGGGCATGAAGCTGGCATTGGTCCTTGCCCAGCCTTCGGCGCGGTGTTTCGTCTGGTCGCCGTCAGCTTCCTCGGTGACGCGCTTGAGCCCGGCAACGGTAGCCCTGACGAGCTCTCCGACGCGGGCCTGACTATCGGGCGAGTGTTCGATCGTTGGGGCCGGAAGCGCGGGCGTAACGGCCCTGCGGCGGTGCTCGCTGTCGAGCCGCAGGTTCATTTGCCGGCGGCACTCAGCGGCCAGCACAGGAGCCCTCGGCAGGAATGCCGCATTGGCGCCGGGCACTGAGCCTTTCAGGAAGGCGTCCACGGCCGCCTGCACGTCATCAGCAGGATAGTCATCTACCGCGAAGAGGTAGTTCCGCACGACCTGCGCCGGGTCATCCGTGTCCGGCGGCGGGTAGTTGGAGAGGAGCCGGTCGATGTCGTCCATCTTGCGTGTTGGGCTCTGCATTTTCTGCCTCCAGAACTGAGGAACGAAGATTGGTGATCACGTCGCGGACCGGGTTGCTCTTGACGAGATGCGGTCCGGCTCTGGGCTGAGCTGCGGCCGGTTCGTCGGTCCAGCGATCCTGATTGAGCCACGTCGATGGATTGCACCACGGGCGGTCGTCGGTCTTCGAGGCGTAACGTCGGAGCCCAGCCATGAGCGTATCGGTGTCGACCCGCCCCGCTGCGCGGTCGAACGCCTTTGCAGCGTCTGCCTTGCCAACCTTGTGCGGATAGACCGCCCAGAAGGCATCGAAAGCGCGCAAGCGCGTTTCTTTCTTATCTTCCTGAGGTTCTATCTCTGTAGTTAGAGTTTTATCCTCTACGCGCGCATCGCCCACGCGTGAGTGTTTGCTGACGTTGGCAGTCGTTTGCAAACGTTTGTCAACGTTTGTGGACTGGCGTTCTTTCCAGTTGCGCCACCTCGCCCTTGCCTTTTCTTTGCTCGCCTCGGAAGCAGCCGCAGTGGCGGTCTCGACGGCCGTGAGCATGTCAGCAACGGCCTTGGCCTGCTCTTCCGAGAGGCCGATCGTCGCCATCTTCATGATCACTTCTGTTGGTATCGTCAATGTTGCCGCCGCCTGTGTATAAGCTAGTTCTACCGTCCGCCTGTTCGTCAGGCGCTTCTAGCGGGAACTCGTTGCGCAAGTCCCGTTTCGTTCATGTCGCTGTGACTAGTGTGGATAATGGGGGAAACTATGCTTGGCCGGGTTAGCTATCAAAATCATGGATTATCAGTGATAAAAGCTCCTTAACTGGACACACCAAAACATGCATAGAGCTTCTACTCATAACCATCAACGAGCTTATATGCATGTCTAGCAATATGAAAAATCAAACTCAACTAGCTCACTCAAGAGTACAAAGACTCAACGAAATACATGCAAGTATAGCAATGATCATGAGTGTTAAAACCATGCAATGTACACTATCATCAAAAATATATGCAAGTATACATGAAGTTCTTCCACACAAATACACAATATTTTGTTATCATCAAAATCAAAATCAAGAGGGAGCACAACGAACCCAACACAACATGGGAGACACTAAGTGGCTGGGTGTTGTCAGACTGTGCCAATGCAGACTCAGTTATGTCTCGCCTAACACCACTCCTAAGCGCTCGAAGGGGGTTCTTAGCATGTGCCCTCTGAACAACTTGAGCTTCTTCTGGGCTAACCCAGATTCTTGTCAGGCTAAGTTGTTGATCTCCCTTGTCGTTGTTCCTTCGATGAGACTTGGGAGCCTGCGGATCAGACTGGTGCGGGTGCCCCTGGACTATTGTCGAGGCACCTACTTCTCTGAGCTCTGCTTTATCCTCTCTCGTTCATCGTAGGAGGTTGAAGTGATTGGTAGTGGGGATCGTAGGGACGGTCCACTCCCGGGGTGTGATTGGTTCACCCCTGTTGAGATGAATCCGTAGGTTGCCGATAAGAATGGTCTTGCTGGAATTACTGGTTGCAGTGGCGAGTCGCCTGCCTTTACGGTCGTGGTGACGCTTCTTCTAGGGAGACGAGGAGAATCCTGCTTCGAGATGGTAGACCGAGATGGCCCGATCTCCCATAGCTGACAGCGCGAGGCTGTCAGTCGAAAGTATTACAATCGACCACCGGGGCATAAGGCCCGTATTGGGAGCCAATGGCTGGGTGACTTTGGTGTGAGCTCTTGCTCGAGCTTACAAAGGGCTTGTCGATGCTCAAGGTTGTTAGGGTGCTAGATACTGATTCAAAGGGGGGGGTGAATGAATCCCTTCTTTAATACTATTGCAAAATAAAACTTATGCTATGATTCAGAACAATCTCTGATGGACGAGTGCAGAAATAATATCAGAGAGATTAATCTAAATAGACCCGCACATGAAACATAACCCAAGCCACTAACACTGTAAAGGAATTAAGAGGGACTTGGTGGATCATATAATAAGTCCTGTTAAACAACAGTGAGATTACCACGCTGAAATAACACTTCACACTAGAAGCACTAAGAGGCACTTGAATCAGCTAAGCACTCGTACGAACAGTTAATAGCATTAGTAAACCCAAGCAGAGCACATACAAGAAGACTTCCAAATATGAATGCTCAAGAGACCTGAGAAGGGGGGTAGAAGATATAGAAGAGCACACCACAAGCAAACCACAGCACAGAGGGTTTTTAGGTGGTTCAGTCTGCAGCCCACAGACCTACATCCACCCCTCACTCCAAACCAGAGTGAGGCTTCCCTGTAGATGCAAGAATCGTAGACTCAGTCTGCAACAGACGCTGCCAAACAGCTTGGACCGCGGGAGACAAATCCCTCAACCTAATCTTGCTACCCACAAGATCAGCACCCTAGCTCTGCTACCGACAGAACTAGAACCGGAGACGAATCTCCCTTCCTCCAAACCGGAGGGGAACCACTAGTGACACCCCGTCACTAGCAAACCAGAGGTCACGTCATCACAACCACAGTCATTCAACCATGCAAGTCATGCAACCATGCAGACTCATGTCCAGATGCAGTCAAACATACAGACTCATGTGGTGGCTTATAGTGTTGCTATCATCAAAACCACAGGGACACAACAATCTCCCCCTTTTTGATGATGGCAACACTATGAGTCACACTGACTCATGGCAACCTGTTCTCCCCCTTTGACTTTAGTAAAAAGAAAATGTCTATCCAGCTTGTTTTGTAACCTAAGCCAGAAACAACTATAGAGTTGTAGAGATTTTCATTTCAAATCCGACCGTTGGACGGATCTCAAATTCACATATGTCGAAACTCTCTGAGTGCCCTTCACAATGGCTCTAGTTTCATCCTAATTCGACACTGGATCTGGGCATAGTGACCGTTTTCATGGAGGCACATAGTTCTGTCCCGAGACACGCTAGCAAAGGAGGTTACCGATTAATTCCTTCGAAAACACGCCAGTGTAGATCCAGTAACCGCCACTCCCGGAGGTCGACCAGGGACCATCTGCCATCATCTCGGTGAACCGCCACCTTTAGAAGGTCCCCAGAGGTCGACATCCCTTTGGACAACTTTGTTCGCTGTCCTGTCAGCTAGTAAATTATGGATCCACAGCCGCAGCCCACAACTGCCCCAGAACGCCACCGCCCTGCTGCATGTGAACTCAAGATCGGTGCTCCCGGTGTCGTTGTATAGCCTGTTACCTCCCTATGTGTAGTGGGCCGTAAAATCATTGCTGTAATTAAATTTTACCACTGTATCGAGAGTTATGGATCTTGGCCGGGACGTCTTCCCCACGCCCCGAGCGTGGAGATATACTCGCCTCCCTATTTGTCTTACTTGCATGTTCCGTATATGTCCTCAAGCTACTGCATGTGTGTAATTTTGATGCCTAGCTAGTTCAATTTTAATCACCGCTGTGAGAGTGAGTGCATGACCTATCCCTTGACTCGATCCGAGCATGAGTGTGAGCCAAATATCATTGACTCACTGTCAGTTTCTCAACCTCGCAGATCCGCACGCTTCTCTTTCTAGGGACGAGTAGCGAGCTTGTGTTGAGTTGGTCACGTCATTGCAGGTCGTGCCTTCATTTTGGTCATGTCATCACCTAGAGTCCTAGGTCCGCATCAAATTGGTACCAAGTCACATCTCGTACCTCATCAAATTGGTATTAGAGCGAGGTTGAGTCTAGGATAGTCATCATAGCATGGACTAAGTCTAGGAAAGTCTTGTCTAAGGTGTTGCATTTCATTCCTATATCCGGTATATCAAAAGATGTTACTGGCAAGATAGGTTTAGCCTATTTGGAAGGTAGCCTCCTTGTGTGAGTTGGGTCTTCGGATCAATACCTTTGCCATGTACTGGATATTGGTTACAGTCTAGAGTTGTCTCGAATTCATTTAGCTCCATCACAAGTCCACCATGTAGCGTTCCCATAGCTCCCAATGGACTCCAAAACACCCAAGCAATATCACTGGTTGCATAACACCAATGGGCTTGGCAACCATCCCATCTACTTCAGTAGGCCCGAAACCTCAGACTTTCATGACTCCAACGTCCCAAGCAACTACCTACATTGGGAAGCCACCATGGATAAATATTTTGAGTGTTACTTTATATCCGGGGCCATGGAGGTCAGTTTTGCCAAAGAGAGGCTTTTCTATAAAGCTATCGAGAAATGAGAAAATATTGAATGCATGACAGACAGACAGCTCTGAGTAAGTGCCATTTGCCTTCTTTGCTCTTGGTCAATTTAGCCATGGTAGCGGGCTAATCTTGCTTTGCTGGGTTTGTGTCCTGTAGCTCCCGTGGAGGCTAGGGCAGAGGCGACCTTCTCATCCCTTCGGGAGGAGGACCCTCCCTATGCAGAGGGAGCTGAGTGTGAGATTGACACGGAGAGTTCTCTCCCACTGATGGACGAGATAGAGCCCAATGTTAAGGCCTTCCCCGACTTCGAGTCGTGGGAAGGTGCAGGAGGAGCCCATTCCGGTAAGGGCTTCTGGTGGTAACTATTTATTTACTTCTGGTCACTGACGCGACTATCTGGATTGTGCAGAGGAGGCAGAGATATCAGGGGCTAAGGCCTCGACTGAGGCACTGGACAGAGAGCCTGGATAGGCAGGGGAGCTAGCCCCCATGGCGATTGGCAGTTGTCTGGGTAAGTGTCTGATTACTTTGGAGGGAGTCTTCCTGTTGCAATTGCACTCTTGACAAGCCAAAGTTGTAGACTTGGTCTGAGTCACTTGTTTAGCAGGTGAGGATTTGGCGGCCACCATGGAGATGATCCAAGAACTGGTGGATGCCGACCCATCAGTTGTCCTGCCATCGTTCAGGGATGAGGCTGGGCAGGTGACCTCCGTGCCCCCACCCACCATCGGGGACACATTGGGCAGGCTACCGGGGCTGTTGGAAAAGCTGCCCCTCCTACCTCTGTCGACCGTGGTGTCAGCTTGCACGGAGGGTCTGGTGGAGTCGTCCAGCATGGGACCCTTAGGTATGTAGCTGAGTACTTAGTTATTTCATGGTGAATTACTCTACTTTACCCACTCATGCTAAGTTTTCATTGGGGGTTGGTTACAGGGACCTCTTCTCCCCTGGAGGAGGGAGAGCTTCCCCGGGACATGGCCCGAGTGGCCGGGGACGAGCTTGGTGTCGCTGTGTCTACTGGGTGGGACAAGGAGTTCGTCGATATCGAGGGGGTCTCCGAGGGTGACGCCCCAGCTGGTGAGCTTCTTCCCTAACACCTTTGGCTAGGGAGTTATGTTTGTGCAAGACTGGACTCGGTAGTAGCCTGACTTGGCTTACTGGTGTGCAGGTGCCTCTGATTTGCCCGTGATTGAAGGTCCACCAGGGGCTTCATCCAGTTCTTCGGGCAGCGGCAATATGGCCATGGAGACTGACGAGAGCTCGAGTCTGACCTCTTCCTCCTCTGAGACTTCTTCTGCCAGAGATGCTAAGATGAAGGCAGTGTTGGAAGGTACATGTAGCTCCTTCGCTCCCCTTCATTGGCTTTGACTCAGGGTTTATGGTAGGGCTGACATTTTGTATTATGTCTAGGGCTGGAGTCCGAGGAGGAGTGCGTGTCGACTCCCATCGAGGTGGATCTGTGGGAGCCTCCCACCTCTCCAATGATTACAGGGGACACCCGGATGTCAGAGGAGCCTCTGCCCTCTCCGACTCCAGCAGGAGACGCTGCTGAGGTGGAGGATGGACTACCCTCACCGATCCCAAGCGGGGGTGTTACAGGCACGGCGGGGGCCGTAGCAAGTGAGAGCCCGGACATTTCTCAAGTTTTTCACCTTGTCTCGTCACAGGGAAGCCCTGAACGTTACTGACCCATTCTGTGTTTGGTGGGGTTGTACAGGTACTTCTGGCATGTTGGCTGAAGTAGGCCACTCCTGCCTGGAGCTGGGGATCGAGTGGCCTTCAGGTGAAGTCAGTGCATGTTTTGAATGAAGTCCATGCAATGCAAGGTGAAGTCAGTGCATGTTTTGAATGAAGTCCATGCAATGCAATATGAAGTCCATGTATGGTCCGTGCATGTGGGGACCAAAGTCCATGCATGTATGCAAGGGGGAAAACAAGGTCCGTGTAGGGTCCGTGCATGTGCAGGCTAAAGTCAGTGCATGCGAAGAGGGGTGAAGTCCGTGCATGATCCATGCACGTGCAGGCAGGGTCCATGCAGCTACAGGCCAAGGTCGGTGTAGGCTCGGGGGGAGGTCGGCGCACATCTGGGTCAAGGTTGGAAGGAAGGTCAGTGTATATGGGATTGAAGTCGGTGTACATGCGGGCAAAGTCCATGCATGCTAGGGGCAAAGTCAGTGCAAGGTCCGTGCATGTGCGAACAAAGTCCATGCACATGGGGCCAAAGGTTGAAAGAAGGTCTGTGTACATGGGCTAAGGTCAGTGCACATGCAGGGAGAGTCAGTGTATCTATGGAGTATGCAAGGGGCAAGGTCAGAGTACATGCAGACTAAGGTCAGTGCACATGGGCTAAAGTCTGTGCACATGCAGACTAAGGTCCGTGTACATGCAGACTAAGGTCAGTGCACATGCAGGCCAAGTCAGTGTACATGCAGACTAAGGTCAGTGCACATGGGCTAAAGTCAGTGCACATGCAGACTAAGGTTAATGCATGATCCATGCATGTGAGGGCCAACGTCAGTGCATGTATGCAAAGGGGGACAAGGTCCATGCAGGGTCCGTGCACATAGGGCTAGGGGCTATGCAAAGTCCATGCAAGGCTTGTACAAGGCTTATGCGTGCAGGAGGACCAGGTCTATGTAGGTTTGCACGGGGTTGGAGATGCAAAGGGGATGAAGTCCGTGCATGGGTTGCACGGGGTTGAAGTTGGTGCACATGCAAGCTAGGGGTGAGGTGAAGTCGGTGCAGGTCCATGCGTGTGAAGGCCAATGTCAGTGCATGCACATGCAAAGGGGAACATGGTCTATGCACGACTGTGCAAGGCTCATGCGTGTAGAGGGACCAAGTCTGTGCAGGTTTGCATGGGGTTGGAGATGCAAAGGGGATGAAGTCCATGCATGGGTTGCACGGGGTTGAAGTTGCACGGGGTTGAAGCGCACTGGGGAAGACTGTGGGTGTGCCGATGAATGACGGGGGAGAGCGTGCCGGCGAAGAGTGAACTGGGAGATGTGCCAGTGAAGGGCTTAGCAACAATGAAAGGGAGGGGTGCACCACTCAAGGAGTATGCCGGCGAAGGGCAAGAGAGAGTGTACCAGTGAAGGGGCCCAAGGGCATACCATGGAAGAGTTTAGGAGCGTGCCAGCGAAGGGAGTTTTAAAGCGTGCCGGCGAAGGGGAATTTAAGTGTGCCGGTGAAGGGGAGTTTGAGCGTGCTGGCGAAGGGGAATTTGAGTGTGCCGCTGAAGGGGGAGGCAGTCTGCACCGGTGAAGGGCCCACTCCTCCTTCACCTTCTTAAGGCTTTTCTTTTCTTCTTTTATTCTTCTCTTCCTTCTTTTCTTAATTGACTTTCTATGTGATTCATGAGGGATCCCTTTTCATGTCTCTTAACCATTCTCTGTTCATTTCTCCCTCTAGTACGGATGCTCAAAACACTCAACCATTGTTCAGTTCAGTCCTCTTCATGTTGCCCCTGGTTCTTTTCACCTTGGTTAAGGCATTTTACTGTTTAGAATCCCCAAAAAAACTATCCACCGGAACCTCCAAAAACTCTCCCCCACCGAATCGAACCTCAAATGAACTAAGTAATATCAACTCCTCAAAACTAGAACTCTCTCTCTCAAAACTCCAAAAAATAGAACCCCCCTCTCTTGCCAATCGAAGCCCCTTTTATAGGGCCCAAGCAACACTATTCCATGTGAACACTTCTTTTATTTTTCTTCCCACTTTTATTTAAAAACCCCATTTCCTTATCTTCTTTCTCTCTCTCTCTACCGCGTTGCCCGCTTGAAGAAGCAGCCTTGGCTGCTTTTGTTGAAGGCCGCCAAGGGTGTTGATGGCGCATTCAGGGAAGGCCTCACCCAGCGTTTGGCCGCCGATGAAGCTGGCATGTTGGTTTTGGCTGCATGGGCTATTCCGATGTTGAAGAATGCCAAGAGGGAGAGGGTCCACATGATGAAGCAGCCATGCATGGGGAGGGCAGCGCCTGTGGGGAGCCGTTTCGTGAAGGGGGGCTGCCTTGGCCACGTGAAGAGGGGCCGTGTGATGGAGACCTTGGCCACCGACGTGAAGAAGCTTGTTGCCGTGTGAAGATCGTGTTGAGGAGGGGCTCGTGTGAATGGTTGAAGCGCTACCGCCTACCGTGGAACACGTTAGCTGCATGCATGTGGAGTCGACCTGCCCTCGTCACCTTCTCTCCGTTTTTCCACTCTCTGCTGTGTGAGAAGAGGAGGGTTGCGGCTAGCAGCGTTCATGTGTGGGACACCATGGGGGACTGTTGCATGGGGACTGGCTTGCGTTGATGCCCAGTTGAAGGGGCCTTTGGCCATGTGAGAAGGCGGCTGGGTTCCACGTTGAAGTAGCGAAGAACGACGTTGCATGGGTTGCTTGGCCGCATGGGGAGCCCATTAGTGGGGAGGACGCGTGGGCACCTGAAGTGGGACACCTGGCGTGGAGAAGAACCTATGCACGTTGAAGAGGCCCGCCGCTAGGTTGCGTGAAGAACTGCATCGTCGCCTACCATGTGAAGAATAGGCCGCTTGGCCGCCTTGGCGCGAAGGGTTCCCGCCGTCAGGGGGGGCTCATGTGAAGGTGGGCTCATGCCCACATTGAAGATGGGTGCATGCCCATGTGCATGAGATGGGCGTCTGGTCAGCCGCATGAAGAGACAGTGCTCGCCCACGTCAACGTTCCTGCATGGGTGAAGCTACAGTCGCCTGCCTTCTTTGAAGCCACAGCCACCTGCCTCATTGACCTGGCCACCTGCGTGCCTGAGAAAGCCGACGAGGAGGCCGCATGCAAAAGCAAGGCTGCCTGGAGCTTTCGCGTGATGAACAACCTACGTGCATGGGACGTTGAAGAGGATGTTACCCACCCATGTGGAGAGTTGGAGGAGGGAGGCTGTCGTTCGCATGAAGGGAGGCCCGCCATGGAGAAATGCTGCAGTTGCATGGAGGCTTGCCGTCCACATGAAGCACGAATGAAGACGGTGTTGAGAAGCCCTCCGTGAGAATGCCTACCGGCGTTGAATAAATGGCCACATGAAAAGTGCCTTTTGCATGGGTGAACACTGTGAGAAACACCATTGATCATGGGCCTTTGGCCATGCGAGCAGTGTTCGTGCCCACATGAAGAATGCTGCTATCCGCTTGAATGGGCCTTGGGCCATTTGTGTATAATAATTTTTTATTTTTTTATAGTTTATGCTCTGGCCCATGACTGTTGCAGACCTCAATTATGACTCAAGAAAATATAAAAATTACATGCGACGGCTCAGAAAAATGTGGTGAGCAACATGGAACATAGCTGATGAGCATCGGGTCCTTCGAAAAATGAGGAGTGGTAGTAGATGTCCCCATCATTCTTTTTGCTATTCGTCGGAAGCCTGAGGACTTTCGTCTGACCTGAATGCTTCCTCATTTGACAGCTCCCCTCGCACCCCTTCCCGAGTGGATAGAGGCCTGGGGGATCCCCGAGCCGACGTAGATCTACACAAGGAGGAGGCTGAAGTCTGGGGCGTCGCCATCTCCCAGCCCGCGCGAGGAGGAGGCTAAAGGTGATTGAGCGAGAGTCCCTTCCCCGACAAGGGAGGAGCCTATCCCGGTCGAGTCCTCCTTGAGTGAGAAGGTAGACTACGACTACTCCTCTGACGAGGCAGCTTCGGGTGAGAATTTTGTAAGTGTGGGCCCATTCATATGGGGCCCCCTTTTTGTGGCTAGCTTTTGGCCCTCTGTCTCTTATCCCCCGATCAACCTGCAGGAGCAAACCCAGCCAGGAACCATGGAGGCGCCCATCCTGGATGCGCCAGCAGAGCCACCCGGGGGCGGCGACGTCGGCTTGGGGAAGCTGGCGACCTTGTTCGAGGTCCTGCAGCAGGAAGTAGCTGCAGAGACCGCATCAATGGCCGGTGAGGCTCTGGAGGAGGGAGAGATAGCACCGGAAGATAGAATAGTTTCGGTGACCGAGGTAAAACGAGGCCTCCGGGACCTCTCCTACGCCTCCTTGAGGCTTGGGGCAACCTGCCTTGAACGATGTAAGGCTAATCCCATTTTCGTGTTTTAGGAGCAAGGGAGTCTCCCCGAGGCGCACACAGCCAAAGCCCGCAAGGCCGTTGCGAAGCGGAGGGGGGCAGTGAGCCCTGCGGAGGTTGACGAGCCGCAACTGCTTTCAGCATCGGAGGAGGAGCGCTTAGTGTCGTTCCTACAGTCAGGGAGTGGGCTGAAGCTCATGGTTCCTCTTCCACCTCCCTGACCGCTCGTGACACCTGAGGAAGGCTGGCTCCTGGGGAAGATGCTCGCCAGCCTTACAGTTCATGGGGAGGAGGGGGCATCAGCAGAAGAGGTGGCCGAGCCTTCAGCAGCGGTGCCCGAGTCAGCTCCGGTTCCCGCCCTTCCTCCGACCGAGAGTAGGGTGGAGCAACCCCTCGCGATAGCGGAGCCAGGTGGTTCAGTTGCAGCTCCAATAGCTCCTTTGGCGATAGCCGGCCGGGAGTTACCCATTGAAGCGGGAGGCCCCAGTGATTTGGCAGTGGCGCTCCCCTCCTTTTCGACTGTGGTGGATGCAGAGATATGGGCTACCGTGGATAGCACGGTGGAGTTTAATCTTCCAGCGGTACCTTCAATCGGCCACGCTACCTCAGACGCACCGACTCGGTAGATGTTGTTGACGCTTCGCTCGATGATGCTTGCCGACCCCTCCCTCACATACCGAGGGGCGCACGCGATAGTGATGCAACTAATTGGTGCATTACAAGTGCTGGGTTGCCCCCTGGAGGAGTGGTCATGATGAGTCTTATTATTGCTGAACTTTGTGAACCGTCACGAATTCCTTGAGACCTGGGCCCCTACCGAGCTTGCCGCTATCAAGGCCCAGGAGGGCAAATATTTGCAGGCTTTGGAGGAGCGTCGAAGCAGTGAGGAGCAGCACGAGAAGGCCCTGGAGGGAGGTCACCGCGAGGTCGAGACACGGGACCCTAAGCCAGCAATCAACGAGCGCAAGTCGTCTAAGCGACAAGGCAAACACACACGTGAGTTGCGGGCTCCACAGGACTCGAAGTGATGGCTCGGTGAGTTGTGGCTCACGAGGAAGACAGACACGGTCCGAGCAGCGAGGAGAGTGGTAGCTAACCCCCAGGGAACAAGTCGCGGGCGCCGGATTCAACTGGGCGGACCGATACCGAGGGGATCGGTTCTGATGTGCACTCACTCACCGGCAGCAAGAACTCACGAAAAATAGTGGAAATATGGATCAGGTACTCCTCACACGGTGCTGCGATTGGAACGAATACTAGACAAGCAAAGAGGAGTGGCAGCCGCACATACCTAGCCCATTCGATGGACCGGCTTCGGTCGAAGACGAGGGCGTGCCGGAGAGCGTGCGCACCCGACGGACACGCTGCGTCGAGGAGGCTTGGCGAAGTCCCTGCTAATACTTGTACTACGCTCCACGCAGGGAGGGTGGTTCACGGGGGTGGGGGCAATCAATTACACGCACTACCCTCGCTCAAGAGGGGGGACGAGGGGAGGGGAAGCCAAGCAGTGATCGTACGCCGAGCTCGGACGTCCGATCGATGTGCAGCCAACTCCTGGATGAAGCCCTAGGGATGCCGAAGGACGCCTGAAGGTCTGGCGTGGAACTGATGTTGCTGGATGGAGATGGCGGCCACAGCTGTGGGCCTGTGCAGTTCTGCCGAGCAGGACTAGTTGGCGCGGTCTTGGTACGTCGGCCGGTACGAACGCTATCAAACTCTAAACATGATGGGACCAATTTGTGGATGTTGCTGACAGGGAGATCTACGAACCCTCAGAAGATGGCGGCCTTTCAATCACCTGGCTGGACATGGTCGCAGGAATGGCTGATGCCAGGTTCCTGGGCAAACAGCAGGACAGGATGTCGATGGTCATGGTGCAACTTCCAGTGCCGACGTCGGAACGAGACGAAACCACTTGCGTTGGTTTCATTTTGTCGGAAGCCACAACTTTGCTTAAGACTGCATGACCTGAAACAAAGAGGAGGATGGGGTATCAGGGCCGACTTGGCAGCAATCTGTCCTGGGAAAATAGGGGACTCCAGGTCTAGCATGACTGAGGGATATTGGATGCCCTGGACGGAGGCGTTGTCAAAACCAGGCGGGACCACCTCTGGTTCATCGGCGTGTCGGAGAAGAAGAACTCTCATGAAGAGAGCTCTGACTGAGTCGCACAGGGGTGGGCGGGGAAGCTGCTACCAAATGGTACTCAGGTTCAGACCTGAATCTGGTGCAGTTGCACGAGAATGGACGACGCGAAAGGAGCCGAGGTCGGATCACTGCAGGACCACTTCTGGAGCGAAGCTGGCTTGACGAAGAATGACTCCACAGAAGACAACTTTGTCTGGTTCACACTGTGGATGCCAGGGTAGCCTCTGAAAGGTGAGCTTCACAATCTGCCTCGAATCTGTGAGTAGCAGATCAAGGTTCCAATGATGCGGAGGGGTGGGCGACGTCGGAGGAATTCCGGGCCGCCGTGGAAAACTGTGGGAGAGGAGAGGCACGTGGGAAGCTGTGGGGCCTTGGGATCTCAATGGTAAGGGAGTGGACCGAGATGGGTTCTTCCACCATGAGGAGAAGGAAAAGGAGGTCGCTAGTGTAGCAACCAATGGTGCAGACCGAGGTGATAGACCCATGACATGGGTGGATGCTAAGGCGTAGACGCTGTCTATGCTGAAACGTCGACGCTGGCTCTACATGCTGCATTCAAACTTTAAGCAAAACTTGTAAGAAGCAATTTAAGAGGCATCATTCAATCAATTATTAATCATGGTGGTCATCATCAAAACCAGAGGAATAACAAATAAAGGGGTTGCCATTCCCATCGTACTTCTGGTACATGGGGAGCTCAGACTAAGGCGGGAAATGGATATCACGGAAATTAGGAACGGTGATATCAGCAAGGGATTATGGGTGACCCATTTGTGGAGGAGGTCAATCTGTTGCTGCATGGCAACCCACTTATCAAGGAGCTCCCATTCCCGGGAAGAAGGAGGTAGAACTAGAAGGGTGTACCAGACATATAGGGCCGATGGATAGGCCGACGGAGGGGGAAGCCCATAAGAAGGATAGTGGGCCAAGGATGGCCCCATATCCACGTGGGCTAACTGGGCAACCCATGGTCGAAGATGAGAGAAATAGGTTGGGGCTACAAGAACTTGCGACAGTGGTAGAGGGGTGATTCCATAGGGATCTAAATAAGAAGACGAGGGGATCTGGGTCTTCCCCTTATCAGGAATGTGGTGGGCCGAGTTAGAAGCTTGGCCCACTTCCACATTAGGAAATCGGAGGGTCCGAGGATGGATGGGAGTGAGATCAATGGGCGCAACAAAAGTAGCCCCTAATCTAGCACTAGGAGATGAAGAAGTTGCGGCAGCAGACACGCCATGGGGAGAAATAGAAGACGGGGCATCCTGCCCCTGCAACGCTTGACAGAGAATATGGAGCTGAGTCGGATCTATCTGGGCCATCATATGGAGCACTTGGTTGGCTGAGTTATGAGTGGAGGAGTCATAAGGGGAGGGTTGAGTACCCTCAGCAATAATAGATGGAAGAGGAGGGGTGGACCCCTCTCTCCCCGGCCTAGATGGGTCCTCCAAGAGTCCCTGAGGAAGGGTGTCCTCGTGGGAGTGAGAGAAATTGTTGGATGACATAGTTGGTGAAGTATCAAACAAAGGATTGAAAGAAGAAATGAAATGAGAGTTGCCCCTAGGAGACGATCCTATGTGTGTGAAGTAGCTCCACATACAACGAACACCTTAAAAGTAGGGAAGAGCAACACCTAGCAAGGACCTAAACAGACAAAATCAACAAAATGCACACACAGAGAGAGGAGAGAACAGGCAACCAATAATCAACCAAGTTTGAATGATGCATGGAAAATTTTATAAATTCCCTTTTAGAATCTTAGTGAATTAAATTAATTGACAATTCTCTCAACACTGGGATTCTTAATAGGGGTGGAATGGGGACTTGGTTGACTCTAAGGGTACTCTCTCTCTCACGGATGCAACCTAGACTCAGGGGTAACAAGGTACAACTTGCCCAACGTCCGTGTGGGAATCCATTGCTCACGGGGACGTACGGAGGTCCCGGGTATGGTCACCTAGTCGGCTCCAAGGAATATGGAGATGAGAGGATCCCCTACCAAGGTGGGAATGCAACTAGTATGATAAGTATGCATGAATCCTATGTGCACTGGAGTGCATTCAAAGTCTAGCCTAGAACTAGCAAACAATAATCATACAATATGAAAAATGTGACAATAATCATGCAACGATAAATGACGATCAGGGGAGATAATAGCACCCAAAAAATGAGTATGAAATAATATGAAATACCACTCAACCATAAACCTCAGGTGCACTGTACCACATACGCTGTCTGATGGGAGACCGCTCAGGGAGACTAAATGGCCCTTTGCAGGACCGTGTAATAACATGGAGCAGTAAAATAAACTAAATGCAAAACTAGAATGAACTGGAACCGGAGGAACAACAGCATACCTGGATGATTTGGACAGTCTGACAGAAGAACGTGGAACCTGTGAAATGGCCCTGACAGGACCGCAAAAGGCCACTGTCTCACAGAAATACAAATGATAAAAGAATCCAAGTACCTGAGACAATGAATAAACGGTCTACCGACCGACTGCTAGAAGAGGTAAACGGCCCTGATAGGATCGTGTACCACTCTGGGAATAGAAAACAGCAACTACCCGCAACAGCAACCCCAAGAGAATTAAGAACTCATAGAAGCATAGGAAAAATAGGTCAACACAATCAAAAGCATGATGGGCACTAGGTGTCCCACAGTGATCACCACAAAATTAGGGATGTAGATATGTTTTCCCCCTTCCTCTTTCCTTCCTTTCTAAATTAAGATATCCAAATAAAATGATGCTAAATGGGGGGAAGCAATAAGTGGATCATGATCGCCACCAAGACACGATTGTGCTGATTCTTGTTCCATTTTCTACACATTTTTTTACCATCACACTCATTTTTACCAAGTGATCACGGCAGCACTTCGACGTAGAGAGCCTCCCATCATGCTTTTGATTGTATTGACCTATTTTCGTTATGCCTGAATGAGTTCTTAGTTCTCTTGGGGTTGATGTTGCGGGTAGTTGCTATTTTCTGTTCCCGGAGTAGTACGTGGTCCTGTCGGGGTCATTTACCTCTCTAGCGGCCGGTCGGTAGACCGTGTATTCACTGTCTCAGGTAATTGGATTCTTTTATCATTTGTATTTCTATGAGACAGTGGCCTTTTGCAATCCTGTCAGGGCTGTTTCATCGATTTCATGGTCTTTCGTCAGACCGTCCAGATCGTCCAGGTACGCTTCTGTTCCTCCGATTCCAGTTCATTTTAATTTTGCGTTTAGTTTATTTTACTGCTCCCTGTTATTGCATGGTCCTACAAAGGGCCGTTTAGTCTCCCTAAGTGGTGTGATGTCCTGGACCCTTTCGGATCCTTATTTTTGGGTCCCAGACCTACTTTCTCGGAGCGTTCGGCTTTGTCATGTCTGGAATTTCATTTCGGACATCTTTCGCGTTCGGATCGGCGCGATCCGGGGTCATTTCGGGGGCCCGGAGGCGTTCCGCGACTTTTCTCGCGTGCTTTTCTGATTTCCAGTCTAGTTTTCGACAAATCCTTCGGCACGCTGTTGCGGACGAACGTGGTCGTTCACCAGGGCGTGAGTGGTACCGTTGTAATCGGTGCGTTTCGAGGATTGCGAAAACGTGATTTTCTATTTTTTGATATTTTTTAAAAAATTTAAATTTTCTATAAATATCTCATTTCCCTTTCTTTTTTCCTTCTTCTTCCTCCTGTGGCTGCGCCCCTCTCCCCCTCTCTCTCCCATTCGACCACGACGAGCTCCCTTCTGGCTGTAGACGATGAAGGGGTGATGGAGCGACGACGCAGGTGATGGTGAGGCGATCGCGAGGGCGTGCGGTGTGCGTGGGAAGCGTGAAGGCTCGAGGTTCTTAATGGTGTTCTTCGTGGATTGAACGCGGATCAGCGCGTCGATGTGGACTGAAGGTAGGGTGATGATCCCTATCTCACCGCCTTTCCATTCTCGCGGTTTGTAGGCCAAGGCAAGGCCGAGAGGGGGTTCTTTCGCGTCGGAAAGGGTCGAGCATGCGTTGGGGGGAGGCCGCCCGATCCGTCATTTTAAGCCGTGATTCCATGATTTGGGGGTGTAGAATCATGCTAGGGGGCTTGGGGGTTCCTTTCCCTTCATTTCCCCCTCCGTGGGGCTTATCTGGGGCTGGAATGGGCGAAATACAATGGGTTCGGCATTTTCGCACCGGTGAGGGTTGTGCGGTCGAACTAGGGCCCGCACATCCCATGTGCGGCCCTGTGGGGACCGCACTACGGCTCGAAGTGCTGTGGGCTTGTGCGGCCTATCGTGGGACCGCACGTCCCCTATGTACGGCCCCATGTCAATTGCCCATCCCTCAAGATTTTGACCATTGCTTGTGACTGTTGCACAGTGCACTAGGGTGTGGGGCCAGGGTCTGGCTGCATGACCCTTCATGCGGCCATGGGCTGGCCGCTCGTCACTTGGCGCCGTTGGCTCGGCACGCAGTGGGGCATGTGCGGCCTATCCCGTGACCGCGCATCCCATGCGCGGCCCAAGACCAATCGTGCATCCCGTAAGTTTCCGACCGTTGTTTGTTACCGTTACGCAGTGTTTGGGGTGAGCGACTAGGGTCTAGCCGCATGTCCCCATGAGCGGCCATGGGCTGGCCGTTCATCTTGTGGTACCGTTGGTGGATGAGTGGCCCAGGTGGGACCGCCCATGCCTTGGAACGGCGGGATCCTAGCCGCCCTTCCCCTGAGCGGCGAACAAAAAGGATGGCACACCCGGTGGGACGTCTCCCGCCTTCCTTCTTTTTACTGATGCAAAAGTCCGTGCCAGCCCTGAAGTCTGGGTGCCCCTTTCCTATCCTTGCAGGAGGGGTAGCAGAAGAGCACCTATTCGTACTTCGCAGCAGCTTCTAGTTCATCTCCCAGTTGCCAGATCGCATTTGACGATCGCGCCCGGCCCTCACCTTTGCTCATCCGGGACTCCAGCAACTATGGCGGCCGTCACATACAGTCCCATCACCGTCGCCACCCATGCACAGGTGGGCTACTTGGCAGTGCCGATCACTTTTAGCAGTTTCGCCCCAGTCGTCGGATCACCCTACTTCTTGGGTGTGGTCCCCGTGGTGGCCCCACCGCCACCTCCAGCTCCTGTTTCCTCTGGTGCCACCAGGGCGCCACGCCAGCTACCAGTCTCGACAGTCAGGCCGAGCGTTAGGCTCGGCTCTCCTGCCACCGGTGCCCATAGGGGTTCCGGACCAGTCCCAGCCCGGGCAAGCATTAGTCCTCGGGCCCAGTCTCGACTGGCTTCTGACGCAAGCCATGCGTCCCAGGTTTTGGTCTCCAGTCTTACAGTTCGCTCGGGCCTCCAGCCCCGAGCCCCAGCCAAGTCAACTCCCAGTGTAGGTCTCCACCCTACGGTGTTTGGCTCCTCAGCACTCTACTCGGGCCATCAATCCTGAGCTCCCACCGAGCCAGCTCCCCACACGGGCCTCCTAGCTCGGGGGCAGGGCTCCCCAGCACCCCGTTTGGGCCTCTCGACCCGAACCGCAGAAGCGCGACCACCTCACCCGGGTCTCCAACCCCTGGCACGAGGCGTCATAGCATCCAGACCAGATGTACAACTCTGGGGTTTCCAGCGTACGATGTCTATTATGAGTGGTCTGCATCAGGCCTCAGATCTCTCAGCTCTACCTCGGGGGCATTCCTCACGTAATCTGACAATGTCGATCCCCAGCACGGGTCTTCCTTTGTGGGACACGGTGACCTCGGTACGGACTGAGCACCCTCTGTCACGCCTTCCGGTCCTGCCAGCTCCCAGTTCAGGCTCAAGGCCTTGGGTCATCGGCATCCCGATACCCCTTGCAGTGACAACTTCAGGCACGGACACGTTGCGGCGAGCGTCCACAACACTACTATCGGCTCGGGTGAAAGCCTACACTCAAGCCACCCAGCCACCGGCCGTCACTACAGGCTTCGCGTCTCAGGGGCCTACCCTGGGATTCCCAATGAATGGCCCTGTGCCACTAGCACCGGCAGGCTAGGTTTTCTTAGCCTACCACCTTGGGGCGGAGTCATCTTCCGCTCCCCAGAAGAAGCACCATCGTAGCCGTAAAGGCAAGTGACCCATTGCCATCACCAACAACTCCGGTAAGACCATTCTTGTCGGAGACTTATGAATTCGCCTGGATGGGGGTGAACCCATTATTCCATCGGAACGGATCGTCCCTACGGTCCCCATCACCAACCGCTTTAGCCTCTTGCGTCAAATGCTGGAAGACAAGGCGGAACTTAAGCGGGCGGACACTTCGGTAATGGCCCGAAAGCACCAGCACCGATTTGGCACTCAAGCTCCCAAGTCCCATCGGAGGAACAAGGACGAGGGAGACCAGCAATCAGACTTGATGATGCGGGACGACTATGAGACTCGATATGTGGACACGATCCTATGACCTAGACGAAATGACGTGACTCACTAGACTTGAATGGACCATCATGGACCGTTTAATTGTTTCATTGGGACCTGGCCAAGCGGATTTCAACGGTCTATCAAGAGGCCATGTGGGTCATTGAGCGGCTATTTGGTTGACCGTTTACCTTCCCGCCACATCAATTTTGTTCTTCTTGCATTAGTCCACCATAAGACTTTCCGTCTCTCTCTCCCTCACCTTTCCGTGTCTCTCAAGGGTCTATTGTTAGTTAGTCAGCATTTCATCCACACATTCATACACTCATTCACACACATTCATTTTTTTGTGAAAAGAAAATCAACAAAAAACATGGCATAGCCTATCATAATCATATCATTCATGTACAAAAGTCGCCACATGGGTACATCAGGCCTCTCCCTCCGGCCTATCACTGTCCTCGGCTCCCTCATGCCTCTTCAATGGCGGGGCCATCGCAGAGCTAGTGTCCTCCTCGCGGCGCCGCCTGCAATGCTCCTCCTCGGAGGAGCTGGTGAAGTAGCTGCGGTACGAGCTGTGGGTACCGTGGGTGCTGCCGCTCGAAGCTCCACCATGCTCCAGCCTCCGGCTCATCTGGGTCATGCCCTCCACGATCCCCTCCAGCTTCGCCACCTGAAGTCGGGCTCGCTCCGCCTCGATCTGGTAGCGCTCCACCTCAGCCCGGCTCCACTCTATCTCTCCAGCTCTGGCCCGGAGTCGCTCTAGCTCCACGCGGAGGAGCGTCGTCTCGACCTCGTTCGCCGATCGGCTCCACGCCATCTCCTCCCAAAGGCAGGCCACCTCCTCCCGCGTTGCTATGCGGCTTTGCTCCAGCTCCTCCCGCAACTGGGTCAGCTCGGTCATCTACATATACATGCATCATGGTCAGTCAATTGCATGTTATAGGCATAAACAACAGGGAAAGCACAGTTATTTACTTACCCTCTCGACGAGAGCTGCCTCGGCCGCCTCAACCCGTGCCACCATCCTAGTGAACTCAGCGTCTCGCTGAGCACGATCCGCAGACGTCTGGGAAGAGGAGGAGGGTGTGTCAGCCCCCTGGCGCTGGGCTCCCTCGGCTCGCTGTATTTTAGAAAGTCCAGGGTTAGCCAATTTCATAAGCATAATCATAAGCATTTTGCATAATTAAGTTCAAGGGTTAGCAAAACTCACCAGGAGGGCCAGTGCCTGTCGGAGCTCATCTCTCTCCTGGATGGTGGAGTGGAGGAGACCATGTCACTCCGCAATCCTCCTACCCGATGGTCAAGCTACATGTAGGAAGTCCAAGAGTCAGTGCATAATCATATAGAAAGCATGATAGAGAAGCATGCAGGATAGAAGTCATACAGGTTGGCGGGCGCCACGGAACACCTGGTCCCTATAGTGCCGGGAGTAGGCCGTGTAGTAAGCCTCCTCGCTCTCAGCACGGACAAACACCACTCGCCCGAGTGCTGTCCAGTCCATGATCTGCTCAGCTGCTCTTGCCGTCCAATCTACCTCCACAGCCGGGCCTCGGGGGTGTCTCCCGACTTGCTCCTCCGGCTTCTCTGGTGCCAGGAACTCCACTGCTGGCTGGTGGACACCGAGCGTCCTCATCACCAGCCTGTAGCAGAGTGGCTCCACCACATTCATGCAGTGGAGCCAAATGTCTCGTCCGGTGTATGTAACATCCCAGAGCTCAGGATACCGATAACCCGATACAAGTACCGAATTACCGCCACCAAGAACTGGGGATGCCACCCAAGAGGCTGATGAGGTCATAGGCTCGGGTTGGCGGAGGAGGCCCGAGCCCTTGATATCTTCATAAATCTCATAGACGAGGGCAGTCAAGGGAGTGTATCGTTCGTATTTCTGAGAGGGCTCCTTGTGGTCTCCATCTTGATTTCGCCTCTTTCCTTGGCCAGAGCCAGAGCCTTACTCGGACGGTCGCCTCTTGTTCCCCTCCCGTCCAGACCCCGTCATGTTGTGGCAAGTGCTAAGGACTTCCTCGCACTCTGCATGACGTAGGGCCAGGGTCACTAACTCGGCGAGGGAGGTAGGGGGATGAAGGACCAGCTCACATCAGAGGTTCTCATCGTGAGTGCCCCTGGTCAGCGAGGTGATGGCTGAGGCAACATCTAGGCGGGGGATGCGCAGGGCTTCCGATTTAAATCAGTTGATGTAGGCCCGGAGTTTCTCCCCCTGATCCTATTTAATTACCAATAGTCCCCCTACTGACTGGGGAGGATCGTTGCCGGTGAAGCTTTCCTTGAACACTCGCCCAAACTGCCAGAAGTCATGAATGCTGTTGGGGTGGAGGGCCCGGAACCAAGCTTGAGCACCGTGGACCAGGGTGGTCACGAATGCTCGGCACTTGATGGCGTCAGACGCCCCATGTAGGGTCATTAGGGCGTCGAAGCTGTCATAGTGGTCGACTGAGTCTCCCTGGCCGTCATATGACTTGAAGGTTGGAAGTGAGATCCTGGGGGAGATCTCGACCTTCAAGACATGGCTGGAGAATGGGGATTGCTCCTTGTCCTCCCCTGTAGGGGTCTTCTACAGAGTGTGGAGGGCACATTCTTGCTCTGCGAAATGCCTCTCGAAGTCTCGCAGTCGGACAGCTCCGGTTGTCATTAGGTCGAGGGGCTGTGGGGGCATTCCTGCTGGGTGCCCCGGCGCTCCTCGGGGGCATCAATTTCTGGGAATGGCCGATACGCTCTGGACTTCTCCCTCCTCGTGATGGAGGAGGCTTCTTGCTCCGAGGGAGGGGCGTGCGATGGTCCTCCTGACCGGTTGCGGATGAGCTGCCACCCCCGGAGGGTGAAATGTCTCTCGACAGTTTGCAGGGAGGCATCTCCACCGGGGGGGCTTTCCCGAGGGAGTCGCGACTTCTCTTCCCTGGCTGCCTGGGCCCTCATTAGATCAATGAGGCTGTCCAGTTTGGTGTTGAGGGTTTGAAGAGCATTTGCGCTACTGGTGGGGGGTTGCCCCTCTGTCGCGTGTGGGGGCAGTCTACCGGCTGGGTTGCTGGTGTGAGAGGGGGTATTCCCCGTAGGATGGGAAGGTGCACCTTCTTCCGTTGCCACGACCTTTCCCTTGTCGCCGGCGGTCCTCCTACTGGAGCTTCTTCACACCATGCTGGCTCTTTGCTCGCTTCCCACAGACGGCGCCAAATGAAGAGAGGTGATCTCGCACTGTTCCTGAGGTGAGGTTGACGACCACGATTGTGAGAAGTGCAAGAAGGGAAACGGATCAGAGGTGCCCAGGGATAGTTCCTAGGGAAAAACCCTCTGATGCTTAAGTCAATAAATCAGATGGAGCTCTGGTGCGATGGAGAGAGGTAGGAGGAGGTAGAAGCATGAGATCCCTCTCCACCACGTGGTGAAGTGGCTCTTGCTCAGGATTAGTGTGGCTTAGTTGCACTTACCCTTCGTAGGAGAGGTTCACAGGTTTATATAGTGACTCGTGCAACGTAGGAGCCCTGCGAGGCGAGGAGTTTCACCACGCTAATCTTAAGAAAACCCGATTACATAGTCAGGACACGTCATGCAACAACAGACGTGTAGGCTACACATCACGACCTCTCGGACGTGGGAAACTCTACTCAAAACATCGGTGCACACACGACCTCACCGTCGTGTACGCTACGCAAGCCACGGAGAAGCCAAGCACAGGCTACCCAAAGCACCTCGTCAACCATGATGGAGAACCGATCACAAAATCACAAGTCACGTGTCATGTGACAGAAGCACCTCCTCACTAGAAGCAAAGCTAGATGCGTCCACTAATGTCTTACACTGTGCCTCAAGCATCTCACACTCGTCTCGAACACGGTGACTGAGACACTGTACCAAGTACAAGTAACAATGGTAATGAGTGACTAGTCAGGGTCACACCCGTCAGTGTTCATCCAAATGCCCCTGACCACGTGTGCGCACACAAGTCCCATGTCTTGAGCCAGGCCTCTAGCTAGTTTTCCCCCCAGTAGGACGCTACTGCAAAGCATGGGGGCCGATGGAAACTAGCCTAAAAACTGTCTCTCAGGAACTTGCCCCGCCACCACTCCCAGGTGGGCCGACACCAAGTGTCGTCAGACTACGACTAGTGGAGGCTCACTAGACACAGAGACTCTCTGAAAGAAACTCCGAAGTGTGGACATGGTAACACTCACCTGTCGTATGCACTACGAAACACAAGGCAGTACACAGAACAGCTAGACAATTAGACCTACACACAACGATCCTTGAGTCACACGACTCGGGTCAAGATCATCGCACATCATGGCAACATACCATTAATCAACCTAGTCCCTAAGTCAAAATCACGATAAAACACAATAAACCACAAGTCCTCAGCCCCTAAGCTACATATAGGACTCTCGACTTCGTATAACATAAATCACTGCACATGAGGGAGCATTAAAACCCTTAGTCCAGATAGACACATAAATCGAGGTAAGATGATACCTCTAAACATCCAATACTAGAGTCTCAATCCATACAGGATACCCGAGACACTCACGAGGTCATGTGTAAACACTAGGTCACAACCGGGTTGACCAAAAACCATAATGACCCTCGAAATCATACAAAACACTTACTCAATATCATGGCACATTCGAACACCCTATAACATGGTCACAGCCCTTATAGGACATCCACGACATCGACGTACAATAGGCTAACCAAGGGGTTGAAGCCAAGCCAATAAACATGAGAGAAACACCGAACACTACTTGGGATGAGACTACTCTTTCGGGATCCCTTAACACATATAGATATGACTTGCATGGAATACCCAAGGCATCCATTGAGTCAAATGCCAACAAGGCATTGAATACTTAGTTCACCGGAGCCCAAGACAACTCACATAATACCCCAAAAACCAAAGACATGAACACAGTGCACGCCTATGTCGTGATGATTAACATGTCCATAGGATGGGTTAGGATGACACTAGAACGCATCCAATGCTCATAGCGTGTCAGCGCATTGACGTGGCACAAGCCTAGGTCGCGTTAATAGGCACGGCTATAGCCTTGAGCGTGATAAAACAAGAATGCGGTTATGACCTCGAGCGTGTTAACCAAGATCATAGCCATCACCTAGGACACGTTCTTCAAGATCGCGTCCAACACAAGGATCATGTTGGGTCCCTTAGTGCAGGAACACGGTTCTAGAGGGGGGGTGAATAGAACCTCTGCTAAAAATTATGTCTAATTAATAGCTCGAGACACGGGGTCAATTAAGAGGTTGACTCGGGCGATCCAAGAAGACCTCGACTCATACCCGCATGCATCAGTAAAATCCCAAATTTAAATCTTTCCTATATGCTTCTATATGTTTGACAAATGCTGACAAATGACTTGACCGGCCCTTTCAGGTGCGTTGGACACCGTACGGGGTTGAGGGACATGAGGGGCAGCCCTGGGTAGAAGCTTCCCTAGCCTATAGAGGATGGGATATTTGGCTCCATTGCATCAATGTGATCGAGCCACTTCATTATAGCTTGATCATGAGGACGCAGGGAGTGCATCAGCCTGCGGTGACATTTCCTCACAGACATGACGAGCGTCCAGGAAAATCAACAAAAGGGATTGCTAGTGACATAGATTGGAGTGGCCGAGCCAGAAAATATGTCCAAGACTGGAAGCAAAAGGGCAAGGCAGTGAAAGAGCAGGCTGATAGCGACGAGGCGTATTTGAGAGCCTACACCCATCGGTACGGCGGCCAAGTCTTTCGTGGTACCCGATGACCGATATGAATGCTAAACTCAACACTTGTATTCTATATGAAATGAATGAATCTTATATGCATTAATACTTGCTTCTAAATGCAGCTAGACCCACAAGGATGGATTGCCGAGCTCGAGGGACTGCTTAATGCCACGGTCCAGCAGCGGGACGAGTTCCGAATAGCCTTGGAGCTTTTGGTCAGTTTTCCTAAACCATGGACTTAAACTGAACCGCTTATGCATTGACCAAAATTGCAAATTGACTGACTGACCTCTACCATGCAGTAGGCCGAGGGAGCCCAGAGGACCGGACTAGATGCATCGTCCTCCTCCACACAGCTTGCCGGGGGACGGGCTGAGCGGGATGCAAAATTTACCTGGGTCGTAGCTCGAGCCGAGGAGGCCAAGGCTACCCTTGCAGAGCGGCTAAGAAAATTTAAATCTCAGACTTAAAACTCTTCATGATATATGCAAATGCCTAGACTGACCATGATGCAAATGCAAAATGCAGGCAAGAGAGTTGACCGCAGCACTAGCCGAGGCGGCGCGAGTGCGAACAAAGGCGGCGAAGGTACCCTGACTTCGAGAGGAGATGGAGCGACTCTGGGAGGAAGTGACTCGGCTGAGCGGATAGACGGCGGATATAGAGAGATATCAGACCGAGGCTCGTGAGGCACGACTCCAGGTTCACGATTTGAAGATTGAGCTCCGGACCATGGAGCGGATAGTCCGGATGATGGGCCGAGGACCCGAGCGGAGCACATCCTGAAGCGGTGTAGTGGGAGGCTTACAGAGTGTGACACTGAGCACATCGGTAGGAGATTATCTGGCCAGTTCTTCCAGCCATCGGAGGAGCGAAGAGGCAGAGCAGAGACGCCCACGAGAGGAGGAGCATGGTGCCATGGAGCCACCATCAAAGCGGCAAGAGGGCACTCGGGATAGTGGCGGCCTGGGAGACAGACTGGCCGAGTGACATGTCACGCCCCGAGCGCGGAAGATTACCTGGAAGTGGCGTGACGATGTCTATAACGTTCATGTCAATTAGAGCGTAGTGCATTCAACACATACAGACAGAGTGTGTAAGATAGAAATAACCTAAATCTTATTTAATTCATAACCAAATTTCTTCCAAATAGTATGAAGACTAAATGAGAAGAAAATTATAATTTCTGACTCAAGAAAGAAAATTACATAATTGACTAGGAAATTAGGATTTATTTCAGTTTCCTCGAGCAATAAATTTTTACGAGCCAAGCTTTCATTTTCATTTTTTAATTTATAATATTTTCACAAGAAGAGTTATCATGTTCATTTCCATTTAGCCATTTCTTCAATGTTTTGTTCTCAGACTTTATCTTTTTGTATCCATTTGACAACTCTTCATATGCATCAACTAACTCTCCAAAAGACATTTCCTCCTCCTCAGAGTTAGAGTTTACCTCTTCACTATTTTCATCAATGTGCCGATCAGCATCGTCAGCCATTAATCCTTTTTGTCCCTACTTCTCTTGAGCTTTCACTAACCGGTCCATGAGCACTTTTGCAGTTCTGCAGGAGGAGACGAATGTAAACATGTTAGCATTCACAGAACCTTTCAACAAGCTCAAAATAGTAACATTCTCATGATTCTTTAATCTATCTCGGTTGGACCACTTGGTTTCATCCCGAGACAATTTATGAGGACCGTCATGAATTAACTTCCACAAATTGGGATTGACTGAATTTATGGTCCTACATAATTTTCCCAACCAGGAATTAAAATCATCACCATGGTAAACAGGTAAAGAACTCAATGAAACAATATCTGAAGAAGTATTCATGATTCAAAACTACACTAGGATCCATTTGAAGATTGTTAGATTGGTGATTACAGAGCCAGGCTCTGATACCAATTATTGGGTCTCGGAGTGTAGTGACACGGATCTAGAGGGGGGTGAATAGATCCCTCTCTAAAAATTAAGTCCAATTAAGTAACTTAAATGCCACTCAACTCAAACTCACCAAAGCTTGCATATGAAGAGATTCACACACTGAGAATAAATGAACTTAACTAAACATGTGTCTAAGAAAATCTACCATTCATGGAAAATGCATTTAACAAGCCAACCAGTGAATGGTGATAGGAGATAAGGAGCAAACACACGATCATACACAATGGCACAGTGATTTTTTAGGTGGTTTGAGACCACGATGGGCTCCCTACGTCCACCCCTCACCACCTCGATGAGGCTTTACTAACACGCTACACAAGGTAGGGACTAAGAACAAGTTCAGCAAACTCCTGGTTGGAAGATGATAGATCTGGCTTCTTCGATGACTAGACTCCCTTTTCTTTTCACTCATTTGATGGATGAAGCTCATAGCAGGTTCCTTGTTGAAACTTGAAAGGAGGAGGACGCCAAGCTCTTCCTAGTCTTCAATCTTCTACAGTGGACTGGACTATGTGGAGGAGATGCAGCCGCGGTCTCACAGTAGGTACACTTCAGTATGATGGATGAAGATCATCTCATGCCTTGAATCACGTTCAGCATGCCCTAGAGAGGAGGAAGATGGAGCTGCGGCCTTGTTCTTCCCTGCAAGACCCAAAACTAGATAAGACAATAACACCTCTTTCTCCACCTTGGAATAAACCCTATCTCTTTCAATATATACCCCAATAGATGAAGGGCCATGTGGAGGGAATAATCCCCCATGGACCAATCACTGAGGGGCATTAAAAGATGGGAGCACGCTAGGGCATCGGCCATCGCACGAACCGACGTATTTTTCAGTCGCCAGAAAGTGTCGACTCATAGAGTTGACACTCGCAACTGGGCATGAATAAAAATGCCCAAACAGAACACAGTGTAAAAAGTGTCGACTCTATGAGTCGTCACGTTCTACCTGTGGCACGATTAAACACCCAGGCAGAAAGCTGGGAAATAAATGTCGACGATTTGACCGTATTTCTGGGGTTTAAATGGGTCCTCTTGGTGCTAGAGAGGTAGGGGACTAGTTTCCCCATGTTTTCCCCTTTACGTGGGCGTGAACGGGGCGTGGAATGGAGTTTTTAGTATGATTCGCCGTTTTTAGGTTCGGGACGACCTAGTGGTCCTTTCAGTGACCGCTAGGGCTCCAACGGTCTAGTGTGTGACCGCTAGGGTCCCCGTATGTCTGTTCGAGCTTTACGATCGTGCGATAGACCGCCAGGACTTTTAGCGGTCCAGAGTTAGACCGCTAGTCTCTGCCTTGCAGTCCAAGGAGTGACTGTTTGACCATGTTTTGGTCGATTAGAGATCGATGGGGTAGCGATCTTACGCTGACCGCTAGGCATTGCCTAGCGGTTAGGCAAGGGGCCGCCACCCTACGTAGCGATTCGAGGAGTGACTGCTAGGGTTTTGTGAGTTCCTGGAGCTTAGCGATCCAAGGGTAGACCGCTAGGCTGGCCTTAGCGGTCCAAAGGTAGACCGCTAGGCTCCCTAGTGGTCCAAGAGAGGACCGCCAGGTGATTCTCTGTGTTCGCCGTGTCTGTTTCACGTTGTGTTGGTCTCTGATCGACCCGATTGTGATCCAGTGGTTGACCTTTGGCCTCGTGGATGTCCCAGACACCGTGAGACTTGTGTTCGTATTTTTGGGGTGTCCGGAGTTGCCGCATTGTGTTAAATAGTGTGCCCGTGTGTTTAGAGGGTTCGGGGGACCCCACGTGTTCCGGGCTTTCATGTTTTCGCTAGACCGAGTCACCGTGAGTCGGCATGGGTGCAGAGGGCTTTCCCCGTACAGTGTGAATTTCACAGGAAAGTGGTTTCCGAGTGGGCCGTGTGTGAATGGCATTGGACTGTGAGTCTAGTTAACCAGCCTAGGGCTGAAGGTTTCTTGTGTTCACTTTATGAGGGAAGGGTCTCGATAGTCGTGAACTATCTCGTGAGTCATCGCATCGTGGTTTTGGACCTAGGGATTAGGCCAGATTGATGGCATAGTGCTATCGCATTCTACGATCTTGACCCCGAGTCACGTGACTCAAAGACCATTGGGTTAGTAGGTCTAGTGGGCTATCCAGAGTCTGGTGGCCTCGAGCCACCCGTTACTTCGTGTTACTCACGATGGGTGCGTGTGTTGTTTTCTGTGTCCACATTCTGTGAGCCCCCACTAGTCATAGCCTTCTTACAGCACGCGTGTGCTAGCCCACCCGGGAGTGGTGGCGAGACTGACCCGAGAGTGACAATTGTTAGGCTGGTTACCGTAGGGCCCCCACGCATAGCCGAGTCTGGGCTTCGGGGGAAGAACTAGCTAGAGGATAGGCCTAGGGTGTATGATCAGAGTGTGCACTCGGGGATGAGGGCTTCGGTCCTGCACTAACGAGCGCGACCTCAACTAGTCCTTATTTTCTGTTCCTGGTTACTAGTACAGTGTCTTGGCCTCCACCTGGGGCATCGCAGGCAGACACCTGAGGCTGTGGACTAAGTCGTCAGTGGATGCATCCAGCCTTGCTTCTAGTGGGTGGTACTCCCGTCACGTGACGTGAGTTGTCGTGTCCCGAGTTTCTATTTCCCGACTTCGAGACGGGGTTTTGAGTGTTGTTTTTGAGAGCGTTCCCGTAGTCGAGGTCTAGGGTTTTTGGTGAGCATCACCGAGGACTTTTTCCTAGATAGCGTGGAGTTCACGACAGCATGGTCATGATTAAAATATAAATAAATAAATAAGTAAATAAATGTGAAAACCCTTGCAAACAAGCAAATAAAAGAATAAGAAAAAAGGGGGAAATCTATGTAAACAAATGAAGGGAAATCACGAGATCACCCTAAAAGCATAAAAAGAAAAGGGAAATAGGCAGCAATAAAATATAATCAAGGGCTCCACTAATCATAATAATAAAATTCTATATTGCAACCTCGTCTCTCCCCATGATATGCTGCCGAAGGGATAATAATGTTGCCCCTGTAAGTCAAGCCTAAGTCTTGGGAATTAGCCCAAAATGGCCACGACCCGGCTTTACCTCGGGCCGACATTCTGATTGAAGTGGACCCGTTTGCCGAACCAGATTCTTTTCGAATGATCATTAACATTGCCGCGTATCCGGCAGACATCTGAACGGATTCATCCCAGTTTTCACCGCATTCTCGCCACGGACTCCCATCTGAATATGAAAGGGTATATGAATGACCGACATGCCCGATTGCCCGTGTCTTGGCACAGGCTCTTGTGTGATTTATTCCTGCCTCTTTCCTTTGAAATTAGTATTAATCCTTTTGGCCGTAGGGCCCCTATTTTCGGCAATTAATCAAGGGTGTTCCCTCGTATGGAGGATGTAAATGAAGTAGTGACCTTTATGGCACGACGGATTTTGGTCACGACACAAACCACACAATCATTTGATGAAGTCAGATCGAGCACACCATAGGTTCCTCGGAGCCTGAATAAATCGTCACTTTGTGACTGGCACGTCCACGCACTTAATAAACCTAATAAACCCATCTCAATAAACCAACAAATGAACAACACTAACAAGTCGATCGAAAAGTGTGTCCACAGGGTCCAAGCACAGGGATCCCATAGAAAGGATGCTGTGGGACACCGTAAAGGCCAAAAAGTTGGCCAAGAAGGCCAGGGCCATCCCCGCAGTCAAAGACGGCTCTGGTTCGGCTCTCCCCTCTGTCGAGCTAGAAGGGGCTGAGCCTATTCGGCCGACTCTCCCATCTGCTGGGCAAGAGGGGGCCGAGGAGGCTAGGGCCAAAGCGGGCGGCTCTAGGACTATGGCCAAGACTGGAGCGTCGAGCGAGGCAGGTGCTGTTTAGGATGGAGATGTTGGGGTCGAGCCGATGGAGGCCGGGGGGTCACGAGGAGAGGCGATGTGGCCCCAACTGATTGAGGCAAGAGGGGTGGAGGAAGCAGCGACTCAATCCGGGCTAGCCGGTAGGGTTCCTGAGGGAGTGTCGCTCATAGGGGGAGCCCCTATTCCGACTGCTCTGGAGAGGCTGGGCATCTGGGGCCCTCTATACCAGAAGTGTTACAGCATAGCCACTAAGGTGGTGTGAGGAGGAGACAGGCAGCACTCCTTGACTGCGGCCCTCGAAATGGTCATGGGGGGTGGCCTGATCCTGGCCCAGATGGGGGCCACCCTGGCTAAAGCTTACGCTCGATCGGAGTTGGGCCGGGCGAACCTTGCCTGGACCCTTGGTACGTCCGATGGGAAGATAGCTTGGCTCACTGAGGAGCGCAATGGGCTATTACAGAAGCTTTCCTCGTTTAAAGAGCTGGCGATGGTGAGTCAGGCGGAGGCCTAGGACCTGATCGAGCAACTGGCTCGGGCATGCAAGTCGCACGAGAGGAAGAGCAAGCTTCTGGAGGAGGAGCGCGTGGCCCATGCGGAGCGAGATGGCTAGTGGGAGGCCGAGCGCGTCCATCTTCTTCTTCCGCCGTCACCACATTGGCAGTCAGGACAGCGGCTTCATCATTTTGCTGGTGGTAGATCAGGGGTTGCTTTCCCTTAGCTGCCGATAGGAGCTCCTTTGCAGCCTCGATCCTCTGAGTATTCGGCCCTGGCCTCGCGGCCAATCGAGCCAGCTCGCAAGGGTCTTTGGGAAGCCCTCCGTATCGGCTGAATGTACTAGCCATATTGCAGGTAAAAACATGTACCCTTCTCTTCTGTCGGTGGACCTTCCTTCTGGCTCGGTCTGAAAAGGTCAACCTTTCGAAGACAGAAATTCTTCTCTTCTCTTTCTGCCAAGGTGCAGTTTCATCAGCTTCAACATCAAAGCCATCTCCATAACCATTATCATCGACTGACGATGCCATCTTTCTTTCTCCTTCATCTTCTTCAACTACCATCGATGGACAGTAGTCTTCATCAGCTACGGTTGCTTACATCAGCCACTATTGCCCAAGCGAGGGGTTGCCTAGCCCTCGAAAGTAGTTCTTGACCATATCGGTCATCTCTTCTCAACCCTGTTCTTGATGTAGTACGGGAGATAGTTGTTGACCTCCCGTAGGAGGGATGTAAGTGAGCTGGGCCCGGCGACGGGTTCCTGGAACCTTCATCCCATAGCAGGGACGTCGGCTTGTCGGGCACAGGCCCTAAAGCTTCCAGGGCACGGAGGGTCCGCAACTGCCTTCTCTTCCTTCGGGGCTAGGCCCCTTTCCTTCCTCCCTTCTGCTACGTCACGTGCAGGGCGGTAGCGGATTGGTGCAGCTTGCTGAATGGGCTAGACCCTCTTGGGGACCCATACCTACTTGAACTTCTTAGGCCTAGGGGCCAGCTTCTCTTGGCCGTAGCGGCTAGCTTTTTCTCTTTCGGCTCTCCTTCCGGCGAGGGCCTGGTAGGAGTTGTGGATGGGGACGGTGGGGACGACCCGGTCAGGGACTACCCAGGCATCACGTCTGTTGAGGAAGACGCGAACTCCGCCAATCAGCATTGATTTACCAGACTGGGAGAGAGATCCAGTAAGAACGGTAGTGCTCTTTCGGATGCCCTTGCGTTGGCATCCTCCGGAGTTCTTGTTGATGGGAGCGGGGCGGGCCCTAGGAACAGCATGGTGCACCAGGCAGCTGGCGACCGGGGTTGGACTCTCGGGCGAGTCCGGGCAGCATCGAGCCTTCAAAGACTCGACCTGCTTCGCATCTTCCTCGGCAGGCTCTGAGGACTCCACCTTCAGCATATCAACAAAGGCCAACCCCAAGAAGGTGGGGAAGCCAACAACAGCAAGGAACGTCCCAAAGACAATGGGCATTGCCAGGTACCCTTGTTCAGCATGGCTAGCGACGATCGCGGGGCCAAAGTTGACGCCAGTCAGTCTAGTCGTCGTCACCATTTGCCTGCAAAGACAAACAAAACATGATCAGTAGCCTTTGGGAGGGCATCGAGGCCTGTATATCTTGGCAAAGAGATGAAAGATGACACCGATCCCACCAGGCGTGCTAGACTATTTCGAAGGGATTTATTATTTTATTTTAAGTTATTGGGGATTTATTTGCTTGTTTCCACATCAATCAACCAATTAATTAATCGGTAATTAACTGACTGATTGACTACGCAGGCGTGCCAGTCACGTGAGTGCCAAATTTATTATGCACTCATTCTGATCCGTGTCAGACGAGAGTGAGATTCGGTCGGGTCTAATAGTCTGAATAGGTTTCAGAATCGACCTGCGTGAACCTTACTTTTGGCTCGCCTAGTTCGACAGTAAGATAATGGACTTTCAGGTAAGTTCTTTAGAATAATTTATTTCCTTTAGTTTTGTCTAACATCTTTCCAAATCTCGTGCTAGGAGATCAAGTCGTTGGAGAGCAAGAAGCCCCCAAAGTTGCTGTTTCATTGTATAACACTCAGGAAATAGTGTGTCGGTCCAAGGAAGATCAGTGGATTAGGAACCCTAATCGAGTTAATTTCGAGTTGAGTCTTTAGAAGTTTTTGTTCCCCTATATGTCTTCTTCTCACCCTCCAAATTTCACGAACTTAGGACGAGAGGACCAGGAGATAGAGCCACAGGAAGTTGCTAGTTTGGCACACGACATGTAGGAACTAGGTCATTCTTCCAGTCCAAAATTCGAAGTCTAGAGTCTATTACAAGGTAGGTTATCTCATGAACAACATAAACATCAAGCTAGGAGTAAAAGCCCTCTGGTTTCATGCTTTATACACGGAGTATTTCATGATTTCCTATGACTATGCATGCATGATCATTACAACATGTTATCCCTAGACCCATTAATCAAAGATGATAATTCTTGCTTAATCTATGCCCAGTCATGCATCTTAGTTATTATAAACATGTTAGCATGCTTTTCTCTTTTAGTCTTCATAAGTTTCATGCATAATATTCTTAGAATTATCCATGTACCTCGATTTCTGTATCTGCTGATAGCAGACAAGAAACGATCTTGAAGAGACCCCTAGAATTAGATAGCGGCCCCGCGATAGACCGCTACCTGATAGTAGCGGCCCTGTCTAGACCGCCTTACGATTTTAGTGACCTACACCCTGTTAACTCTAAATAGTGCACAGATCAGTGCTATTAAATACATGATAAGCCTAGGTAAATAGGTTTTATCCCTACTTTTGACATCATATTCATGATATTGGTTATATTGTGCATCTCTCATGATAGATTTCATAGCTTACATGTTCTAGAAACCTATTTTAATCTTATGCTAATTTCATGCCAAAATTATATACTCTTGTATTTAACTTAAGTTTCATATGGTCGATGGACTGGTTCTTTTAATGGATTGATCACGATTTTCTACACAATTCCCTCTCATCTTTGAGTCTTTCTTAAGCACATGGCACATATTTTGGTACGATGTCATTAGTCACACTTTGCACATGATAGGTACACTTACTTGGACTTGTGAACCTCTCTATCAGATATTCCTTCTATCGAACTAGGATATCATGTTTCAAGGCCTCCGTAAGTCTCCGTGAGTCTGGGATTCCCACTAGGATGCTGCGTTAGTTGTACCCTTAAAGCCCATTTGTCTAGAAAGTACTCAAGTTACTGGCATTTTTGTGTGTCCTAGATAGTAGCGGCCCTCAGGAGACCGCCACTGTCAAGTAGCGACCGTTTTCTACTAGACTTCTCTACATGTTGACTATTTCCTCTTTCTGGTGTCGACTGTCTAGTTGCGGCCATCCCAGGATCGCTGTTGTGCCCCTGTGGTCATTGGTCATTTGTATCTCATGATTTTGATAATGGCTAACACTATAAGTCATTATTGTTTTCCACTCTCATATGACTGACATACGTGATGGTTTGTTCATGACAGGTCAGTAAAGGAATGGAGATGGAATGGCGTGGAGAAAGCAAAAGTATGAAGCCCGAACTCGCCATCGTGCGCCCTCACATCCGGCTTATCAATTAGTGTTGTAAACTTCTTTTGATGAAATAAAAGTATCATTTTCTCATTCATTTCTGATTTTAGAAATAAAATTGTACTTGCTCTGATTGACACGCTCGTTTACGACTCGTCGCGTTCCCGATTTTTCACGTCGGGATGTGACAGTTTCTCTTTCTCCCCACTCTCACATCTCACTCTCTCTCTTCCTCTCGATTCTCTCTCTCTCCCTCACACGTTCTCTCTTCTCTCCCCCTTTCACTCAGTTCGCGGCCCATTTGGCCTCGGGTCGATGCGTGGGAGGTACCGACGGGATGGGCTCGACGCGAGGATCGCGTCGGTACCCTTCATCCCTCCGGTTGCAGAGCGTGGAGGTGCGTGCGAGCGGAAGGAAGACGTGGGCCCCGTCACCTGATCTGCACCGATTCGCGGTCTTTGCTGCGCAAGAGGTAGGGGAACGGATTCCTCGTCTCGCCAGGAACCCGTTGACGCCACATGCGTCGCCATCCGCCACTATTTTTATCATTTTTCTTGCAAAATTCTATTTTGTGAAATTTTGGGCTAATTTCTCAAAATTCATTCCTCTCTCAATTTCTGGTCCAGACGGCCGCTGATCGAAGCGAGGGAGGTACCGTTAGATTGGTCGCGTCGTGAGGATCGCGTTGGCGCCCATCTTCTCTCGATCTGCAGAGCATGGAGCCGAGTCGGGCCCGGAGGCGCCGCATCGCCCTCTCACCAGATCGGCATCAAATCGTTATTTTCGTCGTAATCCAGGTAGGGGGATGGACTCCTTACCTTGTTAGGACACCGTCGGTACCACATGCGCCGTGGCCCGACGCCATTTTTCTCATTTTTCGTGCATGTTTCCGTTTAGTCTATTTTTAGTCCATAATGCTTGAAATCGTCTCCATGGGCATCGTCTTTTAATTCTAGTGGCATGTTTAGGTATTGAATGTTGTCATGGCATAGTAGGGTAGTTTAGAAACGCATTTACCTGCATCCCCCGTTGATTTCGGTCGATCGGGAGGGGGTTCGGCTTCGAACTCTGGAATCTTGAAACCCAGGTGACATGACACGCCTGCCCCGGTGTGTTATAGTCATTTGGCGCGCCTATATAGGTGCGTTATTTTCCCTTGTGGCGGACTCCTCTAGCTCCGTTATAGTCCTTTACCGCCCCGGTATGGGTGCGTTATATCATGCATGAAAACTATGGGTTTATGTGGATTTCTAAGTTTGGGTGTCTTTAACGAGCCTGTTATGGTGCGTTATAGCCCTTGTCGGTCGTGTTGTATGCCAGTTGACTTTAACGCCCCTACCACTGTGTGTTATAGTCCTATAGCGCGCCTGTCCGGTTGCGTTATAGTCCCTGTTGACTATGGATTTTTATGGGTTCTGTTGAGTATAGCGGTCCTGCCCCGGTCCGTTATGGTATGTAACGGGTGTTGACACCCATTTTTACCGATAACTCGGGTCTTTCCTCTTACTCTTATTTGTTGATGCCTCAGGTTGTCTGTTGTGTGTCGAGATCGTTTCTGGCAATATTCAGGCTTATTTTATGAAAAGCCTACCTCCCGAGCTGGGTCCAGTTCAGTTCAGGGCTTAATGGGCCTTGGGAATGCATTATTTTTCATTTTATTACAAATTCCAGCGCCCAGCACTTGTGCGGCTCATGACTGGCTGCTCATGGTTAATTTTGCTATTTTCAGCATTGTTTGAATTATCACCGACAAGTATATGATTGGAAGATCGTCTCCCATGGATCCAGGTATGCTTCCGCTGTAGATCTTCGGTGTTTTGACATGGAGATCATTGGGCAACTCAAGTTCTAGCAATTTAATCTCCCTCTCAAGAATTCCTACAATTTAAGCTATGTCACAAGTATGGTTTAAGATATGTCACGCAGATTATGATAAATATGGGACTAGGTCTAAATTATAACCATGGACATTAATATATTTCCTATTTTTTGGGCCTGAGATATCTAAGATCAACTTTGATAATCGATTAGCACGGAACAAGGTGACTTATCCATGCAAATGGGTCTTAATCGGCTTTGATAACCCACGCCCTTATCCGTGGTCAGTTTCGATTAGGGAAACTTAAAGTAACAAAAAAAACGTGTTGGGGCGGATGGTCTACTCGGGATGGTCAACCCGACCCTCAACTTTAATCGTGATGAATTAACTCATTTCACCTATTTACTCCGACCCTCTCGTGGTGGGTCGGCGGATCTCTTGTGGTTGGACCGTTCGGCTCCGGCCGCGCGGCCAAGGGCCGCAGTATTCTCCCCGCAGCGTGCATGCTTCTACGCCAAGGTGAGGAGGTCAGGAAGGGTCGTCGGGGCCTCGACCCCAAGGGAACGCCGGAGGATGTGGTCCCGCGTCCCCTGGATGAGGGCCGTAGCGGCGATGCCGACGTCGAGATGCGGGATCCGGAGCGCTTCCGCACGGAAGCGGGAGACGAAATCCCACAGCATCTCTTCTTTGCCCTGCCTGAGGGCGAGCAGGGTCACCGCGGATCTGGCCACCTTTCGGCATCCAATAAAATTCTCCTTGAATAGCTTCTTGAGTTGCTGGAAGGAGGAAATAGTCCAGGCCGACAGAGACTCGAACCAAACCCGGGCGTTCTCCCGGATGGTCGTCACGAACGCCAGACACTTCACATTGTCCGAGACCCGGTGGAACACTAGGTGGGACTCGAAGCTATGCATGTGGTCAGCGGGGTCAGTGCTGCCGTCGTAGGAGGTCAACGACGGCAGTTGGAGCTTTGGCGGGATAGGGACTTCTATTATTTCCCTGGAGAAGGGAGCATGGAAGTCCCGGTCGTCGTCGATCAGGCCGTGATTCTTGGCGGCCAAGAGGACGTCATCCAGGTATCAAACTTTGTCTTCTATTTCTTTGAAGTGATGGAGTCCGCGATCCATCTCTAGGTTGGAATGGAGTGGGCTGCGCACCCTCGGCGCGGGCACGCTGCGGGATCGTCGGGTCTTTGCAGCCGAGGCATGGGATGCCTCTCGCACTTGGTAGGGGTTCTCCCCAGTCTGGCCCCTCTCGTTCTTCCGTCGCTCGGGTAAGGCGCGCTGGGGGTCGACCCGTTGGTCCCGAAGCTCCTGACAGAGTTCTGTCAGGGCTCGGATTTGCTGACGAAGTTCGTCAAGGTCTCCTGGGGTGACCTCCTATCGGGGATCAGCAGAAGAAGCTTCCTGCGATTCTCGGTGGGAGTTGGGCCCCTGGTGGGACCTACGGCCCCGGTTGCTGGTGTTGCGGAGGCTTCCATGGGACGCCATAGCTTTTTGCTCAGATTTTTACAGACGACGCCAAGAAGTGTAGAGGCAGGAAAATGATTCCTATGCCACGTACTACCTTCTCTTGTTATTTGTTGGAGAAGTCGTCTCGCGCCCGTGGAGGCCTGCAAACACCAGGAAGTAAGGGCGTCAGAAGGAGCCCCGAGTGTTACCCACCCCCTAACACCCTCTGTCATCCTCCACAGCCTTTAGCCCCCACCCCTTACTGTGCTGGCCCCCTCTCCAGCTCCATTCCTCTTCAACAAGTTGCAGACCTCGAAGTAGTTTACTAGTAGCAAAGAAGTTACTGGTTGCAGAGCCTGCTGCAACTTCATCGCGGGGTCCCTGGAAGCACACAAGGTACCGTTGGAAACGTCTCCGAGTCTTCTACGCAACGTTGGTGGCCATGTCCCAGTCTGAGCTCGTGGCTGCCCGAAGGAGCCGATCTCCCTACGCTGCGCATCTCCTCCCTGAGAGTCAACCTGAAGCGGCTTGAAGAGGCTCCCACGGCCAACCCTTTGAAGTTCTGGAGGCGAGGCTTGGCTGAGAGCTTCTACAGTAAGTATTCTCCCAGTAGCAAGAAGTGGCACCCTGTTCGGCATCCAGACTAGTGAGTTCTCATTTTTCTCCCCCGGGTGCGCTATTCTATCCCCTCTGGGACTGAGAAGACACCAAGTCCTTGTTCGAAACCTCGCCGGTGACTCCAACCTCCGTCGACTTTGCCGTGGGTCTCCGTTCGATGAGGAAGCATCCACAAATCCAGCTATTCCAACCCCGCCTGAATCGGAGCTCAGGAGCGCCCGTGGTGATCTTGCCTTCCTGATGCTGTGGTGCAGATGCGTTCAGAGCCAGAAGACAGAGACCCTGCTCACGGCCCTGCCCCGACCACCACCGGCCACCAGAAATTCTACCAAAAATTAGACGGCCTCCTGGGCCAAGCCAGGAGGTTTTTCCACCAGTTTCGTTGGCAATGGAGTTTGGGAGCGATCGCAGTAGGGTCAACACCAACCGTCTATCCCCTATTCCTGAGTGCAGACAGCACTGGCATCCTCCGTCCATTTAGTTCCTAGTGCATTTTCCCCTCCCCGCCTGGCTGGCTTACCGCCCCTCCCTGCGGGAGGTAGTGTTTGAATGTGTTTTTGGCTTTCCTTTCCCAATTTCAACCCTCTTGCATGGGACGTAGTGATGTAAAATCTTGAATATGTCGAAGCTACACCGGCACGGCATGTGGGGAACCCACGCTTCCCCGCTCACCCTCGTCTCCGAACGGGACCAGTTTCTTCAAACCGGTCGAATAAGTGCTCTACCCTTGCTCTCATTTGGATGTCATGTTCCTTCAATATTAGCCCATAAGCTCCGCTGGTCCGTGAGAGTGAGCACCCAGTCCACAAGCTTCATTGCTTTGAGTGGCCACCGTCGGAGAGAGTGTGACCCATGTCTATTGGCACCCAGTTGGCCCCCTTGAATTGGGCCTCCATACCCTTGGGAAGTCCCTTGGCCTTGCTAGCCATCTACCAGCAAGGGCCCAGCCCTCACTACCCTGACTCGGCATCGCCGAGTTACCGCCGAGTTTGGGTGAGTGCCGAGAGAGTTGGCCGCCGATATCGGCCCGTTCGACTTGCGAATTGTGCTTGCTTGTTTAGGTCCAAGGGTGTGTCACATGAAGCCTGTAGAGCACAGTAAGGCTGCTACCCAGCAGCATGCACCCCAGTCTTTCCTGCCATCGGTGCTACCTCAGTTGCATCAGGTACCTCCATTACTGAGTCCTCCACCATAGGCAACCACTCTGGTCACACCATACCGGCAACCGGTGCATTTCTACGCCGAGCCGGCTGACCAGACCACTATAAACAAGTTGATGGTGGAAAGGATGTTTGAAATGAAACTTGTCGAGTAGATATAAAAATTATATAGCTAGACTCCACAAATCATGGCGAACACATTGGCGAGCAGCAGGACCCCTCGGAGTGAAAGAGTAAGAGTGATGTCCCCATCAAAGAGGCCATATGGTAACCATCCTAAAACCATCTCACTCGGGTCACGCTCTCCACCACTCCCAAGTGGGTCCACACCCGCGTGCATAGGAAAGCTACGGCTAGTGGGAGCTCACAAAATGTGAACACTGAAAGTCACGGACGCACCCATCGCAAGTAACACGGAGTAACAGGTGGCTCATGGCCACCAAACTCTGGATAGCCCACTAGACCTACTAAACCCAACAGTCCTCGAGTCACGAGACTCGGGTCAAGACCACTGCACGTGACGGCACAGCACCGTCAATCTAGCCTAATCACTAGGTCTGAAACCACGGTGACACGATTCTCAAGGCAGCTCATAAGTCACCAAGTGGATCTCTCATCCATTGGACACACAAAAAATCTCCAGTCCCAGGCTGGTTAATTGGACTCATAGTCCAAGGCCACACACATGGCCCACTCAGAAACCACTTTTTCGGATAAACCTACGTCGTGTGGGGAAGCCCCACCGCATTCATATTGACTCACTGTGACTCAATTTAGCGAAAGCACGAAAGCCCAGAACACTTGGGGTCACTCGAACCCCCCAAGACCCACAGGCATGTAAACTGAGGTAATATGGCACCTCCGAACACCTCCAAAATATAAACGCGGGGCCGACGGGTGTTTAGGATATCCACGAGGCCGAAGGTCAACCACTGAGTCACAACCGGGTCGACTGATGACCAACATAATGCAAAACGGACATGACGAGCATGAAAAATCACCTGGCGGTCCTCTCTAGACCGTTAGGGAGCCTGGCGATCTCCTCTAGACCGCAAGGCCCGGCCTAGCGGTCCTGCCAGGACCACTAGGGTCGAAGACAATCCAAACCCCAAGCGGTCACTCCCAGACCGCTAAGCAGGGTGGCGGTCCTCCCCCTGACCGCTAGACGTAGCCTAGCAGTTAGTCATAAGGCAGCTACCCCACTGACCTCAAACGATCAAAATACGGACAAACAGTCATGCCCTGACCGCTAAGCGGCGTTTGGCGGTCTTTACCAGACCGCTAAGCCCTCCTGGTGGTCCATCGCACAACCGCAAGGCTCGAACCGACATAGGGGGGACTCTGGCAGTCTCCACTTGACTGCTTCACACCCTAGCAGTCCCTGGAGGGACTACTAGGTCATCCCGAGCCCAAAAATGGCAAAAATTGTGGGAAAATATATTCCACGCCTTGTTCACATTTGTGTGTAGGAGGAAACAAGGGGAAACTAGTCCCCAACCTCTCTAGCACCGAGATGACTTATTTAAGCCTAAAAAATGCGATCAAATCACTAGATCTGGCTCACACCCCAAAATCATGTATTTTTTCCAAAATGTAAAAATAAACCCGCTCGGCTCACCACAGCCTACAAAACTCACGAGAAAGGAAGTACGCGGGCTAAGGATCCGTCCCCCTACCTCCACAGAAGATTTCATGCACCGAGGACGCCGATCTATCGTGAAAATGCTGCTAGAAACTCCGCCGGTGCCCCGAGCTCACAAACTGACTTCACCACCCCACCACGCCTCAATCCTCGACCCGTCCTCACGTTCCCCACCCTCATACCATTACCGCCTCGCCCTCCTCCACCACCTTTGGCCGCCCGTGGGAGAGGGGGAGGGTAATCAAAGTAGACCCACTTCATCGGTCGGCCGATTGAAGGAGGAAGAAGGAACTCTCAATCTCCCCGCTTCTCACAAGGTACTTTCGCGATCACTCTTCTTGAGGTAACCCCTCTGACGATCACCCTCATTTTGGAGCGTCTCATGCTCCCCTTTTCTTCTTGCTCTTTGTTTTCCATACTTCATCAGACCTAGATTTTTCTTTCTCTTTTTTTCATGTCTAAGTGACACGTTCACACCCCTCTCCTGTTCAGCTCTAGCTCTCTGTGAGGTGAAGAGAAGAAGAAAGAGGGTGAAGGTAAGAAGAGAGGAGGAGATCTAAAGAGAAGAGAGGAAGAGCAAGGGAGAGTGTAGAGAGGAGAGGCCCGGGAGGGGGAGGAGCCTATACTCCTCTCTCCCTCCCCACTATATTTTCTTTCTTGTTCCCTCCATCGTATCTTGGTCTCTTCATTACTTCTTCATATTTCCCCTTGGCTCTTGCATCCTTTCCATGCTATAGCACCCCCCCTTTGTACGTGCTCTTTCTCGAAGGACTAAGAGTCTGCAAGTTTTTTTTTGGCTTGAATATCTCTTCTTTTATGTTGTCCAAATGGTTGGTATGAAGGTTTGCTCAATATAATGGGCCAGGCTTGAAGCCGATATCCTGAAGATTATCTTCCCCTTGGGTTAGCATTTTGTCTGCCTTACCCATCCCTTTCTCTTCTGTCAGAGAAAACTCCCACAACACCTCAGCTCGGGGTCTATCTAGCTCAATGGATGGTATTCCTGAATCAACCCAGTAGTGCAGATCTCCCTCATTTCGCTATCAGAGCATTCCCCCACCCCACTTCATAATCCCTCCATCGCTTGGCCCTTGGAAGCCCTATCAACTGGTATTGAATTCCCCCCCTCCTCTACTGATCCGGTGGCCTCGAGGCCTCTGGTGATCCGGTGGCCCAGCCATCTACCAACCCCATTCGGTAGGCTCCGTTTGACTTCTGCCTGATAATCCCACTCCCCATCTGGTGGTGTCTGGGCGGGCTCCTAGTCCGGTGCCCTCCAAGACTGCTTGGTCTGGTGGTGTTTGGTCAGCCCTTCATCTAGTGCCCTTGTCTCTCTCTTGGTCCGCTGGTGCTCTTGGAACACCCGAGCCGGTGGCCCCAAACCATGCCTGATCTGATGGCTCGCCCACCTGCTCCCTTGTGCGGTGGCACCCGCTCATCCGGTGGCTCGTCCCACGGCCCTCTCGGTCCGGTGGCTTCCCCCTTTCCACGAACCAATGGCGTCGGTGCCCGGTTGATCCGGTGGCCCACCATCTGCCTACTGATCCGGTGCACCAGCCACTTTGGCTCCTGATCTGGTGGCCTCACTAAGTGCCTGGCCTGACGGCCTTAAACCTCTCTCCACCCGGTCGCGTCCTTAGAGCCCTTGGACCGATGAGCACTCGTAAGCAGTTAACTCGGTGGCACCTCTCATCCCGATCCAGTGGTGGCCTCTCATACCAAATCGGTGGCCCCTTGCCTTTACCCTCATCCGGTGGCACCCCTACCGCGGTAAAATGGTGACCTGGTCTAGCCCCATCCGACGGCTTCTTCACTTGCCCGGTCTGGTGGCCACTATTGATTTATTATGTATGAAGAATGATGATAAATTCACTAATTGTAAGATGATGATGAATAGTGTGCAGAAATAAACCAAGTGATCAATCTACCACTAAACAAGCACAACAACTACCTATGCAAATAAAATAAAAATTACATGACTAGACTCATAAAAATATGACGAATACAATGGCACAAGCCGATGAGTAATCCAAGTCTTGAAAAAATTGTGGAGAGGCGAGGAATGCCCACATTAGATGACATGAGCACTAATAATCTTCCTTGCAGGTAGTGTGGACTCCCTATCAGAGGGATATCAGGGAGATGCCATGGACAGAGCCTGTCATCCCCTACTTCGGGAGAGAGATCTGGTTGCACGCCATCAACCTGGTGGAGCCACTACACTACAGACTGATCTTGTGGACCTTGGGGATCCACCAGGTGGCAGTTCAGTTCCTGACCAGGGAGACGGTTCCTCGGCCCGGGCGAAGGCTCTGTGTCCTCCAGGGAGTGAACGACTGGCATCGACACGCGCACGACCAGCTGGTCGACTGGGAGAGGCGAGGACGACCAGTCCCTGAAGGAGCAGATTCAGTCGAGGCCTACCTACGGGCCTACACAGAGACCTACGGCACTCGGGTCTACCGCGACACCCGACAACAGGTGAGTTCATTCATTTAGCAAACTCCAAACCTTAAAGATTCATGATTATATGATTAACGTTTTTGTTACATTGTTGGATTCACAATTTGATCTAGAGGGTAGACTAGCTATGCTACAGGGGCTCCTCGACTCTACAGTCTAGTAGCACGATGGCCTCCAGTGTACGGTGGAGGAACTAGTAAGATTCTGACTTACAACTTGCGATGATTTTTTGAGCTTATTTGTTGATTGATGTTAATCCTTTTAATTTCAGCGAGGAGAGCTAGAGAGAGTCCGCTCTTCCCACTGTGCTTCTTCTTCGACACAGTCGGCCTGTGACCATTTTGAGTTTGAGACCTAGCTTGCCAGCGCAGTGGCTCGTGCCGAGGTGGCAGAGGCTGCTCTCTAGCAGAGGGTAAGCAACCTACCCCATCAGCTTAATCTTAAAAAGATTTATTAATATTGTTCATTGACCAAGTTTTCGGGTGCAGGAGTAAGAGCTACATGCAACCGAGGTAGAGCAGAGGTGTCGTGACACGGAGGAGCTTCCCGGAGATGCGATAGAGCTGCACGCCCTCCTCAGCATGGAGAGGAGTGAGAGGGCAAGAGAGAGGGAGGAGCGCGCGCGCGAGAGAGAGAGATGGGAGAGGGAGAGGGAAAGGGAGAGATTGGAGAGAGCGAGATTAGAGGGGGAGATGGAGAGGGTGCAGCTGAGCACCAAGCTAGGGATCACCGAGTAGCATGCGAGAGATGCAGAGGAGCGTTACCGGAGGGGCCATGAGTGGGTGTGAGCTGAGGGACACCCGAGCAGTTACTCGAGTAGAGACTACCTTGTTAACTCCTCTGAGCATCAGAGGAGGGTGGATACAGAGAGGAGAGCTCTGGGTGACAGGAGTGCAGCATCGCATGGGTCGATGGCTCCACCTAGACTTCCTCCTCAGGGTGGAGGACAGGGAGATGCTAAGAGTTCACATAGAGGTGGAGAGGAGGAGGGTGGAGGAGAGAGTTAGAGAGATATGCTTGTACATCCACCCTCATTTTGTACATTAGACAGATATTAGTAGAATGGAACAGATTTTTATACAACTTGTGTTTCTTGTGGTTGTTCCTTACTTTCCTTTGTTTGTGTACCTGTCCCTGTAGAATACTCAGAAAACACGTTAGTTCCTCTCTTTAAATGATAGATCAAAGGACCAAACCCCCCTCTCTCTCCTTTTCTGCGTAGACCCTTGGGATATCTGCGTTGACGCAGGTCTTCTTCCAGAAGAAGAAAAATTGCTCTGTAGGTCTTGAGGCATTGACGCCTTGGTGAAACCTGCAATGGTTATTAAACAAAGACTTGCCACAGTGTAAAATGTCAATTAACAACTCAGTCTTTCACATCATGGTGATCATCATCAAAACCAGGAGGACAACACAAACTCCATCAACTCTTCATCATACAAAATTCAATTCTTACCATTTGCTTTGACATGAACCATAGGGATTGAAATTCCTTTCTTCTTATCTTGAACAAAGAGTTTAGATCATGATTGAGAGTTATATTAAAACTCTAAGGGCAGCATGTGCAGACTCCACATTTCAAAGAGAGTTCCACAAACCCATTTAATTCCGCACATGTGTCCCTGCTATTCATATGTCAAAGATGAAACAAGTTAACCATATCAATCAACAACATTCTATGAGAAGGGGTCAAGTATATATGAATTGGAATCCATCTTTATTCAACTTTGTCCTGCACAAATAGCTATCTCCAAGTTGGTCCTTTTAGTGAAGAGCCATTGAATGAAGGGATGTCATTCAAGTATGAACAAGGATAAGTCTATATACATCAGTCAACAATTCAAAAACCAATGTCAAAAGCCCACGATCGACTCATTCATCTTATTCACAATTCTCACCATTTATGTAAACTACTTTGAGTCAAACACTCTCATATTCACATGAAGCATCGTGACATTGCATTTGGTCATCATCAAAATTCCTTGAAGCAAAGTTATGCATGGGGTTCAACAGTAGTGCGTCAATGTACACATTGTGAACTTCAGAAGTGTCCTTTGTGAACTTGCACGTGAGAAAGACTTGGGCCTAATAGTCCAAGTCCAAATAATTGAAAAGGATGTGCTTCGATGGTTCAAGGTTTTAGAAGACCTTTTGGCAAAAGATATTCCCACTTTCTAGTTAGTCCAATCGCAAACCCCATAGAAACGGTATCATCGGGAAATGGGTTTTGCCTTGAGAAAGAAGAAGTCCCACTCTACTGTGTACTGCATGAACAGGATTGGCAGGCCAATGAGAAGCCACCATACCTTATAACCTTCGATACAACATTGGCCACTCTTCTCAGGATTTAAAAGTATTATGTGGATTTGGACAGTCCAGATTTCTTACTACCAGATCAGGGACTACATACGTACCCTATACCCTACATGCAAAAGGAAAAAGATGCTAGAACAAAAGGAGCGTGTGGGGAACATACTATGAAAAAGGAGATATAATAGAAGGTTTGAACGGAGGTGTGGAGAGACGTGGAGAGAAGTGGAAGAGTGAGCAGAAGAAGAAGAGGGAGGAGGAAGGCTACGAAGTAGGGCTGCATCAGTGAGTTAGTGGGAAGAAGAAGAAGAGCTGTGGCCATAAGAAGAAAAAGAGAGAGATCCATGAGCTCGAAGGTGTAACAACAAAAGAGAAGAAATGAGTGGAAGAAGAAGAAGAGAAGAGTTCAAGAGAGAACAGTCTAGTTCGGAGAGAAAGGGAAAGAAAGGGAGATCTGTAGATCTTTAGAAACTACAATCAAAGTGCTTCCATAGGAAGCTATAATCATTTCATTTTTCTTGTTGAGGTTTTCATTGTGATGTTCAGTTCAGCTTTCATTTTTATTTTCTTTTCACTTGGTGTTTGGTTCTTTGCCTTGGTGTGCTTGGTGCACTCAAGGTGGTTGCACTTTTTTTGGTTTTGGGTTTGTTAAATTTCGTGGTTGTGGCTTTTATCTCAATGTTCTTTTGTTTGTTTTATTGTTTGGGGTGGATTGTTGTGTCGGGGCGGGGGGGCAATTGGGGGTTGATTGAGGTGAAAAGTTAACTGGAGATGGGGGAGGATGTGGAGAAGATGCCCGCAAAATTTGAGGTCGATCAGATGGCTGGATTGGGAGAACCAACCTAATCTTAATCCTTCTGTTATGAAACTCGTGACTCAGGATAGCAGGATGTAGAGCGGGTTGTGGCGGCTCGTTGGTAGCTCTGATGGCGGCGGCGGCAGCGGTGGCTGAGAATCACACTCAGAGGAGAAGATATAACTTGGAATCACTCCAAGATTTAGGGCATCTCACACAGAAATCACAGCAATCTCTGCTGTAAGAAAGAAGAGAGGGAAGAGAGAGGGGCGCCCTTGGGCTTCTCATACAATTTTCTAATTTTTCTTCAATAATTCTATGAAAATAATATTACAAGAGACATTAAGTAGTAAACCCAAGACCTAGGACAAATGACCACATATACCCTTAGTCAAGGGGGCATATTGGGGAAGGGAGACAAAAGAAGAATAAAAAAAATCCCATAAGGGGACAAAGGAGGGGGTGCCCCCTTCAAGGAAGTAAAATTTGATTTTTTTTCTACTCAGTCCAAGTCCACCTTGGACCATGGACCAGCCCCTATGGGCACTGGGATCTAGGTGGTCCAATGGGAGAGAGTGTGGGGGCCCTGCTGGGCCTTCGTGGCCGTTTACTAAGAAACCCATTACATTTAGTCAATTAACTCTCTCTTGAAATCTCAAATTATAAATACACACTAATGACACTCTAAACAAATACTCACTCAAAAATTTAGTGGCCTAGCTCTGATGCCCCATTAGATCCCCTGGTGATACCCAAAGTTCCGGGCAAACCTGTGCGGGTAGTATGGCTCCATGATACTCATCACGGATCGGTGTAGTGCCAGTATCACCGGGTGGGTGCTGATCACCCACTCTGTATATAAAGCTGCATCTGGCTCCTGTTGATAGGGGAGGGCGCAGGTCGCCCCACCGCTCCACAGCACCAGGATCAGGCGAGAGTCTCTCGTAGCACAGTCAAAGGTTAGCCCCTTCTCGCCCCTACCGGGTAGGTAAGACAGGGCTCTCCTCACCCCTTCCAGCTGCGCAACAGCATCCCCGTCTGACTGGCTGATGAAATTGAACAGTAGGGGTGCCTCCTGGTTCGCCCCTATCCCCCGTGTCACCAACCAAGAAATAGCAACCCGGCCCACATGCTAAGGTAGTGGGTTGGCAGAAGCAAGCTCCTCTCACGTGGCACCGGGTGCGCCGCCAACACTCCTAGCTCCTGATAAATATTGGCTAACGCCGCAGGAGCTAAAGCCAACCTCCGTCCCTCTGCCAGCAGGCACGTAGGCCACAGCAACTCAATACTCAGTAGACCATCCTCCCCGTGCAGGACTACAAAGGTCACCAGCCAGTACGCCAAATAATCTGCTAGGTGCATCACGTTCGGTAGCCCGTGAGGGTTCCACCCCTCCCGTGGTGCATATATATACCTCGAGTACGTCCGGAATCGGAGCTCTACCTCAGTGTACTCCTCCCAAGGAGTTTGGTCTCTCGCAAACTCCTGATAAAAGCAGAAGGGCCTATTGTAGAAGTGGCGGATGTACACGTTCAGCAGCACCCTGGGAGTCTGTGCAGCTCACTCTCTCCTAGCCAAAGCTAAATCTCGTCAAGTCTTCAGTAGATACCGATAGCTTTGAGAAACTCGGTATCGCCCCTGCCCATCCGTGTGGCTACGGTGGAGGTCATCTAGCACCACCTCCTCGTACCCCTCGTCGCTGATCGACAGCCCAAAAATCCTAAACAGGAACCACAAATCAAGCGAAGTCTCTTCCTTAGTCGTCGCCACCATGTTCCATCGGCGGTTGAAGCGCTCCACCAATGCCTGTATCAACCCCGTGTAGCATAGGTACCCATACAATGCTGATGTCACTGCATTTGTTATCTGATGTCGGCTTTGTCTAGTAGCACACGGTAATGATGTACGACCCCCATCAGCCACTCAGTCACCCCTTGATGGTATCTGTGTGAGGGGATCACCGCCCAACGGCCATACCAGTTGACAACTGTCTGTCGCAGAATTCCATCCAGAAGGTTGTGGTCATCGTAGCCCTCTCTAGCATACTGCAGCCCTGGCGGCTCCAACACCAACCCCATAGTACCCTCTGTCTCTACCCTGTGGGTGCCTTGCAAGTCCCAGGAGGCTGGACCCAACGCTCTGACATGGACCCCGAATTGGTCCGCTCTACTGAAGAAACCTAGGCACTCAGCATTGGGGAACTGACACTGTCGCCAGTAGTCCAGCGAGAAACTCAAGAAGCCGTAGAGAGCAACCCCATGAAGGCTGTCCCTACCCACCAAGATCGCCCGCTCCAGTCGGCGGCGCTCTGCAGTGACTCGGGAATCCCCCTCCTCCATCCCAGGCGGGACATAGCTCCTGATAAACTCAAACAAGTGGCGGTCCAGTGGGAACTCTACCAGATAGCCTCCAGCGTGGTCATAGCTTTAAATCCCACTTGCCTCTGAAATCTGGGCCAGCTCTACAGCCCCGACTCCGCTCGCCCCCTCTCCGACGGGGCCCTTAGCCACTAGCATGAGCCCCAGGTCGAGCTGGTCCATGCTAGCTGCAGTAACAATCGGCAGACCCAGAGGAGGCAAGGGCCGCCCCATCCTCCTCACCCAGTGGTCCTCCTCGTGGGCCACACACCTTGGGACTCACTCATCTCGACCAAATCTCGCCATAGCTACAAAACAAATTGCACAAAAATAAAGTCAACATGTACAACACAGCAAAAGAAAGGCACATGAAGTGTCAAAATACAACAACTACAACCAAGAATGAGGAGCTCACGGGCCATATGCCCTCGTCTCCACCTCTGACGCATGCCCCGTGGGGGGCATTTGTTGTACCCAGATAATTTCCCTATGAAATACTAATAAATAGGGATTTAGAAATTTCCTTGAATAACTTTAATGCATGGGATACCTGGCCCCTACTATGACTCACCGAGCTTGACCAAGGATCCCAACAAACCAGCTGTTACCCACGAAAATGTCAACAACTGATTGGGATTACCCCCGATCACACAGGTGTGGGTTTTTCCCGCGTTCTACACGGCCACCCAGGCCAGTCTGGGGGCGCCCTGTCTACAAGCCACGCCACATGGCACCGAGCAATAAGGTTAGGGCCTACCCCCAAGACGCCTTCCTCTAGCCCTCCAAGGTCAACAGGAGACCTAGCTAAGTCAACCACAAGCTTTGGAGGCCCGTAGCTTGCATATACGACCAACGCACGAGTGTCGGGAATCTTTCCGAACACCTTGCAACCACGTATATCCCAGCCACTCTACAACAAACCGTGGGCCAACCCGTAGCTCCAGCACACCATCTGGGTCCTACAACAACCCTCCAACAAGTCGGGGCCACCCCTGACCCTCAGATACATGGTGATAAGTCGTAAACTTTTAGCTCCCGAGGCAACCTGGGGCTACCCTGTCAACCCATCTTACAATGCGGCATATACAACCAAGGCAGGGCCCATACGCATAAAGCACCTTCTCCAGACTTATGCAAGCTCCAACCCTCAGCCCCAGGTCAATTCTAAAGCCCCTCAGTCAGTTACTCAGCCCATTCGACAACCCAAGGTGTGTTAGAAATTTTCTCAAACACCTTGCGAACAACAACTACAACATGACACTGGCAAGCCCCCATGGGTCAATTCCAGTATCCCGAGGCACCAAGTCCTTCAAAGGACAGCCCTAAATGATGTCGAGAATCCGTCGGCGCCAACCTCGTGGCCTTGGCCGCGGCTAGCCCCCGAGGCGAGTTTGCCCCAGGGCGTGATCGCGCCCCACAGAGGGTGAACTCCCTTGGGGGTCACACCCTCCTCCAAGCCCAAGGGCCCCATGGCCATGTTTCAATCCCAGGCCCTCCCAGTCTCACCCAGGATCGATTGGCGTACCCGTGCGTGGAAGGATTCACGAAGAAGAAACCCTGGGATCACGCAAAGTCACGGAAGTCAATCTCCTCGATCTACGTGTGCAAGCGGCCAGCCAACCAATCAAACCTCCGTATCCTTTGTTTTCTTACAGTCAAGTTGAGTCAATGTGGGCCCTGGGCAAATCCCTTCCAGATGCCTCGGCAAAAGCCCGACTCGTAGTTGGGGAGGGCAGCCTTTTGGAGGTCAACCTAATAGGCCTCTGAGCACTTGTACTGCTCGAGTGCCTCCACTTCTGCCGACTCCACCCTACTCGTGAGCTCAGCAGACTTCCGCTCTGCCTCGGCCAACCTCTACTCCACCTCGGCCGACCTCTTCTCTACCTCGGCCCACGCAGCCTCAGCTTCCATCCGAAGTGGCTCGGCCCCCGAGCTCTGCACGCTCGGTCTCCCACTGGCCATCACACTCGGTCTGAGCCGCATGCTCCGGCTCCAGAAGCTTGCTCTTCAGCTCGAGAGAGGCGTTGACCTAAGCCAGCTCCTCAGCGGATGCCCGAGCCTTCGCCTGGCTCGACTTTGACCATTCCCGAAGTAGGGTGACCTCCCGTCGAAGCTCCTCGAGATCGGTAGTGAGCCGAGCGATCTTCCTGTCAGACGCTCCGACTCCACCTGCATGTAGGCGTTGACTATGTCGGCCCCCATCTGGGCCAGAAACAAACCACCCTCCATGATCATCTCAAGGACCTCGGACAGAGGACACTGCCTATCTCCTCCTCGCACTACCCCCAAGGCTATGTTACGACACCTCTGATATAGGGGACCTCAGATGCCGGGAAGAGGGCCAGTCCCCTCCGGAGCAGCCAGAATGTGGGCTCCCCCTCCGAGCAATACCCCATCGGGAGCCCTGCCGACCGGCTCGGACTAGGCCGCCTCGACCTGTGCCTCTCCTACCTTGGACAGTCAGGGTCGAGTTGCGTCTCCTCGCACCCCCCAACCTCAACTGGCTCGGCTCCAACGCCTCCACTCTACGCCCCTCCGGCTTCGCTTGACGCTCCAACATCGGCCACCACTGCCCGAGAGTCACCCGCCCCCGCTGTGACCTCCACGACCTCATCTGCCCCCTCTCACTCGGCGGAAGGGAGAGCCGGTCGAATAGGCTCAACCCCTTCTAGCTCGGCAGAGGGGAGAGCCAAGTGAGCATCATCCTCGACCGAGCAGGTGGCCCCGGCCCTCTTCGCTCACTTCTTCTCTGCAGACTGAGCCTTCATAGAATCCCGTAGCATCTTCTCCACGGGATCCTTGCACTTGGTCCCCGGCTGCTCAAGAGCCCCTTCCCAGGCCACCCACCTGCCTTTGTCCGGGGCTAGGGAAGAGCCCTCGGGGGCCCGTGACTTAACGGCAGCCAGTGCGTCATCCACCACAATTACCTCCGGCTCGGTCGAGAGTGCCTCCTTCTCAAACGATCACCTGGCATCTACGCAAAAGAGACATGGTCAAGAAAAGAAGAGTGTTTCCTCAGATAAGGGGAGAATTTGATTCCAGATGCTCTTACCCATCTACAGCAACCGCTTGAGAAGATGCCTTTCGATATTGGTTGTAGTCACCAGCTTGTCCGTCGATCGGCGATGCTCCAGGAGGATCGCAGCCTCTCGCTCCACCTTCAGTGATATCTCGGCTGGCTTCGAAGGGATATTCAGGTGAAAGTTCGGTACCACCAGGAAATTCTAGTACATTTCCACTGACGTGGTGCCCACCCAGAAGTACTGGCTCTTCCGCCCCTTGTGGGAAGAGTCCTTCTGGGACAGTGACATACAACTCCTATTCCGCCTGGTCTGAATAAAATAGAAGCTCTTGCCTATCGGGGGATGCTCCTTCAGCTCAAAAAAGTAATGGAAGACAAAATTTGTAGAAATTAGGAAAGTTTCCTAATTTCTTTCTATTTAAACCTTTCACACCCTCTCTCCTCCCTCATTTCTCTCATCTCTTCATCTCTCTCGTTCTCTCTCCTCTTTGGTCCGTTCGGCGCGGGGTGCACACCGTTGCAGAGCTGGCCGAGGCGAGGACGCGATGGAGTGATCAGGACGCGTGATGGGGTGACGGTTTGAGCGTGGCGAGGCGCGATCCCGCGGTGGATTCCGAGAAGGCGCGGTTCGTGATTCGACAATTTTTCGGCACGATTTAGTTACTTCGACTCACGGTTTCTTCGGTGGAGGTAGGGAGATAGATCACCTACTTCTCCTACACGTTTTCCCTGTAGTTTCACGTCGTTCGATGCTAAAACGGGTGAGTTTGGGCTCATTTAGGTAAAATCATAGTTTTGTGGAGTTCGTAGGGTTCACCGAAAAATGACGACAATTTTTAGATCAGCTAGTGTCAAACGACTCCTTGGAACGTCAGCGTTCCATAGTCGCTGATTTAGCGTTGATTGGCGGTCATTCGGGACCGTTAGGAGCCCGGGAAGTCCGGTGGTTTCATTTTGGTCGATTTAGAGAAATCACTCATTTCTTGCCGTTTCTCAGCCGATCTGACTCCCGTCGGAGTCTATATGTTGTATATCATCGTTATGGTTGTATCCCCTTCGTTTCGGAACGAACGGCGAGTGGAAAGGCCACGAATGGGCCGATCCTATGATTTTCCCACTGTGACGCCTGAACGATCGTACCAAAAGCCATTTAGGTGATTGAGCGGTCCAACGTGTGACCGTTCAATGTAGGTCAGTTGGGCATCTGCGCGGTCGCGTGACAGACCACCCAGTGGATGGCACAGCCAGGTGTGAGCCGTCCAATCCACTTGAGCGACTGGTTCTCAGCCGTGCTATTTTCCCGTTGTGTTGAGCGGCCAGGGTTTGACCACTTAGCATGCTTGACCTTGGGTCAATAATTTTCTGGTAGTTCATGGAGTGATTTTGCTCTAACCATGCCACTTCATGAGCGGTCCTTCTTTGACCATTCTGACTACCGTTTGACCAGTTACTGTAGTAGATCGGTTGGAGTGAACGGCCTAGAATGGACCGTTCTGTCTCCTTGGGCAGCCTCCGGTGGATCGTCCAGTTCAGTGAGCGGCCCCTTGGTGACCGCTCTGAGAGTTGTGTCCGTTGTTGCGTCTGTTGGCTGTGATGGCTAGTCCCATGTCCGTCTGTCCATGTGTGTGTACCGTTTGATTAGCGTCAGACATTTAGGTTGATTAGGGTGGTGTCTCTAGCGGTTCTGGCGTGGACTACTAGTGTGTGTGAGTCTGTCGGGTGGTCTGACTAGATAGGTCAGTTCAAGGTTGACTGAGTGCGATCTACTACTTGACTGCTATAGTTCCTTAACAACCCAATCTAGGATTGCCAGTGTCCTTGTCTCTACGTGCGTAGCGGCTCTTCCTTGACTACTTGGTTTGCCTAGCGGCCGAGTGATGGATCGCTTATGCCCAAAGTGTCGTTTTCCTGTCGTTTTGGTTTTTGCTTGTCTTGGCTTGACCTTTTTTGTCACGCCCTAAGCGCGAAAGGAACCCAGAGTGCGTGATGAGTTTATATCGATCATGTCAATCAGAGCGTTAGTGTATTCGACACATAGACAGAGTGCGCAAAAGTAAATATAACCCAATCCTTTAATTCAATTATAACCTCAAAGTAGACAAACTCACTAACCCTTCAGGGGCCTCATCAGCCTCTTGGGTGGCATCCCCAGTTCTTGGTGGCGGTAATTCGATGTTATCGGGTTATCGATACCCTGAACTCTGGGATGTTACACTACGGCTCCCAAGTGATAGTTCTGCCACGGGAGGCTATAAGAACTGTCACAGAGTCTTTTCTAGAACCCCATCTGCCTCTCGCCGCGCTTGTTTAGGCTTCTTCCTCCATTGCCTGGTGAGGGACTTCTTCCTTGCTCTGTGTTTTCTATCTTCCTGTAGCCATGCTGCCCCGTAGGAGGACTTTGATGGTTAGCCCCTCTTCTTCTGTCGAGGAAGTGGATTCTAGTCTTGGTGGGGCCCCCAGTACTTCAGGCGCAGGCCCTAGTCATCCTTGTTCCCCACCGTTAGTCGCCTATAGGGTGCTACACGGGCTGCGAGAGGCCTTCCAAATTTCCCCTGAGTTTGATATTATCTTTCTGACCGTTGATGATGATCGACTGAGTCTGCCTCCGGGCGGTATTATGGTCCCCGTTGCGTCCTTCAAAGTAGGCTTCCGCCTGCCTGCTCATCCCGTCATCCAGTCCATTCTCCGCCATTATGGCCGTCATCCAGGGGAGTTATCCCCCAATTCCTACCACATTCTTTGTGATTTCATTTTTGTGTGTCGGAAGGCTTCAGTGGAACCAAATGTCCACCTCTTCTGATAGCTCTACAGCCTTCAGAGTTGTCCTGCTGATACAGTTTACGCCTATTTTAAGGCTCGCCCCAGTCGCAACATCGTCAGGGTCTCCGAAGCGGCATCCAACCTCAAGGGTTGGGTGAAGCGCTATATGTATATCACTAGGTCGAGTGCTCGCGATCCCTCTGACGGCTGGAGGTTTGCGGGCTTCCGTCTTGTCTGGGCAGATAGGAAGCCTTCGGTCACCGTGGAGGTGTCCAACAAGATAACCGCCATCCTCAAGCACCACCTTTCTGATGCTGACTTCGTGCTGACTCCGGCGATACTCCAGGAGCTAGGTTTGAGCCCCCCATTGCCTCAGTGTACTAACCTTGATTATTGTCATGCTTGTCGGTGGCAGGATAGACTGATCTCTCTTTGGGCTCTCCTGCAGGGGCACCGAAAGTACCGAAGTGGCACTACGAGGTGGTGTGGTTGCCGTAGTGTGCACCTCGCCCCGTGGACCACGTCGAGCAAGGTGCCGGCCAGGTGACCGTCGTTGAAACTCAGGTCATCGTCGCCTTCGCCCCAGGGTGCCTTCAGTATTCGGTCCCTGTGGCTGTCCCTGTAGAGAGCTCTTCTACGACGCCCGCAGTCAGTGGTGGGTTGGGTGCTCAGAGGGATGAATCCGAGGAGACCGCTAGCGTTGCTGAGGCGGAGTCCACCATGCTCGATAGTGGTCGCATTTCGCTAGATGTGGATGAGCTGGTGGCACGGGACAGTCAGCGCCGTCCAAAGAAGAGAGGCAGAACTTCTGCCTTGGACTGGGGTCGGACCTAGTCATCGTCGCCTTCTAAAGCTCCTCCTCCTCTTGAGGTTCCTCCTCTGTCACCGCCAGTCATGGAACCTATGGACCCCCCCCCCCCCACTTCTAAGAGGGAGACTGTAATGTCCCAGAGTCCATAATACCGATAACTTAATACTAGGCATCGAATTACCGCCACTATGAACTGAGAGCCCATGATACCGATAACCCGATACTAGGTATCGAATTACCGCTACCATAATAGCATACTCATAGTTAGGTCTTAAAAAGTCGAGGTTTTTTAAAAACATCTAATCATATATTTTTTGACCGACCTTAGCTCTTTATCTTTCTCAACTTAAGATTGATGACTTCTCTTAATCGATGCCGAATTTGAATGTCGGTGCTGAGGAGGGTAAATCCGATTTGATCTAGGAACGGCTCAATAATGACAGGCTCACGAAAGTTTGTTCGCGATAAGTACTCCTAAGGGATGGACACACATGCTCAGCCCACTAAGGGTAAACCCAGCCTAGAAGAGTATTGGATTCTACAACACGTAAGTGCTATGGCCCAAGTGCAGTTATCGGCGGAAGATTCTCTGGCGACCGACTGTTACCCTCACGACGTCAGCCTTGAACCCATAACGGGCGAGTACGCCCCATGAGCGCTGTAAGACTCGCCTCGAGACCAACCAACGCCGGGATAATCGCCCTCCAAAGAAAAAATTCTGTCACTATAGCAGAGAAACGTTACTCTACTATGGACGCCCTTCCTTATCAAAGGACGAGGCTCCTAGCTCCAGGATAGCCTCCTATAAAAGGGAGATCGATAGAGGAGACACACACGGTGGTTCATTCCACTATAACGCTATCCAAGAGAATAGAGCTACTAGCCCAGCTACACAGAGAGAAGAAGGAAGCGGCTGCCCACACTCTGAGAAGGGTTCCTCTCGACGACCTTACCACCCCGCGAGCACTCACCGAGTGAGCACTGGGACTGGCAAGCACTCGTCTGGAGGATCTCCACGGCTCCTCAGCCCCTACAGTGATACCTCTCTCTCTCTCACCTAGTCTTCTCTATACTCTACTTTGTCGTTGCTGACTTAAGAATCAAAGGGTTGTCCCCTGGGGTAACATCCGGGACTCCTTATAACGCCTCTTTGGCTTATGGTGTTTGCAGGCCTCCATGGGCGCGAGACGACTTCTCCAACAAATAAATAGAGAAGGTGGTACGTGGCATAGGAACCATTTTCCAGTCTCTACACTTCTTGGCGCCGTTTGTGAGAACTCGAGCGAAAAGCTATGGCACCTCGTAGAAGCCTCCGCAATGCCAGTAACCGGGGGCGCGGGTCCCATCAAGGGCTCAACTCTCACCGGGGATCGCAGGAAGCCTCTTCCGCCCATGCCCGACAGGAGGTCACACTAGGTGACCTAGACGAGCTTCGTCAATAGATCCGAGCCCTGACAGAGCTCTTCCAAGAGCTCCGGGACCAGCGGGTCGACCCCCAGCGCGTCTTACCCGAGCGATAGGAGGATGAGAGGGACCAAACAGGGGGGAACCCCCACCAAGCGCGAGAGGCATCCTGTGCCTTGGCCACAAGGACCCGACGATCTCGCAGCGTGCCCGCACCGAGGGTGCGCAGCTTGCTCCACTCCAACCCAGAGATGGATCACCGACTCCGGCGCTTCGAGGAGATAGAGGACAAAGTCTGAAACCTGGATGATGTCCTCTTGGCCGCCAAGAATCACGGCCTGATCGACGATGACCTGGACTTCCATGCCCCCTTCTCCAGGGAAATAATGGAAGTTCCCATCCCGCCAAAGCTTCAACTGCCATCGTTCACCTCCTACGACGGTACCACTAACCTAGTCGACCACATGCACAGCTTCGAGTCCCACCTAATGTTCCACCGGGCCTCGGATACTGTGAAGTGCCTGGCGTTCGTAACAACCCTCTAGGAGAACGCCCGAGCTTGGTTCCTAAAAAACTAACGACCTTAGGACTCTGGGACATGAACGGCTAAGAATATACCGCTCAATAGGTTGAACAGCTATACCCAGACCGTGTGTCAGCTTGTCGATGGAAATTCAAAAATTAACTAAATATCCAATAATTATATGGACGGGCCAATATCAACCGCTCATGAGTTGAACGGCTGGACGACTGACCGTTTATGCCTGGGCACTTGAAAAAATGTTAAATTAAGCAAAATCCAGGCCTAAGCCCTGAATTGAAGCAAACCTAGCCAGGGAGGGAGGATACCCATAAAATAAGCCCAAAAGTGTGCCAGAACATAGCCCAATGAGCAACGGACAACTCGAGACATCAACAATTGGGAGCAAGAGAAATGACTCAACTTATCGGCAAGAAATGGGTGTCAACACACCTGTCTGTGCCCCGCTCTGGGATGCACTCCGCTCAGGTGCTCGGCCTACCATCCGCATGGCCCTCTCCATCGTCTGCAGCTCGATCTTCAGCTCGAAGATCTGATGCCGCGCCTCCCTCGCCTCGATCTGATAGCACTCTAGGCCCGCTGTCCCGGTATGGAGTCGCCCTGTCTTGGCCCGCGCCTGCTCCAGCTCCACCCGGAGACACTCTGCCTTTGCTCGGGATCGCCTCGCCTCTGCCTGGAAGCACTCTACCTCTGCTCGGGATCGCTCGAGCACTACCTGGGAATGCTCCACCTCTGCTCGGGCATGCTCCGCCTCAGTCGATGTTGTCGTCAGCTCTCTCGCCTGCATTTGCATTCAGCATAGTCAGTTAAGGCATTTGCATAATCATAAAGCATTTAAGTCCAAGGGAACTCGGTTAGTTGCTTACCCTCTCCGCAAGAGTGTCCTCGGCCTCCTCAGCACAGACAACTACCCGAGCAAAGTCTGCGTCTCGCTCAACACGGCCTCCGGTAGGCTGGGACGATGAGGATGGAGCATCAGGTCCCGCCCGCTACGCTCCCTCAGCTCGCTGCATTTAGAAGTCAAAGTCAGTCAAAGTAAGCATAAGCATGGAGCGAATTAAGTCCAAGGTTCAGTTAGGCTTACCAGAAGCTCCAGCGCTGCCTTGTACTCATCTCTCTGCTGGATCGTGGCGTGGAGAAGCCCCTGGAGTTCCGCTATGCATCCATGTGGGTCTAGCTGCATATAGTAACTCACAGTGTCAGTGCATATAGGAATAATTTCAAATAAATGAAAAGGCATGAGTTTAGAAGTTCATACCAGTCATCGGATGCTGCGAAAGACCTGGCCACCGTATCGCTGAGAGTAGGCCTTCAAGTAGGCCTCGTCGCTGTCTGCTCGGGTCTTCACTACCCGCCCCTTCTATGTCCAATCCTACACATGCTTTGCTACCCCGGTGATCCAGTCGATGTCGCCACTAATGCCCTTCGAGGATTTCCCAGGGCGCTCGTCGTCTCTACTAGGGAACTCCACCATGGGCTGATGCACTCCCTGCGTCCTCATGATCAAGCAGTAGTAGAGGGGCTCGATGACATTGATGCAGTGCAACCAAATGTCTTGCCCGCCGTACGCCAGGGAAGCTGCCACCCACAACTGTCCCTCATGTCCCTCATCCCGATATGGTTTCCAGCACACTTGAAAAGGGCAATTGAGTCCATGTTAGCATTTAGAAAGCATTTAGAAGCATTTTATAGAAAGCATATATAAAGAATTTGAGTTTTGGAGCTTACCGATGCATACGGGAACGAGCACCTATTTAGATGTGTCACACTATCCAGATTAGATGAGGGTTATCCTTCAATCTAACCCGAATATTTATATCCCTCTATCAAACCAAAAAGCTGCGCTTGGATAGAGGGATACCCCTCGTTTAACCTGGGGATAAGTCACATTTTAACCTTTTCTTGCTTTGATACAAGAATAAGTGTAGCCCACTTAACAGGCTGGATATCCCTCGTTTGAGCGGGATACATTGCACCACCTATTTCGGTCGGACAGATTATCCCAGACGCATCCCTCTCGCATCGGTTCCTATTCTACCCTTCCTTCGTCCCAACGCGCAGCGTCCTGTCCTCTCCGCCAGACTTTGCGCAGTGCCCCCGTCCTCGGTTCGTCTTCGTCCCGACCTCGCCTCGCGCAACAGCATCCCCCGTCCTCCTCTCCTTCTCACGCATCTGCCATGGACTCCTAGCTCTCGACCTCAAGTAAGTCACCGGCATCTTCCTCCTCTTGCCTTCGACCTGGAGGTAGGCATCCAACGTCATTCTCTTCTCGCCTTCACGGAACGGCTCATCGTCCTCTCCCGACGTCAGGTAGGCATGTGAAAACCCTAGCTCACGGGTTAACCTTTCCGTCACCCTCTAGAGATGCGAACGACATGTGGAAACCCTAGCTCACGGGTCATCCTTTCGCACGATTTTCGTCCAATCCCTGAAACCCTAGGTTAGATCTGATTTCCGCCCCATCCCGTCTGAGCAACAGGGGGCCAGTGGACTTCGAGCCCCATCCCCTCTCCATAAGTAGGGCTGCTGTGGGCATGTTCTTCCGCCCCCTTCGTTGCGGTAGCAGACGATTCCATCTTTTGTCTGCGTGGTTTACAGTAAACCTGGTTTAAAATTGTGCTTGTATGTTCTCCCCCCTTCCTATTCTCTGTTGTTATTATTGTGCAATTTATCTCCCATCTTTTGTTTGCGTTATTAATGCTTGTTCCATTCCGCCATGGGTCCAACCATATTTTCATTTCCTGTGGCTCTGAAATGCAGTAGGTAATATCAGACACGATATAGAAGTGTAGTTTGATTTGAAATCTGTTTAGTCTAGCATGCAGGATACCTTTCGATGCTGAAGAATAGTGAGACTTACTTTTGTAGTCCCAAACATTCTTCTTTTCTAAGTATTTGATCGAGCCTGCCATGAATATCATAATGACTGCTTCTGCCTTGACAATAACCCAAAGTAACTTACCCATACAAGCTTGATTAAGTCCCAGTCCTCCTTTAGATTTAGGCTTGCATATCTGATTCTAGGAAAATAACATGCTGACTGATTTTGAGGAATACCCTGTCCAATAGTTATTTCTCAGAATCCTTTCATATCAGAGTTTAGATTTAGGGTTGACATACTAGGGTGATAAAGGGTCTCCTTATCTGATCTCCAATGCTGTTGAAAAAATCTTGTGGCGAAAATGTAGGGGTATCTACATAGATACGTATCTAACAATCCAGGTGATGAGAAAACCCATTTGTTTCATTAGATAGTAGAAATACTTTCTGTTAACAAAGTCAAAGAAATTCTGAGGTCTACCTTCATGCAACTGAACTTGCCTTTTGTCTAACTACGTAAATGTTATATTATATCATTGGCCGGTAGAACATTATGATGAATGATTCTCCCTTTTATAACATGCTGACTGGTTGTCCCTTTTATAACATGCTGATTGTTTGTTACTAATGAGTTTTGGATGAAATTTTCATTGGGTCCCGACTCGAACTACACAATCGTCTGACGAAGTCAGGTCGAGCGCACCGTGGGCTTCCACGAAGCCCGAATAAATTGTCATCTCGGTGACTGGCACGCCCACGCACTTAACAAAACTGACAAACGAACAAACCAACCGATCCAACGAGAAAGTGCATCCACAGGTGCACACCGTTGCTGAGCTGGCCGAGGCGAGGATGCGGTGGAGTGATCGAAACGCGGGATGGAGCGACGGTTTGAGCGTGACGTGGCGCGATCCCTCGGTGGATTCCGAGAATCGGCGCGGTTCGTGTTTTGGCGATTTCGACGTGGTTTAGTCACTTCGACGCGTGAGATCTTCGGTGGAGGTAGGGGGACGGTTCCCTAACTCGTGTATTCCGTTTCCCCACAGTTTCGCATTCAACGGTGTGAGAACGTGTGAGTTTAGGCTCGTCGGGATGTTGTGGAGTTCGTAGGCTTCGCCAAAAAATGGCGACGGTTCTGCGATCGGTTGGTGTCAATGGACTCCTGGGAACGTTAGCGTTCCATTGATACCAATTTCACGTCGATTGGCGGTCCCATTTGGGTGATTTCGTTAGAATCACCTATTTCTTACGATTCATGCTTCGTTTTGACTCCGGTCGGAGTCCATGTGATTACCAGAGTGATTGTGTCTGTATCCCCTTTGTCTCGGCACGAACGGGGCGTGGAAAGGCCACGATCGGATGAACCCCTGGGGTTGCTAGCCATGACGGTTGGATGGTCGAACCAGGGCCCGTCCAAGGTGTGGGCGGCTGGCTCTGGGCCGTTCATCCTCGCTGGTTTTGGGGCTTGTGCGGTCGAACGATAGATCGCACATGATTTGGGCGGCCTGAAAGGGTCCGTCTATCGCCCCTTGGGCGGCCATCCTATAACTGCCTGTCTTTCCATTTGGGTTGAGCGGCCAGGATCTGACCATTCATCCCTTTTGACCCTTGGTCAACAGTTGAGTGTCGGTCGTGATGAGCGATCTGGTCAAGACCATTTTGACTGACACTGTAGTAGGTCGGTTCCGTTCAGCGGTCTGGTCAAGACCATTTTGACCAGGAACTATTCTGGGTTGTGGGCTTGAGCGGCTAAGACTTGACCGCTCATCCCCTTGGGCGGTTCTGCCCTGACCACCTATCCCCCTTAGGATCTGATCCTTGAGCGGCCCATCCCGAATCATTCATGCGTTGAGCGGCCCCCTTGTGACCGTCCAGTGGGTCTTATCCGTTGTGTTGTCGGTTAGCCTTAGTGGCATATCCCGTGACCGTTTGAGTGTTGTGTTAGCCTCCGGTCGAGTCGGTTGTGACCCAGTGGTCGACTTTCAGTCTCGTGAGTGTCCCGGACACCCCGGAGGTTTCATATCCATGTTTTGAGGTGTCCGTGGGTTCCGTGTTACTGTGGTTTCAGACCTACGGAATAGGCTAGATTGACGGTGTTATGTCGTCACGTTCAACGGTCTTGACCCCGAGTTTTGTGACTCAAGGACCGTTGGGTTATTAGGTCTAGTGGGCTGTCCAGAGTATAGTGGCCTCGAGCCACCTGTTACTTCACGTTACTCGTGATGAGTGCGTGCGTGATTTTCTGTGTTCACGTTAGTGACCCTCCACTAGACGCAGCCTTCTTACGGCACGCACGTGCTGACCCACCCGGGAGTGGTGGAGCGGCATACCCGAGTTAGACGGTGAGTAGGCTGGTTACCGTAGGGCCCCCCCACCTTGTGCTCTCCCATATCCAGTTCTCCCTTCTTTATTAAGGACTCAATGACATCCTTGAAGACGTAACAGTCTTCGATGGTATGCCCCAACATCTGATGGTAATGGCAGAAGCAAGGGTCATCCTTCTTCTTTAGGTCATTGGGCCTCTTTGGTTCTGGCAACATGATTTTGTTGTAGCTGGTTGCCCATTCGAACAGGAGCTAGAACTTGTCTCGAGAAAAGGAATATAACTTGTTTCTCATTTTCTCCCTGAGTGAGGGGCCTTCTCGCCATTCCGTGGATCTTGGCGGTGGAGGGTTTGCGGCGCCTTTAGCCTTTTTTTCTGTTTCTCAAAAGCTTGAAAGTCCAATGTGTGGACTTCTGGTGGGATGAGCTTCTTTTCGACTTGCCTCGCCCTCTAGCTTGATGCGGTCGGGGTGGAAGAGTACCGGGCAAGGAATGCCTCGATCTCAGCCACTATATTATTTAGGCGGTCAAATGTCTTGACCTCAACGCTAATCATCCTTTCCAGGATTTCTTTCTTCAGATTCTACTTGCAAATCTGCACATCATCCTCCCGATGCGGGGGACATCTGCATCTCATGCTAAGGTTCCTCCATAGTTTGATGTAGTCCAATGCTGACTCATCATTTCTTTGTCTTGTGGCATAGAGTTCCGCCATGGTGACCTCTCGCTCGGTGATATAGAATCTCTCTTTGAATTTCTTCATCGGGCCAATCGACAACAGACCTAGGAGGTAAGCTAGAGTACCACTCAAAGGCCAACCCAGTAAGTGTTGAGCCGAAAAACTTTAGGAGGTAGGCCTCATCAGCAGCCAAGTCCCCCATAACATTTACATAGTAGGTAATGTGCTCTCTGGGGGACCCTTGCCTATTAAACTTCTCAAACTTCGGTGGCTTGGTGATGCCAACCGGCAGCCTCTTCGCGGCATAATGAGCCGAATAGGGCACCCGGTAGACGTCGAATGGCATTTGATCCCCGTCGTCCCTTTCTGCTAGCTTCATGTCTATCATTTGTTCCAGCATCAATCGACTGACTGCTGCCGGGTCGATCAGACTTGGATAGAAATGGGTGGGCTGTGCAGCCGGGGTGGTCAGCACAGTCGCCCGAGGGGCCATGGGAGACCCCTGGAAAGGTGAGATTTGTGATGGGGCCAGCGCCAGGTACTGTGCTTGTTACAGGGGCATGCCCCCAGGGAAGTTGGGGGTTGATGGGAATGCCGCAGCCTGCAGAGTTGCTTCAGAAGATTGCCCGTTGCCCCCAGGCACATCCAGTAGAACCTCAATCTACCCGGACGTTGAGGGCTGTGTATTCCTCTCGTTCAGTTGTCTCTTTAGTGACTTGATCTCCCGCTGGAATTGTTGTATCATGTGCAGTATAGCAGGGTCATTCACGGGGAGACTGGATATGCCCCCTATCTCTTCGGCTGGGGCGTCCTCGGATGATGTAGAGGGTCCGCCACTCGTGCCTCCAGTGGTGATCACATTGGCTGTTAGAGCCACAGAAGGTTCTTCCGAGGAGGTCTCCTCGGTGCTTGTCTGTGCCACTTCACCTGCCACTCTTCCTCTTCTAGTGAGAGGACTGGGTCTGGCGGCGAGTCTGGCCACCTCTTCAGGGTCGGTAGGTAGAGCTCCGTACCAGCCAAGAACTCCTGCCATGTTGCAGGTGAAAATTCGCCAGTTCTTGTTTCTCTTTGCCATCCTTCTTGACGGCTTATGAAAGGGGTCTCAGGCAAAATTGAGAAATCCCTCGATGTGAAAACCCGCAAGGGTGCGTCAGAAAAAGCTAGAGGGGGTCGGTTCTGGCAAAAATCCAAAAGGGCGCTAGAGTTGATAATGAGAAAATCCCTCTTCTCCCACCAGCTAGGGTGGCCTTCCACCCACTTTTCGGTAGGCCACACGGGACTCTCTCGGGCTGGCCGCTGATCAACTTATATTTCCAGACCACTAGCCCGACACTTTCCAGTTACACCTCTATACCATTTTACCTAGCTCACCCTACCATCGACCTCTACCCTATCACATCGGGTCTGTAGGCCCCAGTCTTCCAGTCACTGTTCCAACCGAACTCCATCTCAGTTTGCCATATCTCCGTCATTACCTACTGTGGCATTCTACGCCCTTAATGACCCAGAACCCCCAGCTACTAGTCAGCCTTAGTGCAGTCACCATCATCCCAATCAGAATTTCAACTCCTCCTTGGCCATCTCTGGCTCATTGGCCATAGTCTCAGTTGTATCCGGCCATGGCGGCGTGGCCCCCAGCCCCATAATCCCGTGACTTATAAGAATCCTCAGTGAGGATAGGACCATGCCTGGTCCTCTACATCTCCCAGTCTCAAGGCTACGTCCCTTAACAGCGGTGTACTAAAGGACGGTGACTCTCATATTCAAAAAAATAAAAATAAAACACAATGGGGTTCAAAATAGAGATACCCCGGCGGCCTCAGGCGATTCCCTCCATGGGATCACTAAGGGAAAAAATTGTCACTAACCCAGCTAAGGTGAAAACTCGCAAGGGCGTCTCAGGTAAAATCGGGTGACCCCTAGGTGTGAAAACCCGTAAGTGCATACCGAAAAAATCAAAAGGGGGCCAGCTCTGTCGAAAACCCGTAAGGGCGATGGAGCTAGTAAAGAGAAAAAAAAACTCTCTCCTTCTCAACTCCCCACTGATGAAAGCTCCACTCCAGTCTCCAGTTCCAGCTTCCATCTACAATGCCTTTACAGGCCAGCTGGCCAGTCCTAGCTTCCAGCTACAACGCCTCCACAGGCTAGCCGCCCAGCTCCAGTCCCAGTCTCTAGTTCTAACCTCTGGCTACAACGCCTTTACAGGCCAGTCGACCAGCCCCAGCTTCCAGTCCCAGCTTTCGGCTACAACGCCTCCACAGGCTAGCCACCCAGTTCCAGTCCCAGTCTCTAGTACCTACTTCCGACTACAACTCCTTTACAGGCCAGCCGGCCAGTCCCAGCTTCCGGCTACAACGCCTCCACAAGCTAGCCACCCAGCTCCAGTCCCAGTCTCTAGTTCTAGCCTCCGACTACAACGCCTTTACAGGCCAGCTAACCAGTCTCAGCTTCTGGCTACAACACCTCCATAGGCTAGCTGCCCAGCTCCAGTCCCAGTCCTAGTCTCCAGTTCTAGCTTCTCGCTACAATGCCTTTGTAGGCCAGTCGACCTACTCCAGTCTCCAGTTCCAACTTCCGGCTACAACGCCTTTACAGGCCAGCCAGCTAGTCCCAACTTTCGGCTACAATGCCTCCACAAGCAAGCCACCCAGCTCCAGTCCCAGTCTCCAGTACTAGCCTCCGGCTACAATGCCTTCACGGGCCAGCTGGCCAATCCCAGCTTCCAGTCCCTACACCAGCTACAACGCCTCCACAGGCTAGCCGCCTAGCTCCAGTTCTAGTTTCCAAATCCAGCATTGCGACTACAACGCCTTCGTTGTCCCGCCTGAAGAAATGCCCCAACCAACATTCGACCCTACTTGGGACTTATTCATGGACGGATCCTCAAAATAGACCAATAGTGGCGCCGATATCTTCCTTACATCCCCGCAGGGAGTGGAGCTGTAATACACTATGAAATTCAAATTTCGGGCGTTGAATAATGTCTCTGAGTACGAGGCCCTAATCTCTAGGGCCAGGATGGCGCGACGCCTGGGAACTGAGCGAGTCGAAATTTACGCCGATTCCCCGTTAGTCGCCAACCAAATCAACGGAGACTACTAAGCTCGGGAACTACAAATGGTCAAATACCTTTAGCTGGTAAAAGAGATAGCCCAACATTTTGAGAGTTTTCAGGTGATCCAGATAGCTTGGGAAGACAACTCCCGAGCGGACGACCTCTCTCGCGTAGCCTCTTCTATTAGTCCAAAAGGAACCTAGTCGATCCTCTTTGAGGAGTTAGAACAGCCTAGTGTGGAAACTGAGCTTGTGGCCATTGTACAGGCATCATCCGACGACTAGAGAACTCTGTATGTGGCTTGACTGTGCTACTCCCAGGAACCTACTGACCCTCGGGAGGTAAGGAGACTCAAATATCAAGCTCAACAGTTCATCTTGCTCGACGAACCTCTTTACAGGCGATCCTTTGCCAGACCCCTCCTCAAGTGCGTCGACGCTCCAGAAGCTCGCCAAGCAATCAAGGAAGTACACGAAGGCATTTGTGGCGTGCACTACGGAGGATGATCGATCGAAAGGATTCTATTATGCCGAGGCTATTGGTGGCCCACTCTCCAGTGCGACTGCTCGACATACATGCGAAAGTGCGACCGATACATTGGAGATTGATAGCTCAGTGCAGACGAGGTTCACAGCTTTAGACCGAGCCACTGACTCCACCAAGTGTGGAAACTAGCTTAGGTAGCGAAGCGACTGACCAAGTCTACTCGAGCGTAGCGATATTCTTTTGAGCCCCGATATTGCTCGACCACCCTTGCCTCTGTCGTTAACGCCCTTGCCTTGAGATCAACCACCTCTACCTCAATCTCAGCCAGTCTCATTTTGGTGCCTCTCCTCGCTCACCCTGCCTTCAGGAGCTGGCCCTCGAGCTTTTCCCGCTCGGCTCCCCATTGCCTCGAGCTTGCCATGTGGGCCTGGCACTCCTCCTCCAGGAGTTTACTCTTTAGTTTAGCCTTGTATTGATCTTGGGACAGATTCTCGGACACTGACCGTATCTTCTCTTGGCTCACCCGGTTCTACAATCGGAATGAGGCCACTTCCTGCTAAAGAGCCCCAAGCTCGACAGACAATTGTCCAATCTTTCGATCGCATTCAGCACGAGCGCGGGCCCAAGCCACCTTGCCACTCTCCACCAGTGCCAAGTAATCCACCAGCTCGACCCCAAGTTAGGCCACGAACAATCCCCCCTCCATAACCCTTTCAAGGAGCATCGGAGGGGAGCACCGAATGAACTCATCCCGAACAGACGGAGTTACTAGTGTTTGGCAGCAATCATAGAGGGAGGCCGGGAGAGCGAACCGTCCCCGTAGCGAACCGTCCCCGTTGGGGACATGACTTTTTCCTAAGTCAGTTGACACTAGGGCCTCTCCCTAAATAGTTCCTCAGTTCAGATCAGCGGTGCCTAGCTCGAAAAGACACCCCTGAACTAACGCAAACACTTCATCATCTCCCCTGAGCCCCCACAAGCTAGGACAGCAGCATTAACGGCCCCTAAACCTTGAAACTGGGACAGGCTGCAACGACCAAATCCCCAACCGAGCCATAAATACAGCTCAAACATGCTCTACTCCTCGAGCCCGTTCCTTGGCTCAAGAGTAAGGGGGCAAGTGGAGAGGGATAAATTAGCGACCCAAAAGACATGTGGCCCGGAGTGGCCCAATTGGTCCAGCCAGACCCAACAAGGCTGAACTCCACAAGTGACAGCCCCATTAATGGGCCCACTTATCTTGAAGCCCAAATCACTCAGTCTGATACTTCTTAGGTAGCCTCCAGGCCCGAAAGTCTGAGTAACGGTCGCTTAGGAACAACTTAAACGGCAGTTGAGTATAACTGATCGGAGAGGAGGGCAAACGCCCGCTGAACACTCCCTAACGGTCGCTCAGGAAGAGCCCAAATGGCAACCAAGCATAGCCGACTGGAGAGGAGGGAAAATGCCCCCTGAACACTCCCTAACGGTCGCTTTGGAAGAGCCCAAATGACTGTCGGGCATAACTGACCGAGGGAAGCCCAGGGGTCAAGAGGAGAGTGGGCACCTTCAAAAGAGGGCAAGTCCCCATTTAAGGGATAACACCCCCTGACTCTACCTCTTCCCCCACCCTCGAATAATACTGAGCCCCTATATAAATCAGGGAAGCCCTCTTGAATGGTAAGCCATTCTGAGCACTGTTCGCCACTTTTATTGGTTAAGAGTGATCTCGTGTACACTCCTTACCTTCTTCCTCCTCTTCTCCACACAAAGCTCTACTATCTTGCTGACTTAGGCATCAAAGGATTTTTCCCACGGTTATAACCCTAGGCTCCTCTGATCTGTTTCCCACCTTGCAGAGATCTAGTCTGTCGTGGCAACGTTCAGTATCAATTGAAGATCGAATAGCTCAGGCTTCAGCACGATATCATGCCTCTTCAATGCACAACAGCTTAGTAGCAGACACTTTTTTTTTACGACGAGAACCTAGATCAAGGCTAGCAAGCACCCATTCAAACAATACAAATAGTAATATTTGAAGTTGCCACCTACTTTTTCTTCTGCTCTGTTCTTCATGCAAGGAAGTAGAGAATCACCGCTCACTTGCTAGGGACGAAGTTGGTGGTGTAGGCCCAAGCATTGTTGTTGACAAGGTCGGTAAGGTGGTCATCCAGGTTCTCCAGGGGGCCCTTCCTTGTCACGATGGCTTGCACAAAGAACCCCAGCATGGAGAACATGGCCAGCCTACCGTTCTTGATCTCCTTCACCTTCAGCTCCACGAAGGCTTCAGGGTCATCGCAAACCCTATGGGGTCAATGCTACCATCGAGGTGGAGTGGGGGTAGATGGCTAGGATGCTCTATGCGTGGATCACACTTGGGCATGTTGACATAGTCCATCCCCCCTCACTGAAGATTTGGGACCCCTCTTGAACTAGATGGCCTCGTTGAACTTGAAGGCCTTGCGGGCGAAAGCTCTGGGAAGATATTGCCAAGGGTGCCTAACATCGCCACCCTATAGTGGATCACCTCCAGCTCCTAGTTCTTCGCAAAGGTCTCAGGGTCGATCGAGTGCCCAGTGTTGTCCGACCCGTGGTTGCTGGGGAACTCTCTGGTGAGGTAGGACGGTGCTCCCCAAAGAAGGGGGAGGGAGAGGGGGGCCAGTTGATGGGGCGTTGGGCGAGAAAGGAGGTGGTGGTGGGGCCAAGTCAGCAATCCCCTTCTTGTAGGATGCTTGATGGGAAGGGGCATTGGGGCATCAGGATGGGGCCTGGCTGATAGAGCATCAAAAGAGGGGAGTGTTGGGTCCCTTTGGTGCAACTGGATCTAGATGGGGGGTTGAATAGATCCTCTCTGAAACTTTTGGCCGATTAACATTATACCATTTCAAACTCGATCTTCAACTAGATATGCAAAAGATATTCTGCTCAAAATGGATATCAAAATAGTTCAAGGCAATAGAACAAAACATCATACACAAAGAGCCAACAGATTGTTGCATAGGAGGTGGCTGAGGTCGACACAGTAGCGTAGTGGCATCGATGCAGCCTCACTATAAGTTTGGCTATTGCATGGATTTGCTGCTTATCAAAAGCATGGTGTGTATGTGTGTGTTCACAGTTAAGAAAACATTAAACATCAGTAACCATCTCTATGCATAACAACTTGCAAGACCTAGAGTCTGAATAGGAACCTAGCCAACTGGGAAATGTGGGTGCGATGCACAGACTATACAGAAAAGGTGCAGGCTTGAAATATCCAAACACCAATGGATGGGGGTGGATGACAAGGAGCAATCGCACACAATACAACCTACTACACAAGGAATTTTTAAGGGGGTTCAGTCTACAAACCAGCAGACGTACGTCCACCCCTCACCAAACCCGGTGAGACTTTACCACACGTTGCAAACATCGCAACACATGGGGACGCCCCCCCACACACACGAGGACCAAGCTCCTCACGAGGATGAAGCCCTCAACACACACGGAGACGACGTGTCCCTATTCATCCTATTCCCCTGGAACCTCTGGATTTTTCTCTCCTCCTAGGGCATCGTGCCCTTTTATACCTTCCTCCTCTGGAGCCTCCGGACATCCTATCTAGGCATCGCGCCCCTTCATACCTTCTTCCTCCAAAACCTTCGGACTCTTCTTTCTACTACACCATCCTTTCCAGGCATCACGCCCATTCTTTCCCATCTCTCTTCCGATTTATCCTCCTACTTCTCCAAGACATTGCGTCCTTCATTCTTTTCTTCCTCTTCCATCATCTTTTCCCATACTTCTTCCCGGGGCATCACGTCCCCCATCACATTCCCCCTCCGGAGCCTCCGGATTCTCTTTCCCATCATGATTCTCCTCTTTTGCCTTCGGACCCTCTGGATCCTCCCCTTTCCATCTACCAATTTCTCCTCTTAATTTCATCTAATTCCCGGTCTGACCCAACTTCTTACACATCCACTGCCTTGGGCATCTGCCCATTCTCCCACTGCTTCCGAGGCTTTATCCCTCACTCCTCCTCTTGATTTTTCGCTTCTGTTCCATGTGATCAGGGTCTCCGCGTCTTAGTGAGGGAGTTCTAGCCCTCGCCCCTCTTCCTTTTTCTCCTTATTCATCTGAGTCTGGTCTGGGACCACTCCTTCCTGTTAAGTCACTTCAAACCTTGGCTTCCCATCTTTTTATCTGTCACTTGAGGACAAATCAACATCACCTCCGACGGTAGCTGATGCTTCAAAAGAGCACAAGGTAACATATTGGCGTAAGTACACCTTTTTATGATTTCATTACTCATTGCTTCACACATGGTTTTCAAAATGAAGTACTTCTTAACATGATTAAGAATGGTAGTCAAGGTCTTTATCCTAGGTTTTTATCCTTACTAAATCTCATAGAAAGAGTCTTTAGGCTTACTTTTGCAGCACCTCTGGTTATTAAGAACCCCGCGCTGGGAGTTCAACATTTCCTCCCCACTCGTTAAGGGCAACCCTTAGCTGGACACTTCACACACTTTATGGCATCCTTAGCTAGCCACCTTTCGTGAAACATCGTTGCTACTTCGGCCATACCATGAGTATGCATAAAGTCTTTTCTCTCCTTTTTTCGACTAAGTGCAGGGGCAAGAGGTTGACGGACGGGATGACCAACCTAGGTACTCCCCAATATGAGAGAAGTATCAAATAGGGGTAGTCTTGACCCAAAATAATATGATTTTTCATGATATATATCTAGCCAAAAGGTATCAAAATTAAAATTCTTTAAATGTAAAATCTGTGAATAAAGGCATGTCAAGAGAGGCAAAATCCCCGCAAGGAAAATCCTGGTTGTATGCATGTCAATGGTCTAAAAAAAATCGAAAGGCACAAAGCTCCGGCGCAATAGACCACCTCTTTGAGGGGTAGTACCTTGGAAGGAATTCAAGTCTCGATACCTCTCATCCTGCATAAGGCTTATCCCCAATTATTCTTCTCTTCTCCCTCCAAAGCTGAGTGTTTCTCAGGTATAGCCTTAGCAGGGGCACCGTTAACCATGGACAGTCGTCTATAGGGGGCCACCCTCAAATGCACGCCTGACTTTGGGCAGTTCTTAGTGAGAGGGGAAGGAACAATAATCCCAAGCCAGTGGTTTAAATACCCATTTAGTGCTGCACTAGTAATGTCTAAACCAAAATCTAAAAAATAAATAAATATTTTTTAAAATCTAAGAATGAATATTTTTTTAAAAATCCGTAAAAATAGCCAAAATGATCCTGGTGAAGAGTCCAATGCGACTGTAGAGACCACGAGTCGAGGAACTGAAAAGTAAATGGGTCGAAGTGTTCTCAACTCGGGAGCTACAAAAGTAATCTGAAACTCTTCTAAAAGGATCCGAAAATTCAATAAAGATCTTGCGGGACCCAATAAAGATCCGCCAAAGATCCAGGGTATTACAGTCCTCCTCTCCTTTAAGAAATTTCATCCTCAAAATTTAAGGACCAACAAGGGTAAGGCAGGGAAGAACAACCCGACAATTGCAGACACAAAACACAAAAGAAAATGGAGTTCAGAGGAACAGTGTCAGACTGTTGTCGCGGATACATGCACAGGAGTGAGCATGACCACAAGTGAACATGAGTCCGACACCTCTGAAACAAGGTAATGTCGCTTACGCCTCGCAAGGCAAGAGACATGACTGCCAGAGTGAACAACACCAAGAAATGAATCGACAAAAGCGACAGAAGCAACAGGCACAACCAACATCAGCTTACACAAGGGACATAGTCCTCTCAGCTGATAGCCTGACGACATCATCGGCTCCAGTGCCAAAGGAGACAGAGAACACCAGGCACACAGAACGCCAATGACGATCATACGGAGGAGCGACAGTAAAATCAACAACACTAGACCACACACAGCATTAAGTTAGTCCTCACTCAGACATCGCATCTAATCGAGTTGCGTACTACCCCACCGGGAAAAGGAGCACAGTAAGCTACTGACAAGACAATGGTCCAGCACATAAACGCAGAGTCATACGAAAACAGCACTTATAGAAACAATAGCCAATGACAACAGTACCTGCAGGATTCTGGCTCCGTACAACACACAGAATCACGGAACACACTGCAAGTAGGGTTGTATTAAGGCACGCGGCAGCTGAGCACATGACTACAGGGAGTGAGTCATGCATCAGGCCGCTCACCAAGGAAAGACCCACAACAATTGAAATCGATCATAAAACGATAAGAGACACCACAATCTCAAGGAATGCATCTCGAGGATTACGAACACGCCTCGAGAGCATAACACCCGCGACAAGGAATGCAGAGTAGAGGGTGCTTTATCAGTAGGGAAGCCGACGATTTTCCCAACACTCATAAATGCCAACACTGAAACCAGAGAAATGATCGACAACGGCATGATCACGACAATGTCCTGCAGCTGAGATGGAGTCACATCGAGAAGGAGCAATTCTCTCGACCAGGTAGAATTGTACGAAAAGAATCTTCGGCTCGTGGGTCATCAGCCCACACACTTCCGCTGCGCACTCCACAATGCACAAAGGTATCAGAAAGAACCTCGGTCGTCGTATCTCAGTACACACTAGGCGTCATCGCAATCACTGAAAGTCACAATGTAACACACCTCTAGCACTGATCCTACGAGCAACCGAGCGAAAAAAGTCTACGTGCAACAGAGAAGAGCACCAGCTTCAGCACAAAGCCCAAGGAAAAGGACTAATCTCGGCCTACCCTTGCATCCTATAAATGGCAATTGAGCCTCTCAACACGTCAGCCGTTGGGCATGGCACGGCACGGCGAGACACGGTATGTAATAGCTCTCGACACAGAAATTAGGTCCAAAGCCACACAACCATAAAACAACGAGATGATCAAGCTTAAATTAAATTGTCCACACTTGAGCAGACACAGGACAAGGTGACACTGAAATGGCAATTCCAAGCTACAACAGAGTCCAGTCCAACAAAAGTACAGTCTAAAGTAGTAAAATGTACCACATGTCAAGTGAACACTCGGCCCCGCAAGCTGACAACTAGGAATCTCCACGCGACGTCCTCGAACCCTGAGGAAGAGCCACCGCACCTGAAAATCAGGGGTCAGCCTCCTATCACTGGCTCAGTAGGAATCTCGTAGAACCCAACCGAGAAACAACGGCGGCACGAAAAGTAGGAACTACGAAAGCAGGAAAGTAACTACGGTGGCTGGCAAAATCTCGGCTCTACAGCTACTCCTACTGTACCAAAAATACGACCCGATCTCCCATCCGGGGATAACCAAGTCACGCATCCGACATCCCGATTCCACGATCGGGAGACCACCAGACACGCACCACCCTAGCCACGCTATTAGGAAAACGTCACGACGCCTCAATCACGGAAACTTGCCCTCACGGAAGGGCCCAAGTTGAAACCACGTGGTCAGGAAAACAGTCACGACCTCGCAGTCGTGAACTTAACGCTGTCTCGGGAAAAGCCCTCGGTGATGCTCACCGGAAACCCCAGACACGACAACTCACGTCACGTGACAGGAGCACCACCCACTAGAAGAACGACCAGATGCGTCTCCTGACGTCTTACACCGCATCACAAGTGTCTAGCTACAACGCCCCAGACGCGAGACTCAGACATACCAAGTAACCAGAAGTACCATAAAATAAGGACTAGCTGAGGTCGTGCTCATCAGCGCGGGTCTGAACCCTCAGTCTCGTGTATACACTCAGACCATACGCCATAGGTCTGTCCTCTAGCTGGTAATTCCCCCACCAGCCCGGACTCGGCGGTACGCGGGGGTCCTACGGTAACCAGCCTACTCACCATCTAACTCGGGTCACGCTCTCCACCACTCCCAAGTGGGTCCGCACGCGCGTGCATAGGAAAGCTACGACTAGTGGGGGTTCACTAAACGTGAACACTTAAAACCACGCACACACCCATTGCGAGTAACACGAAGTAACTGGTGGCTCGAGGCCACCATACTCTGGACCGCCCACTAGACCTAATAACCCAACGGTCCTTGTGTTGCAAGACTCGGGGTCAAGACCGTTGTACCGGACGGCTCCATGCCGTCAATCTGCCTTAACCCTAGGGTTAGAAACCTCAGCACGATGACTCATGGCGGCTCGATCCAACAAGAACATAAAAGCCCAGGACACACAGGGTCACCCAGACCCTCTAAGTCTATGGGCACACTAATCGAGGTAACATGGTACCTCCAGACATCCCAGAAACACAGTCACGGAACCCACAGGATGTCTGAAATACTTTCGAGACCGAAGGTCGACCGTCGGGTCATAACCGGGTCGACCGGAGGCCTACATAACACAACCGTGGCACGAGAGGGTTGACCGGACCCTCCAGCCCACGGGAACACTATTCGAGGTAAAACGACACCTTCGGACCCCCAAAAATACGGTCACGGTACTCACGGGGTGTGCCAGGACGCACACGGGCGTAGGAAGGCATGCCAGGCTGCCCTCCTACCCTCCAGCCCGCAAAACTGGTTGCCCTCATGAACGCACCGCCCGCTCTGGGCGTGTTCATGAACGCAGCCTCCACCCCGAGCACGATCAGAGAAGAACGCGCCCGTCACGAGGGGCGCGACCCTACAGAATGCGGCGGGTCCCCTTGGCGGGTCAACGCATTGACGCGGCAGGGTCAATGAGTGCGCTCCCCCTTCCCCTCTCTTCCTCTTTTCTTCTCCTCCGTTCTCCTCTTCTTCTTCTCTTCCCTCTCTTCTTCTTCTTCTCTTCCCTCTCTTCTTCCTCTTCTCATCCTCAGAGGACAGCGGAGCCCTAGGCTCCCCGTCTCTCTTCTCCTCCCTCTTGCTTCTCTCCCTCTCCCTTCTCCTTTCTCTCCCTTCTCTTCTCTTCTCCTGGCACAGAGGGGCAGTGGCAAGCGTCGCTGGTGCCGGTGAGGGGGTTTTCGGGGTGTGTCGGGCTACAGTGGCACAAGCGTGCCAGGGGGGGTTAGGGCACAGGTGTGCCGACTGGCGAAGGGCACAGGTGTATCGGGCTGGAGGAAGGCACGGGCATGCCGAACACCAAGGGAAGGGGGTGTCGAGGGAGAGCTTCGCAGGTAGACCGAGCAACTAGGGCACAAGTGTGCTAGTGGCTAGGGGCATGGGTGTGCCGGTGGGGGACCTTCACGGGGTGTGTCGGGTAGCGAGGCACCAAGTGTGCCAGGGAGAGCACCCGAGTGGTGTGCTGGGGACGATTGCCGTGGGTTGTGCCGGGCAAGAGCTACTAGGGCTGTGTTGGGGAGGAGGCACCAAGAGTGTGCCGGGTAGAATCTCCAAGGTGTGTACCAGGCTGGAGGACACCAGGGGGTGTGCCGGAGTAGTATGGCACAGAGTGTGCCGGGTGAGGAGGGCACGGTGTATGCCGGGTAGAGACTCCAGTAAGCGCACCGGGTAGAGAGGGGGCATCTTCAACCAGAGGAGCATCTGGTGTTGCCCCTGGGGCACACCGTGACTTTGTTGGGGCCGTCACTCCTTGTGGACGTGCCCTGTGTCCTCCCCTTACTCCTCCGGCCTAGGGGAGACTCTGCCAAAATTTCGTCAGAATTTATTGATGTCTTGTTCATTTTAATTGTAGTATAGCCTCTTCTACCTTTCTTCCCATTTGCCTTTGCTTGTGATTTATTCCGACTCTAAATTTTTTACACCTTGCAGATAAATGGCTGCTTCAAGTGGTTCCTCTACTTCTGCTGTCACTAGTGCCGGGTCTGCTCCCCATCCAATTGTGCCGGCGATCACATGGCTCAATGTTGAAGACTTGGACCGTGAGTATGCCGAGGTGGCCTCGTTGGCTGAGTCATCAGACTCCGAGACCAGCACCATGGAGTTTAGCCTAGTTGCTCAGACTGACAGTGGCTTCACCTTTGATTGGGCTGGAGATTACTGAAGGGACTATCCCAAGGACAAGCACCTCCTTCACTTCCTGAAGCACTTCCGTTACCGGGACAGGAGGGACCCCCGAGCCACGAGAGATGCTGAGCATGCAATTCTACAGTTCCGGGACAGCCTGTTATACAGTGTCCCGATGAGCATCCCTATGTATTTAGTGGGAGAGGCAAGAGAATGGAAGCCCGTGTTGGGGCTGGAGGCGCTGTTGCCCATGGAGGAGAAGCTGGTATGGGCTCCCGACTTCATTCCGACCCATTGGGACATCTCTGCTGGGTGGGTCCACAAGGAGCAACACCGCTTTAGCCTATTCCTGACTCCGCTGAAGTGGGGGTATCGGGAAGAGCCCTTCCTTTTGGACTGCTTGGCCATTCACTTCAAGCACAAGCTGGCCTTGGGCTGGTTTGCAGAACTCAAGCTCCAAGATGTACACACCTTTCGGGAAGGAGCAGTGGAGTTTACAGAGTATGCACTATTCAACTACACTGTATCAAGCCACGGACGACCCAAGATAGCCTTGAACATAGGGTCGATGTCCAGCACATAAAATTCGACGGCCATGGTAAGAGGCCCAAGATCAGCTTGCAGGGTGACAACCCCATGACATGCCCTTCGCGAATTGTCATATGCTGTAACGGTTGTAGGGGTCGGTCGTAAGAGCTCTTCCGAGAGGTTGCAGGCCCTGAGAGTGCTAAGGGGGCACACATTAATTGACACCCCTATATCCACCAAGGCGGCATCCACACTAACTTTGTTCAATATAATAGAGATGCAGAGCAGCATCTGTCGAGCTTCTGGAGGGGCCAGCTCGGTTTCAAAAACTGTAATTGCCGGTCCTTTGGAAATTGTGGCCAGTGCTGTTGGGAGGCTATCAACTGCCATATCTTCGTTAACCATCACCTTCTGAAGAAAGTTTCTCAGTGCATCTTGCTGAAGAGTGGACCTTTTAATCAGCTCAAGTGTCGATATCTTGGCGGGGACTCTATCCAGATGATGCAATAGATCATATTGAGTACCAGGCAAGGGTTCAGCTTCTCCTTGTTGATCTGCGGCAGGCTGGGCAGACTGGGGATTAGAAGTAGAAGCATAATTTCTCTGGAGCAACCGCCCGCTCCGTAGGGCTAGGTTTTGTGCCGCCTGGCCTCCGATGACGGCAGAATAGGATAAGTGGCATGGTGAAGGGTGTAGGGTTAGGAGAAGTGATAGCGATGGTAATGGGTTGTGGTGGAATGATAATGGGTGATGAGGTGGGCGCAGTGATGATAGGTGTAGATGGGGGTGTAAGGATAATGGGTGAGGGATTGGTGGTAGGTGCAGTGGTGGTGATAGGTGTTGGCGTGGGAGGAGGGTTGGATGGAAGGGTAGTGGTGATAGCGGTGGGGGTGATAAGTGGTGAGCGAGGTGGAGGCACGGGTGAGGGTGTTGGCATGGACGTGGAAGTGATGGTGAATGGGTGGTTGGTCGGGGTAGCGGATGGAGGAGGGGTTTGGCGTATGGGTGTGAAGATGGGGGAAGCGGAGGGGTGGTTGTGATGGAAGGCGGAGACTTGATGGGTCGTGCCGTCATCATCAAAGGACCATCTGGCATTTGGTGACAGAGGCTGAACTACGTTCACCTGAGCTGGTGCTGGCGACTGAGGTTGCGGAGCGGGTGGATGGTTCGGCATTGGGTTCTGATGGATCCCCAAGTCTTGAACCTGTTGTGGTTGCTGCTGCGACAGCTACTGTGGCTGTGGTGCTTACTGCTGCACTTGCTGCCTCAGTGGTTGCCTCCTTTTATGTTTCAACTCAAGAATGGCCTTATACATTTCGGCCCAATCGATCCTATGTCCTTCATGTAAATCATATACCAGGTCTCGAAATTGAAAACATCCTTCGATCGTGTGCCTTGGCTGCCTGTGGAATACACAATACTTTGTCTGATCAACTGCGGTATTCCAACTAGGTCGTTCCGAAGGGAGCTGTATGGCATTCACTGACATGAGAGCTAAAAATATGTCGGCAAGAGTTTCTGGCAAAGGAGGATATTGGGCTCTCTTCGGAACCGGACGCCGGTTGTTGTTGTAGCTGTTAGGGGGAGGAACATTGTGGTATTGTGGTGGTGGTGGAGGCTGTTGTGGAGTGGAATAGGTGTTTTGTGGAATGGTGAAGGTGAGCGGAGGGTTTGGTGGAGTGGAATAAGCGGGCGAAGGGTTTTGTGGAGTGGCGAAGTGGTCCAGACCAGCCAAAGCAGCGCGTGTGGTTCACCATCCGGCTAACGTGATCCACATGATGGCTGCATTTTCTCTCGCTGATGATGAATCAGAGGAGCCCAGTACCAATCAGAGAGAGCGTTCGATCTGGTACCCAGGGTGGCGGCCCTGGCACGATCGCAGACCCCTCTCCTTCCCCAGGGAGAGAACTCGACGACTCTTCGACATCCTCATCGAGCGGGCGCAAATCTTGCCCCGTGACCCGCCGACAGACTACACTCAATGAGACTTTAATCATCCCTAGTACTGTCCCTTTCATGCACGAATCTGCCACGCGATCGAGTCCTGTGAGGAAGTCCAGTACCTCATCCAGGAATAGAGTCGATGGGAGCAGATTGACGCTGAAGGGAATTCCATGGCACTTGTTCGACTGTGGCAAGCTGTCGAAGAAACTCTTAGCACTGTCATAAATACGCCAGAGTAGCCTGATCCTCCCCAGGAAAATGGACACGGGCTGCCTTACCAGCACACGCCAGAATGGCTCGAGTTTCAGACTGATAATCGGGAAGCTCTCGAGCGACTGTGGAGACACAGGGAGCAAGATGCCAGCTAAGAAATAGGGTCGAGTACCTTCTCGGCCAACGCCATTCATCCTCCTGCTCCCCTGGTCTCCCCTGATTTCTCGACACCACAGGCCGGTCAGCCGGCCCCTGCCACTTCAGTCGTGTAATGGCGACCCTAGCAGGAATTAGTCTCTCTGCCCTTTTCCAGAGAAGACACTGCCAGACTCCTTCGAGTCCTTCTTGGTCGAGAGGATGTCCTGGTGGGTGACGCTACCATGAGTTCCTCAGGCACTTCTCACCTTCCCCCTGTTCCACTTCTGACTCCAATGCTCAAGGATAGGAAGGGAAAATAGAAGCTGGGTGAGGCCCCGACTCGATCAAACCAGGTCCTCCTAATAGTTCGCAAGCCAGGTCTGCCATCACAAAGGCCATCCGATGCGCGAGATCAAGACAGCCAACAGGGGTAGCAAGGCCCTAAAACTTCGTCGAGTGTCGCTCGACCCTGCCCTCAGCCAAACTACCAGACTCAGGTCGGGAAGCAGGATGTTACTCATCCTCCTCGGGCCATTTCTCAGCAGAATCCCCAGCCACCGCAGACAAGGCATCAAACTGCACACATGTCTTCTGACACAAGCACCAGTACACCAGCTCAACAAGGGAAGCCTCCCTCACCACCGTGGCTAAGGCATCAAACTGCGTACATATCTTCAGACACCAGTACGAGTCAACCCGTTCCTGGTAAACTCTCACAGCCAGCGCGGTTAAGGCATCAAGTCGCGTCCACATCTTCGGACGCTAGGCCTAGCACCCCTACTTACCAGGAACTACCACTCAAAGTCATCGAACAGGAGATCAACGCTACCTTTTAACTACAATAGTCAAAAGGTGCATGGGTCGAGATTTGAGAAAAGAGGAGTCGCCGACCTCACCCTGCAAACCCATCGGCTCGACGGCATCTCCGTGCGGACCCGTTAGCTCCAGTTTTGGTACCTCCTCCTCCTACTCCCCTGCAGGTAGCCATCGTCAAGAAATAGGAGAGGAATAGAAGAAAGAATCTCAAGAGGCAGCTCAAGAAACAAGCCGAACAAGCAGCTGCCTTGCAATCCCCAGCAGAGCTAACGCCTCTCCAGAGGCTACAGTGGCTCATCGACAACTTGGAGGAATACATTCCTCTCCGGATTTGAAGAAACCATGCACACTGCCATTAAGCAAGATGGAAAACCAGCAATTAGATAAAAGAGGTTCCAGCAAAGAGATAAAAGCCAGGGAGAACCCAAAACGCCTTAGGACAGCATAAAGGAAGTCCCATTCCAGCCGGTCATAGGCCTTGGACATGTCCAATTTCAGCACAACGTTCCTACCCTTGCATGGCTTGCCCAGGTGCTGAACCAGCTCACGAGCAAGAGAGACATTCTCAATAATAGACCGGCCTTGCACAAAGGCACCTTGCTCTTCAGAGATCAGAAGTGGAAGGATAGAGGCCAGCCGATCACTTAGAATTCTGGAGATGATCTTGTAGGTTGCATAAGCTGATAGGCCAATAGTCTTTGCAAGATTTGGGGGCATCCACTTTAGGTATCAGTGCAATAAGAGAGGATGTGAAGCCCATGGGCAAAGGATGACCACAGAAGAAGGCCTAAATAGCTGCAATGACGTCATCCTGAATAAAATCCCAACAAGCGTGGAAGAAGTGGCCAGTGAGGCTGTCCGGGCCCGGTGCACTATCCGGCGACATGCTAAACACCACCTTCTTGATCTCATCCATAGTAGGGACAGCACAAAGAAAGGAGTTGTGATCATGGTTCAGCACCGACGGAATGGAGGCCAAAACCTCGGGGTGAATGGCATGCGGTGAGGAGGAGAACGCCTGAGTGAAGTGAGCAGTAAACCGGTCGGCAATAGCATCATGACCGGTAACAATAGAACCATCCTCATCATGGATCTCAGAAATAGTGGCACGTCGCAGCTGAGAGGAGGCATATGCATGGAAGAACTTCGTGTTGCGATCTCCCTCCTTCAGCCATTTGAGGCGAGAGCGTTGCCTCCAAAACATTTCCTCTTGGACAAGGACCCGGTCAAGGTTTTCCTTGGCTGAAGCAAGAGCAGACCGTGCAGGATCAGATGGCAGCAAATCAAACTGATCCTGGGCGTTATTGAAGGCAGCTTCAGCATTCTTAATGTTGAGAGAAATGTCTTGGAAGGTATCCCTATTCCAGTTCCTAAAGAAACCTTTCATGTGCTTGAGCTTGAAAGCCAAATTGAGCAGCGGATGAGATGACAAAGGGGCAGTAGCCCAAGCCACTTTGGCATCCTGTGAAAAGCTATCATGGGCAGTCCACATATGCTGGAAACAGAACCTGGAAGGCCGCCTGGGAAGGTCACACATAGCAGATATAATGAGGGGGGAGTGGTCGCTACACACCCGAGACAAGTGCTGAACAGAAATGGCCGGGCATGACAAGGACCACTCTCCATTGACAAGCACCCGGTCCAACCTAGCCCAAATACCATTAGCCGCCTGGCCATTAAACCAAGTGAAAGCTTTGCCAATGAATCCAACATCCTGTAAACCCGAAGCTGAGACACATGCTTGGAAGTCCGAGATAGATAAGGAGAAAGCCCGTTTGCCCCCACGCTTCTCGGACGGGTCAAGAATACTGTTGAAGTCTCCACCAACAAGCCAAGGCCAATCACAGGAGGTGGAGAAATCAGCAAGATAGTCCCATAAAGATCTTCTATCAACGAGAGAGCAGCTAGCATGCACAACAGAAACATAAAACTTGCTAGAGAGAGCAGAGGCAGCGGCCATAGTAATATGCTGATCCGAAGAGTCCATCAGAGATACCTCAAAGGGAGGCCGCCAAAAGACCCAAATGTGAGCTTTAGGAGAGGGATCAGCATCACTATCGTGGTGAGAGAGTGTGACCATCCTATGCTTCAATCTGAGCACGAGTGTGAATTGCCTACCCTAGACTCTGCCGATTCCTCAACCGCACGGATCGACACGCTTCCCTTGCTTGGGGACGTTATCGAGCTTGTGTTGCTTGTTATTGGTGCAGTCCCTCTCCTGGGAATCTTAGGTGTCGAGCTTATGCTACTTGATCTATTGTGTCATTGCTAGTTTTAGTTCGCCATCTAGTCGCGTCATCGCATAAAGTCCTAGTTCATGTAGCGTCCCACATCAAATTTGGTATTAGAGCTTTAGGTTTGTCTAGGGTGCATTCGAGTCAACATTCCATCTTTTGCTTTGCCATTTGAGTTGTGTCTAGTCCCATCCCTTAGTTGTCCTGCATGTCCATTCCGTAGGTTCCCCCTCCGAGTCTTCCCATGGATTTTTGGTCCCCCAAGCGATATGGCTGTCTGCCTAGTAGGGAGGAGAGATACACCCATGGGCTTGGGAACTACCCCCTCTTGTTCCTTAGGCCCGAAGCCCCTACCTTTGATGGTTCCAAGGTCCCGAGTGACTACCTAACTTGGGAAGCCGCCATGGATAGATATTTTGGATGTTACCCTATGTCTGAGGCCATGCAATTCTCTTTTGCCAAGGAGAGACTTTTGCATGAAGCCAAAGATAAGTGGGGATGCGTTGAGATCTAGAGACATATTAGGTGGAAAAGGCCCATTGAGACCTGGTACGACATAAAAAATGAGCTTAGAAGGACCTACCTACCCCACCTTGTCACCTCCAACCGAGAAGATCAAAGTAGGAGGTGAAAGGTTCCGCCCATGTATAAATCTAGGTCCAAGACTAAGCCTCATGATTATAGGCAAGTCTCCCAGGATGTCTCTATCCTGAGGGATCCTACCCTCGCTGAGTTCATGCAAACTTTTAGGGAGATACTAGAAAGGATGTGCACTCCTATTGGGCCACCGACTTCCCCTAGCCCACCTCCGAGTCAGGATGAAGTCGTGCCTAAACCTATAGAGGTTAAGGCTGACACTTTCGACCCCATACCCTCGATGGAGAACCATGGCTTCCCCAAATTTATAGAGGACTCCCTTTTCCCACCTGAGGGATATGCTTCACCCTTCGACCCTCAACTAGAGCCATTCTTGCCTCCTGAGGGCGGACTTGTCATTGGAGAGACTTTAGCTAGCTAGTTAAGGGTCTAATTCTAGATGTTTCGATCCCTTACTGCCCAACCATGGAACCAACACTCCCAGTAGTACTCCTTAACTCCTTTCACACCACTTTCTAGTCCTTCTGTCTTGTAGAAAATGTGGAGGACCTTATTAGGAGTTTAAATTGTCAAAGGGAGTTGGCGTGTATGTTGGCCTTAGGGTATGACCAACCCTATAGTCATAGCTTCACGCACCCTACTTTGGGGTCCATTATCTCGGTGTGCACCATCGGTCATATCACCTCCGAGGTCCTTGTGCTCCTTCCCACACTCGATGAGCTTGACTCTGTCCCCTTTTATGGTATTACTGTCCCGAGGGAAGAACCTTACCTTCCGCATGAGCCCATTGTCCCATGTCACATCCTGAGCCTTTATTTACAGCGGAAGACTCGCTCGGGGAGAACGTGAACAGCCGGCATGGTAAGCCTCTCGCAAGCAGGAAATAATCAGAGCGCAAGACAATCATACATAAGATGCAATTGTACAAGTATTTATTTCAAGGAGGCTATTTTTTCATATTTTTTATGATTTTATGAAATTTTAGGCAAAAAATTAAATTTGAGAAATATTATTAATATCTCTATTTTCTTTTTTTAAAACCCTTAACCCCCCTCTCCCTCTCTCCACCGTGCTCACTCTCCCTCCCTCTGTTCTCTCTCCTCTCTTCTCCTCTCCCTCGGGCGCGCGACCGTGGCGGAGCTGGACTAGGTGGTGATAGCGTAGAGGTGTCGTGGAGTGTGAAGGTGTGAGGAATGGAGCGTGACGTTGGCGTGATCCCGCGGTGGATTCAAAGCATCATCAGGTGTACTATGGCGACTTGTGATCAGCTATTAGCAGGATCGATAATCGAGGCATGGTACATTACAGTTTTGTAAGTTGTGATGGTGTCGAGAGGTGTACTGAGATGCGGATGCCGAGTTGTCTGTTCTGCCTGTGTGCGTTGTGTTGAGTGCACAGCGGAAGCGTGTGGGCTTGTCACCCATAGGTCCAAGATCGTAGGGTTGGAAGATTCTGACCAGCCGAGAGGATTGTTTCCTCGGTGTGAGTTTGTCTTGGATATGTGTGCCTTGATGCTATTGGTTGCCGTGCCATTGCTTGAGGCATTGTGGTTGTAGGCACTGGCAGTTTTGAGAATTGGGGAAATATGTTGGCGGATATGCTGATTAAGTACCCTTTCTTTGTCTACATTTCTTGGAAGTTATGCTCTCGGGACGTGATCGTGGTCCTAGAGTTGCTTTTCCGAGAGGATGTTATGGGTCCTTATTGGCAAGCTGTGAGTGGCTAGCAAGTTTCAGCCATGTAGTTAGCTATAATTGTGCCTTGATGTGACCCAATATACAGTTGTGTCCCATGGTTCTGTGTTGAGAACAGAGCCAGGGATTTGTAGGTGTTGTTGAGGTTGTGTGATTGGTTTGTTGTTTGTGGTCAGCATGTGAGGAGTTCCCTGTGAGTCTGAGTTTGGCATGGTGTGGACCGTGATCTTGTCGGTTGGTTATACTATACTCTTCTACCGTGCTAGAGTTAGCATGCAACTAGAATTAGATGTGGTGTCTGAGTGAGGACTGACTTGATTGTGCTTGTGGTCCAGTACTGTCATTAGCGTTCTACGTGCCATTTTCATTTGTTGTTATGATGCGAAAGCCGATGGGTGGAGCAGTCAACTGAGATGTTGTCTTCCTCGTGAAGAGTTGATGCTTTTGTTGTCTGCTGAGTGTGAGTTGTCGGTGGCTATTTTTGTGGCATGGGTCGTGTCTCCGTGTTATGTGAGACGATAGCGATGATGCCCTATTTCAGAGGTGCCAAACTTGTGTTCCTTTGCACGTCATGCTCATTCTGTGGATCGATGTGCCTTGAGATCCGGAGTGTGTGCCTGTGATTGTGGTCTGAGAGTGTTCCTCTGAATTGTGTTTTCGAGAATTGTGTTATCGTGTTTTGTGTTCGAGATTTGGCTGGTGCTTAGAGAGCATTGTCAGTCATTTGGGTTGTTCTTCCCTGTTCCTTGTTGCCTCCTTAAATTTCGAGGATGAAATTTCTAAAAGGAGGGGAGGATATAATACCTTGGATCTTTCGGATCAGAATCAGAGAGCTTTCGGAGCGCTTTCGTGGGTCCCGAATTGTGTTTTACGATCCACACAGATTTTTCCACTGTATAAGTTGCGGAATCCCGTGGAGAGTGAACTGTTGAGTTTTGAGGCTCCGGGACGCTACAGATGTATTGTGCTCTCTGTAACCAGACACCTTGTCATTTTTTTTTCGTGTTGGGTTGGGTTTGTGGAGACGTACCTCAAAGAGGGAGAGGCCATTGCCGAAGATGAAATCCACAGAGCCTTCAATGTAGCAGTCCTTGTAGTAGTGCCTACCAAGTTGATCATACAGCGTGTCTTGCGCACCCAGGAACTTGCAGCCCCAGAAGGATGCGGTGTCAGCCGATATCCTTAGAGCGACTGCTTGCTTTCCGAGTGCCCCCGGCGGTGGAACAGGGGTCGTGTTCTGTGTTGCACCAACAAACAGAAGTCGGCAATTTCCCAGTAGACTCGTACACACACATGGTACTAGTTTCGTCCGGCAGGGCAAGCATATCAGGGACTTTCTCGACAGAAAAAACATGCTAAAGAAGTGATGCTTGGGCGAAGGGCAGACATTTGATGATGGAATATGCTGTCGTATCCATGACATTGATGTAAGTGCATCCCTTGAGTGTTAGCGCGATTCATAGATGTGGGGATGAACCAATCTGTGGAATGTTAGGAGCCTCCCATTCCTCTGTCGATCTCAGGGAGAGTTTTTAACTGTGTGCGTCAACATCCTTCGACATGAACGGAAGAACAGAGCGCATACCTTGAAAGTGACGTTCCTTGCTATGAAGTAAGGGGCGTTCACTGCAAACGTCGCCGAGTTGTAGGTGCCCATGGGCTGGCCGTTTGGACCCGGTGTCTGAGCCGTGTCTCCCCACTGGATGATGGTTCTATCTGCTCCACCTCCTTCTACAGTTATGAATGCTCTCAACGGAGAGATAATCACCTTCTCACTGCAGAAAGAGGTCCACATTCTAAGTCCACCGTGCAAAACTTGACAACCAAGGACGAAGCAGGGGGATAAAACCAGCTATTTGCACACAGATCAATTGGGCACATTCCAGAGCTGAAGAAAGAATTCAAATTTCTTGTGGAAAGAACCCGTGTGGCGGCGAGATGACTCACGTGTAGACTCCAGGATTGACCTTGATCACAACCCTGACGAGGTTAACAAAGGGAACGGAATCGATGGCCGACTGTATGGTGTTGAAGTCGCCCGCGGCCGGGTTCTTGTCCACAGTAAGTGTGTACGACGGGAACAGCTTGTTCATAGCCGAGCCGAAGACCGTGTGCCGGAGGCCGCCCACGAACCTGACCCACCTCAGGAACTGCTGCTCTATCATCTGGGTCTGCGTCGCGTTCCCATGATACCCATTCCCCTCGTGCCTCCCCGGCCGCATTCCCTTCGTGTGGGATAGTATTTGGCCGGAATTGAGAAGCAGCAGGAACGTGATAAAGAAAGCGCAATGGGAAGTAGACATGGGACGTGTTGGAAGGGGGGGGAGGGGAATGAGGGCGGTGGCGACGGCGAAAGCGATGGAGACGTGTGCAGGTGGGAGTGTGAAGGATTGGCAACTCGCAGCTTGCTCTGTTTTGGGTGGGGAGGAAGATGGCAGGGAGGAGGGAGGGAGAGCATCGGGAATTTAAGAGGGAGGAAGGTCACGGGTTTCACTTTTGTCAATAAAGGGAGGGGGGGGGGTGTTCTCACAGGTCGACAATGAGGGATCCCAAAGTACACGTGCTATTGCGACTTTCCCCCACCTCCGCATAAACTCCCTTTTCTTCCCTGTTCTTGTTCTATTCTTCTGTCGCGGGGTAGCATTTTACTGCCTTTTGAGAGGAAATTGCTGTTTTCCTGGCTTTTTGTTTATATGCAACTCTGAAATTGCTGTGTACAAGAAGAAAAACTAATGTTTGAATGATCATCTCATTATACAAGCACTGTAGAGACAGAAATTTAGAGTTGTTGAACAAAAACAAAATAACCAGACAATTTCACATGACTTAACATCTCATCATCTCACCCTTTGGACATCATCTCCCAATGTGGACCAGACATGATACTCACCAGACATCATCTCCACTGTGGACTAGACATGACACACCGATAATTATCCCCCTTTGGTATCATAAAAAAAAGGGTGAGCACTCAGACATCTACTGGACTGGATCTGCTGGAGCTGCTACCTCTGTAATTTCCTCGCCTTCTGGGAGGTGTGCGGCTAGAGTTGCCCTGCAGAGGCACGGCCGTGGGAAAGTTGTGTGGAAGTCTGTCCACTTTAGTACCGAGAGTAGTAAATTTGGTCATGATTTTTTGATCATTTTGATGGACCTCTGCTTGAAGTTGCTTGACTTGAGTTGTCAAGTCTACAAATCAACTTTGTAGCATACTGCACATGTTGTCCACCTGAGAAACTTGTTGATGGTGAATATCAGCCATGAAAGTGGAAGAGCTAGTGGCCTGTTCGGTGACAACAGTTTGGAGACTGTCAGCTAACTTCTGAACTTGTGTAAGGACAATATCTAATTTCTCATGAGTGTTTCCTAGTTGGATAGTGCTTCCATGAACTTCACCAGATATTGCATCAATCCTCTGATTTAAGGCCTGTTGGTCTTGTCGAAGTAAACTCACCTGAAATTTCACATGTTCCAGCTCGATCTTGATATCATAAGAATGAACAAGAGTCTGAGTAAGCTTTACAAAGGATGTAGTCTGTGTGTTTTACAATTGACCCAAAATTTCTCCTACCTTCTGACACACTGTTATAACATAATCTAAAACACCATGCAATCTCTCATCAGACTTGTGCTTATCATATACAAATTTTAGCCAATGACTCTCTGTATGTTGTTCCAAATGGAGCATTCTGGCATCTAATTTTTGACAAGCAAAATGCAGGTGTAAGAACTGTGCATTCATAACTCTATTTTGGTTCATAATGAGATTTGTCAGAACTATAAATATTTTAGCAATTTGTGGTTCTGAGCTTGGTCCAGCAGAGCTCGATTCTAGAAATTTTGGAGGAATAAAGGGTTGTTCTTCAGGAGATAGTGGTGGTTGTATCCCAAAGGCAGTCATTGGCCCGTGATGAGGACCAATGAGGGGAGTAGGACCTAGAAACACTTGTGGATAGGGTCCATAGAAGGGACCAGGATCTGGAAGCCCTCGTGGAGCTACAACCTCAGCTTCTCAGATTCCCTGAGGTTGCTCTTCCAGAACCTCTTCTATCCTAGGTTCTTCCTGAACCTCTTCTTGAACTTCTTCCATTTCTTCTTCAAAAACCTCTTCTACTCTTGGCTATTCAACTCTTTGTTCAACCTGGTTATTATGTATTTGTTGCTATTGTAGCTGTGCTACCTTTTAATTAGACTATCAATATGTTGGTCTAATTGCATTAAGAACTGATCATCATCTAACTGTAATTCACATATATCTCTTGTGTCCACTTCCATTTCATCATTAATATTTTCTTGCCCTTCAAGCACAGTTCCTTCTTGTCCATAAATTTCTTGTTCTTTCATAACTTCAGCAGTTAATCTGTCAACATTTTGTTCTTCTGCTAGCTCTTCCTAATGCTCCCCCTGAATTTGGGACTTCAAACTTGCCACGCCATATTAGCATTCAAAGGAAAGCTTTTATAATGGGCAAATGGATGCACCAGATATGGGTGAACAAGGGGAGCACGCCGCATCAAGAGAAGTAAGGGGTGTGCCATTTTAAGGCCTTCCCGTGCCGGTTTAAAGCCTTCTCGCGCTGTTTTAAGCACTAAGTGATTCTTCACGGAGTCACGACCATTCGTACAAGAGTTGACGCCCCTGGAATACTTTAGTTGCAATGCGTGGCCTCCATGATGTTTCATTCGCAGTCTCTGGACTTTGGTCCAAGATTCTGCGTGACTTCCGGCACATGCCGAGACTGTGCCAGAGTTTCTGACTTTTCTTTGCTTCGGTCGTCGGCACGGCTGGTTGGAGAATTGTAGTCGTATCTTCCGCCCAAGGGGGGCTCCCTAGATGGGTAGTGGACCACCCAGTGAGTTCTCATCTTGACCGAGTGAGGTATGGGTTTGTTCAGCCTCCCCGTCTTTGACTCACGCTCGAGTGCATAGACGCGGGTGTCGTATAACCATCATCATCATTTTTGATGTCCATACACGGTCGAAGCCCTGAAGATTAGCTTGAATCTGAGTTTGCAGCATCAAGAGCTTGTTCAAATTAGGTCTCTTGTCATGTATAGTGTCCTCCTCCCATGAAATATGGAAGGATTGCTTTGAGCAAATCCATTCGCTTCCATTTCTGCTTCGAGCTGAAAATGGCATTGACTCTTGATTTGGTGCCCTTCCAAGTAAGCGCTCATTTAAATGGTGACAGAGCTCTAGCCGCTAATGCAATAATGAGAATTCAATGTAAATGTCAAAAATGGGTTATGCAATTTATCCTCTCTGCAAGTTCAACTCTCACATAGTCATTGTGGCCGAAAATGATGGTCAAATGTATGCAAGCTCAAATTAAATGAGAGAATGAAGTTAATTATCCAACTGTATAACTCTATTCTTTTAATGCTCAAGGATGACAAATGTGATGCAAATTATGATATGAAATATGACACTCATAACTTAGCAATTGGTGTTGAGGCAAGTCGTGGCTATTGGGAGGCCAGTCGTATGGCGCAAGTGTGCGGTGCTCGAAGATGAGCTTGTGAGTAACCGAACTCTATTGGCTTGATTGTTTCAAGGATGGATCCAAGGATTGAGAGGTGTCGGTGTTGGCGACGGGATCCAGCGTGGAAACCAGGTAGAGTAGTCGAGGAGTTGCTAGATTTGCCGAGCACCATGATGGTACGCGATTTGTTATGTTGATGGTCCGGTAGGCATGGATCCAAGGATCGAGAGGAGTTGGTATTGACAGTGAGATCCTACTTGGTTGCCACGTCGAGTACTCAAGAAGTCACTACGAACGTTAAGCGCCCAGTTGAGATGTGGTTCATTGCGCCAGTTGTTCAGTAAGGGTGATGCTCGAGACCGATTAAGAGTGCATCGGCTTTGGATAGAGTGCTTGTCTATGACAAGACTTGAGAAAGTTGCAACAGAGTGCATCTAGTGGTGTCGCTATCCGAGTTGTGGTGTTCCCTTGGCTCAGAGGGAGATGTGTAAGGGAACTTGGCATGCATGGGCGATGGACATTAGTGATGGGGACATCAGACGACGCACTCTGATAGAGGGTCCAGTAGCATACCAGCAGATGATCCAGCTCAGTCAACATTTGTTTTTACATTAATCCAGTGTCTGTTCAGTCAAAACAGTTTAAATTAAGTCCGTGAACACTTGGCCCGGCAAGCTGGCAGCTAAGAACCTCCACGTGACGTTCTCGAACCTCGAGGAAGAACCTCCGCACTTGAAAATCAGGGGTGAGCCTCTTATCACTGGCTCAGTAGGGATCCCGTGGAACTCCAACCGAGAATAACGGCGGTACGAAAAGTAGTAACTACAGCTAGAGCAACAACGGCAACAGGAACAGTAGCTACAGTGGCCGGTAAAATCTTGGCTCTAAAACTAGTCTTACTGTACCAGAAAACACGACCCGGTCTCCCATCGGGGGACAACCAAGTCACGCACCCGACATCCCAATTCCACAATCGGGAGACCACCAGACACGAACCATCCTAGACACGCTACTAGGAAAACACCACGATGCGCCAGTCGCGAAAACCTGCCCTCACAGTAAGGCCCAAGCTGAAACCACACGGTCCGAAAACACAGTCACGACCTCAACGTCCGGAACACAACGCTGTCTAGGGAAATGCCCTCTACGACGCTCACTGAAAATCCCAGACCTCGATTACGGAAACGCTCCAGAAAATACACGCGGAGCCCCGTCTCGCAGATAAAAAATGAAAACCCGTGACACGACAACTCACGTCACGTGACGAGAGTACTACCCACCAGAAGAACGACCGGATGCGTCCCCTGACGTCTTACACCGTGCCACAAGTGTCTAGCTACAACGCCCCAGGCGGAGATAAAGACACACCAAGTAACCAGTACCACAAACAAGGACTAGTTGGGGTCGCGCCCGCCGACGCTGTCCGACGCCCCCAACCTCATGTGCACACTCAGACTATACGCCCTAGGCCTGTCCTCTAGCTGGTAATCCCCCCCGAGCCTAGACTCGACTATACGCGGGGGCCCTACGGTAACCAGTCTACTCACCGTCTCTCTCGGGTACGTCGCACCACCACTCCCGGTGGGCCAGCACACGCGTGCCGTGGGAAAGCTACGACTAGTGGGGGCTCACAGAACATGGACACAGAAAATCATGCACGCACCCATCGTGAGTGACACGAAGTAATAGGTGGCTCGAGACCACCATACTTTGAACAGCCCACTAGACCTACTAAACTCAATTGTCCTTGAGTCACGAGACTCGGGGTCAAGATCGTTGCACATGACGGCACATAGTCGTCGATCTGGCCTAAGGTCTGAAACTACGGTGACACGATACCCAAGGTAGCTCACAAATTGCCAAGTTAATCCCTCATCCAAGGGAGACAAAGAAAATCTCCAACCCCAGGCTGGTTGACTGAGCTCACAGTTCAAGGCCACACACATGGCTCACACGGGAACGCTTCTCAGAGAAACTCACGACGTTCGGGGAAGGCCCACCACACTCGTATCGACTCATAGGGACTCAATCTAACGCAAACACGAAAGCTCTTAACACACATGGGGTCACCTGGACCCCCAAGACACACATCACGCTAATCGAGATAACACGGTACCTCTGGACACACAAAACTACGGTCACGGTTCCCCCGGGGTGTCCGGGACACTCACGGGGCCATAGGTCAGTCATTGAGTCTCAACCGGAAAGACCGGAGCCAAAAATGGGCCTCTCCTCTGCATTTCGGTTGACCACCCCTCAGGGGTCGGTCGACCAACCAGTTTGGTCGATCGAACTAGACAGTTCGGTCGACCGAACTGGGCAGAATGCCCAGTTCGAGCCGCGCCCGAACGGTTGACCGAACTCCTCGAGTCGGTCCCACGCCCCAGGCATGCTATAAGGCTATGACTAGTGAGGGCTCACAAGATGCGGACTCCAAAACACGAGTGCCAGAGTGCACATAGGCAAGAATGCCCTGTAACACACACTTCGAAGCACCAGAGGCAGCACGGAAGACTGCCGACAGACTCAGGACAAGTCAGCTAGCCCTACAACTGCAATGGTCTCTTTGTCTTACGACTCTAAGTCAGGATCGTTGCACCTGGTGGGACAAGCCACCAATTGGTCTAATCCTAAGTCAGGGAAACAGTGCTCTACGAGAACCAAAACATGGAGACCTAAGGGAGCACTAAGATCAGCATGCCTGGACACATAAATCAAGGTAGAACGATACCTCGAGGCATCCAGAACCAACGTCTCGAATTGGACAAGGCCACCGAGACAAGACAAGGCTTCCTATCAACTGCTAGGCCAACCCAGGTTGACGGGAACCAGACATGACACAGACAGACTCAGACGCCAACACATTAGCACATCCACTGTCGCCGCAGCACAAGCAAGCAGCACCACCAAGAACATAAGCGGTGGGGGACGATGACACTCAGGGCAGAGCAACTCATCAGTCAACTGCTAGAGGAAACTCAACAGTCAAGAGATAGCCACTACGCAACCAGAGGCAAGGACAATGGTAGCTTCTAGATAAAGTCATTAGGGAACTACCGTAGTCTAGGAAAAGACCACACCTAGTCACCTAACCAACCAATCCAGACAACCACCGACAGACAAACACCGCCCTAAACAAGGACCTAAGATAGACGGATGAACAACACACAAACAGACGGCTAATACGGCCAACAGGACTATAACGCACCGGTGGAGGGGCGCTATACGAACATAACGCACCACCGGAGGGGCATTATGCCAACCAGACCCAAAAATCACGACAGACAATATAACGCGCCAGCACAGGGGCGTTATACCAACATAACGCACCACACAAGGGGCGTTATGCTCGACAGACCAACGCAACGTATAACGGACCATCTCTGTCATGTTATACAGGCATAACGCACATGAGAAGGTGCGTTATACCCAACAGACACCAAAACGAGCAGCCACAGGCCATGGGCATATAACGGACCAAAGCCTATCCGTCACAGCCATAAAACCCACTGGGTGAGGCGCGTTATACCAACCGCTCAACCCAGCCAAAGCAATGGCCAACGAACCATAACGGTTCTACACCTGTGTGTCATCTAATACATAACGGATAGGGAGAAGACCGTTATGCAAACCGACTGACTTGGTCTTCGAGGTAGGCACGGTCAACGACAGATCTGACTTGTCAGATCCTCAAAATCTACCGACCATAATGCACCTAGGTAGGGGCGTTATGTCCCACATAATGGACTAGGGTTGGTCCATTATGCTCCAAGGCCTATGAAGACTAAAACATCAAGCGATGCATAACGGTCTATCACGCGACCGTTATGCAACATGGCGATCTCTGGTAGGACCGTCATGCTGACCCGACGGTGAAAATGGTGGAACGGTCGGTTCGGCCCGTTCCACGCCCCATGCACGCCGTAGCGCAGGGGAAACACGCCCATTCAGAGGGAAATCCTTCAAGGATTCCAGAAACACCACATGCACACACTGAAACGCATTAAAACGCGAGATCCGTGCGATTTAGACAAATCGACCCAAATCGAGTCACCGGGGTTCCCGGACTCCTACCGGCCCCAAATGACAACCAATCGATTGAGCTTCAATGATGAAAATCCTCATATTAAGCCAGTAACGAGGGCCTCTTGCTCTTAATTTGAGTCGATATGAGACATTCCACTTGAAATCAAGTACAGTGTTCTCCTTGAAGCCGTTCAGGCTAGTTCATTGATAGTGTTCATTCACTGAATCTCTATCTCATTTCATTTTTCCTTTGCAAACACGCCTTGATTGTAACACGTCTACATTGGCTGGTAACTACTCTCCAATGGTGTCTTTCCTATCGTGCCCATGTGCACATTTAGTTTGTTAGCCTAGCTCTCCTATCCAGTCGACTGATGCTTTCTCGTAATCATCTGGGTTGTTTCATTCATAATCCTGGAAAGGTTTCCAACACTTAGTGTTGACAGGCGTGTCACATCACACATTGGCATCTACTTTTCAGTCCTTACTTCATTCCGCTTCGTTGCACTTTCGCTTCATTCCGTCTCACTCTCCTACAAAGTAAACGCCAAGGCGGGGCAGCTGTAGACACATCAAAAGTGGCACTATGTTGAGTAAATCTCATATCACCACATAATGCCCTAAAGAGTACTTCAATATTGACTTAATATGAAGTTTTCTAATTTATTTATAATTTTCTCTCATTTTTTTAATTGACGACCGTCTTCAGGGCGTTATTTAATTAACGACCGAAGCAACAGGCGTCAGTTCGATTAGAATTCTAAATTTCTAATTCTTGATTGATGGCTGCTAAAGAGGCGTCATTTAATTCATGCCACCTGGAAAGGCGTCATTTCATTTGGAATGTACACCGACCTCGTTCTCATATGCCTCGACCTTATTGCTATATGTCTCGACCTTATTGCTATATGCCTCGACCTTCATATGCACGGAGTTGTTCTAATGTGCACGGACCTTGTTCAAAAGTGCACGGGGGCAATTTTCAATTGACGACCACTACTGTAGGCGTCATTTCCTGGTTTTACGAGTTATAAATAAAATAAAAAAAGTTAATTGACGACTGGCTTGAAGTCATTTATTAATTAACGCCCTATCTAAAGCTATCATTTTTAATTTTTTAATTAAAGAAAGTCATTTATTTCTATAAAATAATCCAAAAATTGGTGACTATTGTAATGGTCGTCATTTTAAATAGCGCCCCCGATTAAGGCGTCAATTCAACTTCCGTCTCTATTTCATCTTCAATCTTTCCTGTAACATTCCTTTCCTCATTATGACACCGTGTTAGATTGGGAGGGGGAAAGCCTTGCTAGAAGATTAATATCCCTATTTTGATCTAATCAGAACAGGGGTTCTGGCCCTATAAATACCCCCATGGTTCCCCTACGCGTGAGAGATATCGATAAAGAGAGATATACAAAGAGAGAGAAAAATATGATATATAGGGAGACAGAGAGAGACATATAGAGGAAAAAATATACGAGAGAGGAGAGGGTCTTCTTTGTAGGTTTTTCCACAGGAGGTCTTCTTCCATGGTGTCTTCTTCCAAGCTTCTTCCTGCTGCAATCAGAGCTCCTTTCTTCTCCTTTACTGCTGCCAACAATAGCAGCGGGACACCCTTTTCCTCTTTTAGTTTCTTAGATATTCATACGTGCATCTTGTCACGCCCTGACGCGGAATATCGGAACGTACAGTCAGAAATTAGCTAGAAATAACGCCAATATGCTAAACTAAGTAATTACATAGGTGCTATGAAAAGAAATACTTCTATTGATCAAGAAGACTCCAAGTTTTGCAGTGGAACCATGCCGGTGAGCCACCGGGGCTGTGAGAAAAAAAATGACGGGCGAGAGATGCCCCCATCACGGTTCGCTCTGATGGCCTTGCCTTAGACCGTCAGGGTGTTGTAGCGCGCCTTCTATAGGCCATCACAGCATTTGACCAGGGTTTGACTTGTTAAGTCAGTTGGCTTTAACAGTCTTTCCCCTGTGCATCAGAGTCATGTAACGCACCTCTCTTAGGCCATTACATGTTTGTCTATCTTAGGTTCCTTAGTAGGGCGGTGTCTGTGATAGCTCATCCCCCAATCGTCACATCTGTGTGGCGCGTCTTTATTAGACCGCCACAGTCCTGTCTCCTCTAGAGTGTAACGTCTCATCCTTACACCGTCACCTCCATGTACCGGTCTAAGGGTGGAGCGTTACAGCCCTAGAGTCCTGCTTTTCGTCGTTTCGATTTCTGATTATCTTGGCTTGTCCTTGTGGTCTGCCCGCTTTCCCGTGGGTGCCTCCTGACATCCCATGGGGGCTAAGACTACGTTACAAGGTAGCCAGGAGTCTTCTTGCTTGTGGTGGGATTCTCTTTTCCTACTGTTGAGTCATCATTGTCTGGTTCCGGTCAACCCGGGGTCACCCAGTGGTTGACAGGTAGCCTTGTGTGTCTCGACGGGTCTGTCCAGTTCGAGACATGGTTCTGGTTGTAGTGAGGCATCACCTTACCTCATTCTACCTATCCAAATGTGCTGAGGGTCCTCGGTGTTCCCTCAGGTCTTCGCGTGTTGTTTCCTCCGACAGCGTCATTTTCTCTGGCTTAGGTTTAGATCGATTGGCGATTTGTCCTACTGTGTATGACGATCTTGAAGAGTCGTGAGACTCATAGATTGTTGTAGTTTCTGGTCTAGTTGCCTTGTCCTGAGTCTGTCAGCAGTTTCCTATACTGCCATTAGTGCTTTGTAGTACGGGTAACAGTGCATGATTAGCCTATCTGTACTTCAACACTCGTACTTTGGAGTCAGTGTTTCGTGAGCCTTCACTAGTCATAGCCTTACGTCATGTTACGGCGTGACAACTCTTGTAGCGGGGCACCTTCCCGATATATGGTTCTTAAGTTAGTTCTGTGGGCCCCCGGTCCAACCATAGTGTCCAGTAGAGGGGGAATATTAGCTAGAGGCCTGGCTTAGGCAAGAGCTAGTGTGTGCACACGTGGTCAGGGGCTTTGGACTGACGTCATCGGGCGTTCCCCTGTCTAGTCACTCGCGACGGTACTTTGGTTTTGGTTCTGATAGTGTCTTGGTCTCGGCCTAGTCCTTGCGGTAGGGTACGCAGACAAGACACTAGTAAGCGCAGCATAAGACGTCAGTGGACGTAGCTGTCTATTCTTCTAGTGAGAGGCACACCAGTCACGTGGCACGTGACTCTTCGCGTTTCTCTTCGTGGTTCTTGTGCGTCGTGACCTTCCGGGTTAGCCCTCTCGTGGCTCTACTCGAGGTCAGTGTCCTGTCGTATGCATGATGTTCTAGTCATGTGTGGGGTAGTGCGTACGACGTTCTAGTCGTGTCGTCTGGGTCTGCGTCTGTCTAGGTTTTTCCTAGGTTTCTTTGTCTATTTTACAGGTCCCTTGCAGCGTCGACAGATCGGCAACTCCTGACTTCGTCAGCTCAGAGTCACCTTCTTGCTGCTGCTTGGAGTAGTTTGGGGTGCCAAGGTTAGTTCGGCAGCCGCTTGTCTGGTACGGCTTTATCCAGCTAGGTGTGAGCTAGACCTAATAGCATACATTGATGCAGATTATGCTGGGTGTCAGATTGATAGGAAAATCACTAGTGGGTATTGCCAGTTCTTAGGTGGTTGTCTAGTGTCTTGGGCATCTAAGAAGCAACACACTGTTGCTCTATCCACAGCAGAAGCAGAGTATGTTGCTGTAGGGAACTGTACTGCCCAGATATTGTGGATCAAGCACCAACTCACTGATTATCAGATAAATTTGAGATGCATTCTAATTTTATGTGATAATACTAGTGCTATATGTCTAGACAAAAATCCTGTTCATCACTCTAGGACTAAGTACATTGAAATAAAACACCATTTTCTTAGAGATGCAGTAAGTAAGAATGAAATTGAATTGAATTTTATTGAAACCAAAAAATAGATTGCTAGCATATTTACTAAACCTTTGGGAAATGAAAGATTCAAGCTCTTTAGATGAGAATTAGGTTTATGTAAATTTCAGCATGAAGATGAACTCTGATTTCATTCTTGAATTGATGCTTGGATTATTCTGAAAAATAATTGTGTGTCTACTTGTCTTTCAATCTCTGAATAAAATTATGAATTCTTTTGAGAATGGTTCAATAACTGGTTAGGTCATGCATCACACTGCAATTTGAATAACCATGTTCTGTTGAATAAACATACATATAGACAGGGGGAGCTTTTATCTAGAAGAACAATTGCTTGTCTATGTTGTACTGTTTTGTCAGGGAGTGTCTGATATAGTCATGACTGGGTGAGATCTGTTCAAGATATTCAGTCTATATTCGAACCAGTGTTTTTGAACTTCCTTTCCATTGAACTCAAGTGTATCAATCGGCGTCATTTGGATTCATTCCCATCACTTGGTGTCTCTTTCATTCCTTGATATCCCACAAGAGCTGACACTGTGCTCAAGTGTCAATCTTCCTATTCTGGATAGATGACACCCTTGCAATTAGCTCATTATCTTAAGCAGCAATTATCATATGTCCTCTACTATAAGAATCATGTTTGCTTCGTGACTGAATTGATGGTTTAATGTTAATGAACTGTAGAGTTAAAGACTGGACTCAGAAAATAGAGTGATGGAAAACTGCTTATAGCTCTTAACCTCCATCACATGCTTGTGACAGATAAGATCTTTACAGTATTTGAAAATGACAGACTTAGTGAAATCTAGGTTGTGAACTTCTGATAGTGTATTGTTCTTAAACAAGTCACTTTGAAAAATTAAAAGGACAACAATAATAAAGTCATTAGTGAAAGTCATGAATAAATCAATTGGCAGAGCAATGACTGAACTGCACTGAGAAACTGAGTACTCCATCAATGAAATGGAGAGCAATTCATGTCATGAAGTACTTCATGTTAACTCTATTCATATGATCAAATCCATAGGGCTGGTTTCACAAAGTAACTGAGGGTACTGGTGTCTGATAAACGTGTACCCTTAATGTCAAAGGTGTAAATCATCCTTACAGTTTTTTGATCAGAGACAGATATGGCAGTTTGTACTTAGTAACTGGGGGTACTGGCATCTAACCCACGTGTACCCTTAATGTCAAAGGCACAAATGATACCTGTCTGTTCAACTGTTCAGTTTTAAATCTATCTCTCATAGTAGATTTGGTGTAATCCTTGCACTTTTAATTTCACTAAGTGTCACATTGTTTAACCTCAATACATATCCTAGTCACTTCCATAGATATTCTCGGTCTCGTGGGTGGCGGGCCAAAGTCTGAGCCGCGTCGGTTCCTTTCTGGTACTCAGATCTCGTGTCGTTACAGTTAGTATCAGAGTGAGGTTGTGGAGGTATGTAAGAACCTGAAATGATTGCAGTGGTCTAGAAGGTCCATGAATGTCCTGTACAGACGGTGACTGGCTTAGGGCGTCGTGCATTTTATTAATTTCGTTGGTTATTTTCTTGGTTGCCAGGGAGTTATGACGCTGAGGAGGACTCACTCTCAATAGGGAGAGTCAGGTGGGGGCCAGGAGGAGCAGAGCAGAGCATCGCTTCCAAGAGACATGGTTAGAGAGGTGCAAGTTCCTGGAGCAGATGAGTTCATCAGAGGCATGTATTAGTATGTTCTTCAGCAGTAGGCGGGTGAAGCTGGCGAGGGCTCGTCATCTCGGGGTGGTCACGGTCGTGTACTGAAGGAGTTTTTGCAGTTCCAACCGCCCCTTTTCATTGGACAGCTAGATCCTGAGGTGGCCAGAGAGTGGTTGGATGAGCTGGAGAGGATATTCAGTTCGATGGAGTGTGCTGAGGAGGAGGTGGTGTTGGCTACCCATCGGTTGCAGGGGTCGGCCCGGACCTGGTGGACCGCAGAGTGAGAGGCAGCATTCCAGTCTCGTCCCCTTCGACAGATTGTGTGGCAGGAATTCGTCATGACTTTCGAGCGTACTTTTTATCCGTCCTTTATCAGATCGTAGAAGATGCGCGAGTTCTTAGAGTTGGTCCAGGAGGGCATGACAGTGATGCAGTATCGATCCAGGTTCATTGAGTTGGGTTGTTATGCATCTCTAATCATGGCAGATGAGGAGCTAAAGACTGAGCAGTTTGTCCAGGGTTTGAGGCCAGAGCTGAGGCATCCCCTAATTGCGTCGGGTGTGGCCAACTTGGATACAGCTTGCAGAGCAGTGGCGGCGTTGGAGAGAGATTTGCAAAGGACTCATGGGCAGGGCAGTGCTGACCAGACTCAGACGGGTCCCAGTCAGCCGACGGTTGTGCAGTAGCAGATTACTGTCCAGCCTTCAGTAGGCGGTTCAGGGGTGTCTCCTTCCGTGGCATCAGCAACAGACTCGTCATCTTTTGGTTCGAAGCTCAAGAAGCTGTTCAGAGATGCCGAATTCGGTAGGAGGTGCCGGGATCATAGAGAGCAGGGGCAGCCATCAGCGAGCAGTGTTCAGCAGCCCACACCCTATCAGTGTTAGGGATCGTTGAGTGGTTCTAGGGGCGGGTGTCCTCGGTGCAGCGATTCTCATCCAGGCAGGCAGTGCTCGGTGCCCGTAATCTGCTTCAGGTGCGACCTGGAAGGGCACATGGCACGTGACTGTTCCCAGAGGTCACGTCAGTGGCACGAGCTTCGACAGCAGCAGCAGTTTCAGCCCCAACAGTTACCACCACCACAGCAGCCGTACCAGCAGCAGGGTCAGTTTCCTCAGTTGTTGCGGTCAGCTACCGTAGGGAGGCAGAGATCCCGAGGCAGAGTTACGTACATGACCAGAGCGGAGGCTGAGGCGTCGTAGTTAGTGGAAGGTACTCTTCTAATTTTGGGTCGTGCGGCTCGAGTTTTGGTTGATTTTGGTGCGTCTCATTTGTTCATATCAGAGGATTTTACTCAGAGTGTTGAGGAGCTGGTGATCGAGATGTCGTGTGATTTGACAGTGGAGTTGTCTACTGGTGGTTTCATGTATATCCCGTATTATTTTGGAACTGATCTTCCCCAACTCAGACCTGCATTCCGCCTTTTGCATCTTGATGGCCACCAGCCGGTCTGATGAGACCCGTGCCAGAAAATCCCGACGATGCACGAATTTCAACAGTAATAGTACCCGCTGAGCCCACATCTCTAAGGGACAGCCCATGGCTTGCAAGACGGCTGTAGAGCGATTGGCGATCTCTTTGAGTTGCGGGAAAAGCTGGCTCAATATTACAACACCTGGGTTAAAGAACGACACTTCTTCCCTGGAGATTTGGTACTACGGTGAGCAAGCGTGGCCGACCCAAGGGGGGCCGCTGGGAAGCTCGCACTAAACTAGGAAGGCCCATATAAGGTGGCAGAGACACTCGGCAAAGGAGCGTACAGGCTAGTGACGCTGGGGGGGAGGAGATACCCAGGACGTGAAACTCCGTCAACCTCAGGAAATTTTTTCAATAAATCGTCACCAGCCGTACTCCACTAAGGTAAGCTACCTACGCACCATCAGAAGGTAACCTACGGGTTCCCTAAAGGCGAGCACCGCTCCCCTTGAAAATAAGAAGAAAGGCGAGCACCGCTCCCCTTGAAAATAAGAAGGTAACCTACGGGTTCCCTAAAGACGAGCACCGCTCCCCTTGAAAACAAGAAGGTAACCTACGGGTTACCTAAAGGCGAGCACCGCTCCCCTTGAAAATGAGAAGGTAACCTACGGGTTCTTTAAAAGCGAGTACCGCTCCCCTTGAAAATGAGAAGGTAACCTACGGGTTCCTTAAAGGCGAGCACTGCTCCCCATGAAAATAAGAAGGCAACCTATGGGTTCCTTAAAGGCGAGCACCACTCCCCTTGAAAATGAGAAGGTAACCTACGGGTTCCCTAAAAGTGAGCATCGCTCCCCTTGAAAATGAGAAGGTAACTTACGGGTTCCCTAAAGGCGAGCACCGCTCCCCTTGAAAATAAGAAGGTAACCTACTAGTTCCCTAAAGGCGAGCACCGCTTCCCTTGAAAATGAGAAGGTAACCTACGAATTCCCTAAAGGTAAGTACCGCTCCCTTTGAAAATGAGAAGGTAACCTATGGGTTCCCTAAAAGCGAGCACCGCTCCCCTTAAAAATGAGAAGGTAACTCAAGAGTTCCCTAGAGGCGAGCACCGCTCCCCTTAAAAATGAGAAGGTAACTCCCGAGTTCCCTAGAAGCGAGTACCGCTCTCCTTAAAAATGAGAAGATAACTCAATGATTCCCTAGAGGCAAGCACCGCTCCCCTTAAAAATGAGAAGGTAACTCTCGGATTCCGTAGAGGCGAGCACTGCTCCCCTTGAAAATTAGAGGGCGACCGAAGGGTCCCTTAGAGTCAGACAGACGTCCCCTCACAAGCAATAGCCACGAGCTGATCCATCCAAGGAAAGGCACAAACACCGCGAGGACACGCATACGGGAAAACAAGTAGAAGCATATCATGCAAACATCTCCCGCCAAAAGGTACACATTCAGAACAAATCCAGAGAAGTTTTATTCCTTAGTCAAAGCACAAAGAATATAAGGGACCTTGTCCTTTGGTCAAGATACAAAATTGCCTGAGCGCTAGAATAGCTCTCGTAAAGTAATCTTACAGATATGTAAGAAAGAAAAGTGAGGGGGGCATGATCCTGCCTCCAGCTTCGCATGGCAGTAGTAGACAACCTTCCCCCAGTATACTTGTTCTGAGGAAGCGGACCAACAGAGAAAGTCACCTATGCCAGAGAGGAGGGACACCTCGGATCCCTTTTGATACGTAGGAGCGGATCGACGGCGGCCAGTGGAGCAACAAGGTCCATCCATTATGGAAGCCGACCCAACACATTGGCCATACTTACAAACTGGAAGATGAGGTCTGCTACCCCATCCTCCGCCATCTTCAGGCCGTGCAACACACCCCTCAGCCCGGGGAAGCGCCTCATCACGTACCTGCAAATGCAAAAGGAACGGTCACTACTACACAATAGTAAGACGGTAGAGAAAACAAACAAAGGGAGAAGCAAATACAAGGCTACTCATCATCCTGTCAAGGACGAAACCTGTTCGGCTGAAGGAGTAAGACTCCCCGGCCGACGTACAAGCGGTTGACCTTCTCCAAGGCCTCATGCCAGCCGTCCAAGTACCCGTCCCGATATTGTTCAGAGACAGGACCGTTCGCCCCCAGTTCTGGCCATGGCCGCCAAGGCGCCGGGGGAGGATCCCTCCGGAGAATCAAGGGTTGGCGGCGAGCCTGCAGAGATTCGTCGTCTGATGAAGTGCCAGACTTGCCCGATGACATCCCACCAGAAGACTCTCTTCAAGGCTCACTACTCCAAAGATGGTCTCAAGGATACCCCGAAGGCCTCTATTTATAGGGAAGTGGAGTCATCGGAGGCACAAGGACTCCTACCGCCTTAAGCAAATCTCCAGAAACTGAAGCGATGGGCCTCCGAAAGTCACGCTCCTTTAAAGTTTCCTCAGAAGCATCGTTTCGTATCCCCAGAGGATCTCACAGTCGTTCGAAAAGAGGGAAGGTACACAGAGGAGGTTTCGAGATTTACAAAATGAAGTAAAGTTTTCTATTCCGAAATTAAAGGCTTACAAAAGAAGATCTGCCACCTAGGCAAAAGTAGAGGATGCTATAAGAATTGGGGGTTATCTCCCCGGGATGCCGTCCATACTAATGGAGGACAAACGCGATGAAAGGATGGATTGGAATGCAGAAGCCCGCCTAGAAGGAGGCCACTGGGATCATAATCCCATAAGAGGGATAACTCATGATCTCATCTCCCACAGACGGGAAAGTGATGTCATTCTCGGGGAAAATCTGGAAAGCTCCCCGCAAGCCATGAATCACCATGTAGGACATCATCGGCGGGGAACTGGGATGATTAGGGCCGACACCCGAAGTGCTCGGCACACCACCTCAGCCACGAGGCACTTCTTCATAAGAGGAAGAATCGACTCGAGAGACTCCCCTACGTGGAGGCATGACTACAGAAACGGGAGACAAGGAGGAAAGAAGAATCCTCACTGAGCCAGGGGAGGAAGACGCCTATGACGAGCATTGCAATCGGCAAGACGTGGATGGGGACTACGGGTAGACCATGCAGCCACCTTTTTAACCACCCACGACAGGCCGGAGCCACTCTTCGCGAGGCAAGTGAAAAGGCACCTGTCACAAGTCAAGCGATCGTTCGGAGCCCGTGCTCCCAGAACGAGACACGACCTGGGTCATCACTACCCGCATGGCCGCTGCCACCGCCAAAAACGGCTTGCGTGCCAAGCCAACCCTGAAGCCTCTAACACCCCCGATACGAGGAGTCCAATATCAGGCTTCGCACTCCAAAGAGACCCCCTTGATCAACTCTCAGCCCCCGACAGAGTGCTCGATGACTGAGAGTAGGGGGGAAGTGAGGAGGGTGTTGTGTGAGGATGAACTAGATCTAGAGGGGGGGTGAATAGATCTTTACCCTTTTTAGACTCAATACTGCCCTTCTTAGATCTGAAACTAGAATTAAATAAGACTAGCAATAGAATGATTACGTTTACCTGCTTTGAATAGATAGATAGAAAGCTAAACCATGAAAGAACCAAACACACCAAGCATTACCACATAGACAGGATAATTTTTTAGGTGGTTCAGTCTCTATGCGAGACTTACGTCCACCCCCGCACTCAACCTGAGTGGGGCTTCACTATCACCAATACTTATCCCAATCAAACCAGCTGACTCACAGCTTGTACAACTGCTGATTCACAGCTTAAACACCTGCTGACTCACAGCTTGACTGCTGCCTCACAGCTTGATTCAAACAGCGGAAATGAGTAAAATGATTAGATGAAGCTTTATGAGAATGAAGAGGAGTTGCAGAGATAAAGAGCTGATACAGCACAGACTCAATGGTGAAATGAAATCACACTACTTTACTGAACGGCCTTCATACAGAAACTTCCTTTCATGAGTGGCCCTTCACCATCTTCAGTTGCTGCTCATTGCACAGCTTCAGCAGCACCTTCTCTGCAACTGGGTCTATTCCTCTTGCTTGTTGATGCACCAGCTGCCCTTGATGTCGATCCCTTTCTATCTCTGGTACCTTCCCTGGTTTCGTGGCTTCACACTTGTATATTCCTTCCTTCTGGCTATTTTGCAAGTGGCGCGAAGAGCCTTTTTCAAAACAGATCGGGCATAACCGATTTCCTAGGGCAAAAACCTGCATATGCTTGGGAGGAAGAAAGAAGACTAAAGAGGATAATTGACTGAACTAAACCCTTGGAACCAATACTCCCTGGACTTTGGAGGCAAATGGACGTGGAAAGTAGTTCTCCCTGGTTGGTTCTAGCTCCAAGAAGTAGCAGCACTTCGACGCGAACTCCAGAAATCTCCTCCTCAAGTCATGAAGTCAAGGGTTCTATTTATAGACCCTCAAACTCTCTGGACGAGTTGGAGAGAATCTAGCTAGAAAGTAGGATGAAATTTAGTAAACTCTTGTAGATAATACTCCCAAGAGCCCATAGAAACAAATAAAAGGTTCTAAGGATCAGAATTGAGGGAGAAATCATAGAATCAAACTCTCAATCCGGCCACGGCGTAGCAGAGAAAGAGCAGTTCTGCTAGAACTCTTTGTCTGGATTGACGGTCTTACGATAAACCGCCACAGCCCTTTAACGGTCGAAGGATGGACCGCCAACGTTGGTCGTTCAACAAAGGATAAGATTTGAGAGTTTGAACAGGACTCTGCAAAGAATTGACAGCCCAATGTTCAACCTCCAATTGACTCTGATGGTCCTACGATAAACCACCAAAGCACAACGGATAAGATAAGATAAAATTTGAAAGAAAGTTGTTGTGTCTTGGACTCTGGCGTCATCAAGCGGTCGAAGATAGGAGCGCCACATGTCATCAAATGCACCATGGTCACTCTGAGTGGCAAATGAAGTAAAGGTTCACTAAGCTTCATCCAGCGAACAAAGGGTGAGGAACGAGATCCATCCAAGGAGAAATGACCCACGAAATAAGCCTCAAAACTGACCAAGAAGGCCCAGTAAGGGTGAATAACTCAGAGCATTATAAAGATGAACAATGAGATGACCTAACTCATTGGTCATAAAATGGGTGTTAATAGGACTGAGGGCCCGAACATGGATGCAAGCGCATACATCCAAATGGCAATATAATTTCTGAGTGCTATATGGCTTTACAGGTAGGCCATAGTGGCTGAGGTACAACGGGTGCAAGCCACGAGACAATTCTGACATGGTGGTCGGTCCCCGGGTCAATGCGTGACAAAGCAGATATCCGTATGTTTTACAGAGGGTTCCTCTCGTGACATGGGTTGTGCTTGCTCCGCCGAACGAGGGGCTTACAACAGGATGACTGGTGAAAGCATCAGACTGGTGTCTAGGCAAGGGTCAATCACGGCTCGAGTCGAGTGGTCAGACATGGCCTCGTGACTGCGGGGAAGCGTGACGTTACGTGCGTGCATGATTTCACCCTTGTCATAACGTCTCACGTATGGCGGGCATAGACTTGTGTGTCATGGCGAAAGACTGTGCAAGGGAAGTACAAGCGACATACCCTCGGCACCCTTAGCCGACGACCAAGTCACCCACATACAATTCTCCGTGCTGGTTGCCTTGTTGTTGCTTGAACCTTGCAAGTCCTTGATGCCTGTGTGTATCTGTGTATGTCTATATCTTCTCTATATATTACCCCTTCAGCTCCTAAGGGGTTTTTATAGAGAATTTGAAGGGTCAGGGAAGGGTTTAGGCGGGATAGGTTGAATGGTTCAAGCTAGCCTGGGTAAACCCATTAGAATAGTGCATTTTGGGTTGCACGGACAGAGTAGGGGAGAAAGGGTTTAGGTGGACCAGCCCATAGGGCTGAGCTCGGTCGTCTAAACCCCACCCCAGGGGGGTTTAGGTAGGCTAGCTTTGGAGTTAGACTGTGTGCAACGAAGAAAAAGCAAGGGTGCCCTGTGGTATCGGACGTGGGCGCGATCATTGGGCTTTCACTTTTGCTTTCTCCACGTCATTCCTTCTCCATTCATTTGCTTACCTGTCATGAACAAAGCATCACATATGTCAGCCATATGAGAGTGGAAAATAACAATGACTTATAGTGTTAGCCATTATCAAAACCATAAGATACAAATGGCTAATGACCACAGGGGCACAACACTCACCTGGTCGCCTCAGACACCTAAAAATGGTAACCTATGAGAAACGCTGTGAAGTGGCAAAAGGCATCAATGTCGCCGTTGTGGGCACCGAGAAATGGTCGTGGGAGGAAAGGGCTAACGGTGGGGAGAGAGAACAGAGAGAGAGATGCATGGCGGCGTGGAGTGCCACGCTTGGGTTCCTCCCTCCTTCCTTCTGTCTTCTTCCCGTTAAAACACCGCTCATGACATCGGGTGTGGTAGAATAGTAAAAAGGAAAGTACAAAGGGGTGTGATTGCCAGAGGTGTTTACCTGAACCTCACAGGATATAAAGATTGCGTGGAGATGACTTTAAATGGGGAGAATGTGGAGTCCCATCTTCCCTGTCCTCAGTCGGCCAAGGGAAGAGAGCCCTATGAAGTCCCGCGATGTTGACGTCCTACAAACAATGAAGCTCACAAAAGAAAAAAAGATATGGAAGGCCATTAGCATGGTGAAGCGTAGCATTTGCTCTAATGAGATGTCATAGAGAGTGATGGTGGCGCGATTACCTGGGGTGGTGGGAAGGGAGGATGGTCGAGGCTTTTGACCACCCACCTTCCTGTTTGTTGGGGGGAAAACCTCTAAACAGGATATAGGGGAATTATACGATATGGTGAATGCACATGCAAATAGAGCCACGATGCGAAAGAAAAGACAATGGAGAATGGAAGGGGATTCAGAAGTTCAAACTAGGATAGCTACCACCGGGAACCTCCTCCGAACTCCGGGAGAAAGAGCTAGAGAAGAGAGGTTACTCTCTGCTTCTACAACTCCACCACTCCACCCTTCTCTCGATTCTCCCCTTCTGCCCCAAAGAACGTTCCTCCCAGTCTCTTCCTCCGAGTGGGAAGTTTTTGTATTTGGGAGGGAGCTCCAGAAGCCTAGGAGGACGTGGGAGAGATCGTGGTGGACGAGGGGATGATCATTCCAGTCATGGTCGAAGAATGAACCATGTTTCTGATAGGATCAAAGTAGGAGGATGGCCAACCCATTGGCCTTCTATAAGGGTTGGGCGGCCCAAGATGTGGCCACCCAGATGGGTGAGGGCGGCCATTGCCCTGGCCTTCCAGCGACCAGGGCGACCAAAGGTGTGGCCACCCAGATGGGTGAGGGCGGCCATCGCCCTAGCCGTCGAGAGACCAGGGCAGCCATTATGTTGGCCGCCCAGCCCATGGGACTTGGGCCCCTCTAGACAAGTGTGGCCCAATAACAATTGTGTTACGGGCTGGACTTTAAAGCATAAGACATCAACAAATCAAGTGAAATGACTGTGTTATTCACATGAAGGTCCAACTGGGGATCTGCGGGTGTCTGAAATTAGGCATCTACAAGTGCCCCTCCAGAATGCCCATTTTATAAGGGAGCCCGGTGGACTGATAAATGGGTGTTTCAAAAAGAAATCAGCCTAATAAGGATAGCACGCTCAAGGAGATTCTTGAGCAGAAAATAAGCTTTATGCAGGGTAGAAGTGCATAATTTAGAGTTTAAGTTTAGGAAACTCACCAGTAGGGCCAAGGCCTGTCGAGCCTCATCCCGCTCCCTGATCATGGTAGTAAGGAGCCCCATTAGCTCTACGAGCCATCCCTCAGGGTCAATCTGCATTTAGGAAGCCCAAGTGTCAGTGCATCATCATATAGTAATCATAAGCATAATAGATAGAGTTTAAGTTTAGAAGTCATACCGGTCGGTGGGCACCCCGGAACGCCTGGTCCCAGTAGTGTCTGGCATACGTCGTGTAGTACGCTGCGTCGCTGTCTACTAGGGTAGTCACCACCCGCCCAAGCGCTCTCCAATCAGCAATCTGCACGGCATTCCTCGCCATCTAGTCGAGCACCATTGTCAGTCCCCGAGTGGTCCGTGTAATACGCTCCCCCGGCTTCTCCGCTGCTGGGAACTCTACCACTGGCTGATGGACCCCAATGGTCCTCATCACCAGTCGAAAGTAGAGTGGCTCCACCACATTCATGTAGTGAAGCCACACGTCCCGTCCCGAGAAGGTGAGGGCCCCTACCACCCATGGCTGGTCCTCCTATCCCTCCTAGACGTAAGGTGTCCACCGTACCTACAAAATAGGAAATCGCATCAGCATCACCATCATGTAGAATTGCATTTATTAAAGAGTTTGAGTTTGGGATCATACCGAGGTGTACGGTAGAGCATCCAGGTCATCCTGTAGCTCCCGGACCTGTCTCTTAAGGGCCGCAGTCTCTTGAGGTGTGGTCCACCTCCGGGCAATCGGTAGGAGCTCAGGGTAAGTCTCCTCGCCTATACCTAGCCCACGTAGCCTCACATAGGCCCAAATCAGCATCGCATCACATCGCATCAGCATATAAGAAGCACATAGGAATTGCATAATCAAGTCTAAGGTAGAGGTCGTACCTGGAGTAGAGGAGAGAACCCGCCGAGCATGGTCCAACGGCTGGTCGAACTCAGGGTCTCGAAGAGGAAAGCCAGAACCACAGCTCCCCATGCGTAGTCTCCGACATGGTCAAGGTCCTAGAGTAATGGTAGGAAGCGGCAGTGGATTACATCTACACGTGTCGAGAAGAAGAGTCACCCAAGGAAGAGCATCAGGAACCTCTGTAGAACCCGATCAGCCTCTGCTCCAGGCTCCACCGCCACTCTCGATCTAGCCATGTCCACCAACCTCTGGAGGTGCTGCTCCAGCTACTCCCTCGTCGCTATGCTGGCCCATCGTAGCCCTAGGCTGTCCTAAAGACTCACCGGAGGTAGGAGAGTAGACTGCCGCTCAGGACGCCGCAACTCCAATCCCAACTGCTCCTGGGCCATCTCGTGGTAGTCAGGATACATGCTCCCACTAACCGGAGTCCCGTGCACTCATAGGCCAGTGAGTCTAGCCACATCCTCCAACGTAGGGACCATATGCCCCCACAAAAAAAGGAAGGTACAACTCATTGGGTCCCAGCGATCGTGTAGAGCATAGAGGACAGCGGTGTCGAACTGACTCACCTTAATGCTCAGGTATGGGGTGATCCCCATGGCGGCTTGCCACTCTCGCTGAAAGTTCGGTAGTGCCAGATACACTGCCCGGACCTGGAACCACGAGATGCGGGTCCGACGCTTTCCCTGCATTTATTCATGTAATTACATGCATTTAATAATAAATTTAATCATTTTATTTCAACAAATAAATGAAAACAATAAAAATTGCATTTCTGTCAGAATGGCCTCACATGTGCATGGGCAGATCCGGGAGGAAGAGAAAGTAAAATTGTTAATTTCAAATGCTACCCCGACATTTTGAAACATTCTGGCTATGAATGACATATCAAATATGCACCAGCTGTACAGTCGAGCCCGGTTTATTCAAACCCAGTTCAAAGACTCCCACATCCATTCCTTGTTTGAGGCCCAAAAGCCAAAATCTGTTAGGAAGACCCAAGGCCCAGTTACTGAGGGAGTACAAACCAATGAGCAGGTGCAGGCTGTTAACCAGTCCGCTCTGTCTCGTTTCCAGCAGCTGCCCCACAACCCCCAGTTCTCAGCTCCACCAACTCCCCGACCATCATTCCCAGCACCTCAGCAGCAGCAACAACTGCCACCACCACCACCACCACCACCACAACAGCCTCAGCAGCCACCCCAATACCACAATGTTCCTCCCCCTGCTGGCTATGCACTTGCTCGACCGGGTCCGAAAAGAGCCCATTATCCTCCACTTCTCGAAACCCTTCTTGACATTTTCTTGGCTCTAATGTACACTGGCGACATACAGCTCCCTTTGGAACGTCAGAATTGGAATCCAATCGCTGATCAGTCAAGATATTATATATATTATCGGCAGCCCGGGCACACAATTGAAAGATCTTATCAGTTCCGTGATTCAGTGTATGATTTACACGAGGGGCAGAGGATTGACTGGGCCCAGATGCATAAGCTAATAGAAGACATCAAAGAAAGGAGAAGACAGGCGAGACCACAACAGCCGACGCCACAGCAGCAATAGCTTCAGCAACCCCAACCTCAACCGCAGCAGCAGTAGCAGTAACCTGAACTCAGGATTCATCAAAATCCCATGCCAGATCATCCACCCGCTCCGCAACAGCAGCCACCGGCACCGGCACAAGTCAATATTGTCCACCACACAGCTCCCAATGCTGGGTGATCTTATGACGATGAGACTCCCACTCATCTCCTGGCTCTCCACCACACATATACCAACTCCCCTTCACCCTCTACCCCCGTCATCATTCGGCCCACCATCCTAACCTCCGCTACACCCACCATACCCTCCAGTCCCCTCATTCCATCTTCCACATTCCCTACCACTCCACTAGCCCTTGCGCCTGCACCCTTCACACCCTCTATTGTCACCCCTCCTTTCAACCCTCCACCTGTCATCTTACCACTAGGGCCCTTCAAACCCACCTCCGTCATCATCACCCCCACTTCTATTCCTTCCACTCACCCCGTTGGGCCAGTCGGGAGTCCATCTAGCATCGTGCCGATGCAGAACCTTGCCCTCAGAAGTGGGCACTTGTTTCAGAGAAATTACCCCTCTACTGGTGCACCCACACCCAACCCCCCGATTCCTTCCTCAGCAATTGAAGTAGAAGAAGCCGATCCCTTGCCCGGTACGAAGTACCATTTGTTACAGCACCTGGACCAGATGCCGGCCAAAATTTCTATGTTAGAGTTAATTAAAAGGTCCACGCTACACCAAGATGCCTTAAGGCCTTTTCTACAGAAAGTTATAGTCAGCGAAGATATGGTGGTGGATAGTATACCATCGGCATTGGCCACAATTACAAAGGGGCCTGATGGAGGCATCACGACTACCTCCCTTTGGCTCGGGTCATCCACACACCTGAGATTGGATTGAGCTCGAGCTTCATGGGTCCCTTTATCTATTTTGAGTATTTTAGTTGAGTCATTTTGATGTATTTCCAAGTCTGCATGTTTCTTGGCAGACAGATGGCAATATAAGTTGAAATGATCCATCCCCCATCCTTCGGCATAATGGTAGGTGACGTGCAGACACTGCCCCAGGATGGCCGCCGGCCGAGCTTCAATTGTCAGCCTATGCACCCGCAGGAGGACGTAGAATCGGGTAGTGTCTGCATAGTTCTACGGCTTTCGCTCTTCCCTCCTCACGAATGTGTGGTAGGGGCAAATCAGGTCCTTCTCGGCCCGCCAGCTGGTTGTGGGGGTGCCTTCTTCTTCTACCGACAGTGGATAATTAATCAGCTCCAGGCAGTCTAATCCGATGCGACAGAGGTCCCGCAGGATCTTCTTAAAGTCATCCTTCGCCATCGAAGGCAGCTTGGCCTGTGGCACCGATTTACCCTCTCGAGTCACCTTGCGAGCGATCATGTAGTCAGCCACATCCTTGCTCTTGCCATGCCACAGGCGTAGGAGGTGCTCTGGGTCGATGTCAAGGAAGGGCACAAGCTGTCGGCTCAAGAATATTCTCTCCACCCCGTCCCAGCAGTCGGTCTTGTGAGACCGATAAAAGGCCGTGTGGGCGTTCCACCACTTTATGTATTCGGGTGTCACCCGAGGGACACGACCGGGGGCTGGTACTCTGAAGGTGGCGACGTCTGCCCAGTGGAAGAAGTCCCACCAGACTCTGGCATTCTCTGTGACCAAGCCTCCCCGAAGGGTCCGCGTCACCCGGCCGAACTGGGCACTGTGTATAGGAATATGCTGGTCATAGCCGAAGTTTCAGCCAAAGCAGAAGGGGTAATACGGCTCCAGCAGTAACGTCTCCCCCTTCCTGAATGCCAGCACGCTGGGGCGGATGGACAATGCCCAGTCTCTTAACTCGGGTTCTAGCAGCGGGCGAACCACATTTGCCTGGCTAATTGGGTAGACGTAGTTCTCCACCTGGTCATTCTTGCACTCTCTCCTGTTGTTCACCAGGGGGCTGGAGTGCGCAGCCAGTGCCTAAAAATGAATAGTCCCGAAAGCATTTTGAGGGACTGTGGTCAATTGGCCCCGGATATCATACAACTGCAGAGAGGTAGGTCTCGGCTCAGCACTGGCAAATTCAAGCATCCGCGGCACGAGCCCCCAGTCCTGGATGGCACACGGGGCGAACTCCGGGAATAGAGAACAAACCCACACATTGAAGAAATGCAACGGGCACACATACCGGGCCTGTCGCGGGAACTGATGGGTGCTGATATCCCCCAGAGCCTTGTATATTAGGCAGAGGGTAGCTAGACATAGAGACAACTTAATCCCCCACGCCATCTGGCACGTCGGGTAGATTACATCTGGCTGGATCACTGTTTCGTCCCCGTACGGTATTGCAAATGAACACAGCCAGTATGTCAAGTACGCCGTGCAGTGCGTCAGCGGATTGACCGCCATCAGGTTGGGCCCTCTTTGGCGCCCCCTGGAGGGGATCTTCGCGTCCGTCTTGGGCTTCGAACGCTTCTTGCGGGTGAGGATGGTGCTGACAAAGGGGAAGTCCTTGTACTTCTTTGGTCCATCATAAAAGTACTGCAGCCACAGGGTCATTCTGACCCTCTTCCTATCCCCGTGGCGAGGCTATCTTTCACCATGGGCTGACTGATATAGCTCTCGGTACGTCTTCATTAGGTACCGATATGAGTATCCCAAAGAATAGTAGCCATCCCCGTCAGTTTCATCTTTAATCAAGTCTCCGCAAAGTAGATTTATTTTATTTTTCTATGGATCTACAATCCCCACCGAGGAAAACACGTAGTAACACGCTAAAAATAGTAGGCAAGCAATAGTAAAGCAGGAAAGCTAAACTACAAAGCTGTAAAGGAAACAGAACAAAAAGTAGGCGTAGGGAACAAGCTAAGGAAGAGGGGGAAGAAGAAGCCGTACCAGACAATGGCTATTGAACTAACCTCGGTAGCCCAAACTACTCCAAGCAAGGGTAGGAGGGCGACTCGGAGCTGACAGAGTCAGGAGATGCCGAACTACCGACGCAAGGAACCTACAAAACAGACAAAAGAAACCTAGGAAAAGGCTAGACAGACGACCAACACGGATGATGGACAACACAACAAGGACATCGTGCACACTGCCACACTCATGACAAGAACGTCACGCATGTGACAGGACACCGACCTTGAGTGCAGCCACAAAAGGGCTAATCCGGAAGGTCACGACACACGAGAAACACCGAGAGTCACACGACACGTGACTCGAAAGAGGAGCGGTCAGCTGCGTCCACTGACGTCTCACACTGCACAACAACTCGCTCCACAAGTGCATCCACTACCAGTTGAACGTGGTCTGCCACAACTAAGGCCGAGTCATAGGGCCACGTGGAAACCACCACTGCAAGGACCAGTCAGGGTCACGCCTGTCGACGTGAGTCTGAAGCCCTTGACCCCGCGTGCACACACTGGTTGTAGACCATTAAGCTAGGCCTCTAACTAGTATTCTCCCCCGCGGACGCTGCGATAAGGTCGGGAGCCCACGGAACTAGCTTAAAAATCACGTCTCGGGAAAAGTGCCCCACTATAAGAGCCATCACGCTGAAGCGTGCCGTAAGGCAACAACCAAAGAGGAGCCACAAAACCCGAAGACTTTGAAACACAAGTGACGGAGTACAGACAGGTCGTACTACGCGCACCACGGTAGTACAGGAAACTGCCGACCACTCAGGGCAAGGCAAACTAGACCTACAACTACAACGGTCCTTAAGTCCTATGACTCTAAGTTAGGATCGTCGTACACAGCGGAATAAACCCGCCAATCGGTCTAATCCTAAGCCAGGGAAAATAACGCTCCACAAGAACCAAAACACAGAGACCTGAGGGGACACTGAGAACCCTCAGCACACTTGGACATGCAAATCGAGGTAGAATAGTACCTCGAGGCCTCCAAAAATAATGTCTCGAATTGGACAAGGCCGCCGAGACACAGACAAGGCTACCTATCAACTACTGGGTGAACCCGAGTTGACCGGAACCAGACACGACACCGACACACCAACACATCCACCGCCACAGCAACACAAACAAACAGAACCAAAAGGAACAAGCGTGGCGGACGATGACAACACTCTAGGCAGAGCAACCTGTCAGTCAACTGCTGGGGGAAACCCAACAGTCAAGAGATAGCCACTACACGACCAAAGACGAGGACGATGGTAGCTTCTAGATTGAGTCGTTAGGGTACTATCGTAGTCAAGGAAAAGACCACAGCCAGTCACCTAAACCGACCAATCCAGACAACGACCGACCGACAGACACCGCCCTGAACAAGGACCTAAGACAGACGCATACACAACACAGAACCAACCAATAGTCATCACAGCAAACAGGGCTATAACGCACCAGCATAGGGGCATTATACCCACATAACGCACCAAGGGAGGGGCGTTATGCCAACCAGACCTGAAAATTCTATTTAGCTTAGGGGGGTTCAACCCCTTCTTTCTAGGCCTCGGGAGGTTCCTAGTAGGCTTGTCCTTGGAGTTATACCCTTGGGTGTCCTGTTTGGCCTCAGTGTGACACCCACGGCTTGTTTTAGGGTCCGTCTCTTGATGGACGTGTTCCCACTTCCTTCTCACAAGCTTTCAGGCTAGGGAGACTCTGTCAAAATTTTGTCAAAAATTTTATTTTTAACAAGTATTTTCTGACTTTATTTATTCTCTTTGGTATCTTTTCTTGTGAAGATAAGATGGCATCTGGCTTTTCCTCTTCTTCTCCTTGTGCTATGGTGACGTGGGAAAATGTTGACTCCTTGGACCGGTGTCATGAGCAGCAAGCTATGGTTGCAGAGTCTTCTAACTAAGAAACTGATACGATAGACACTGGGCATCTGCTCAATATTAGGAGTGATTCTTTTAAGTACGACCGCAGAGATGACCACAGGAGGGATCATCTCAAGGACAAGCACTTGATGACTTTTTTGACGTGGTTCAACCTTCAGGGGAAACAAGATTTATTCCTGGTCCGAAAAGCTGAGCAGGCACTGCTTGCCGAGCATGACAACCTTACCGACTTCGTCATGCAGGGGAGACCCGTCTACTTGCCAGGCGTGCCCCAGAAATGGAGTGCATTACTGGGACTCTAGGTGCTGACTCCTCAAGATGGGCTACTGACTAGAGCTCCCGAATTTATACCAGCCTGGTGGAATGAAACTGCGGGTCGTGTTGACCGGGAGAAACCAGCCTTCGACTTATTCTTAACCCCGCTGAAGTGGGGGTACCGGGAGGAACCGTTCTTGTTGGACTGCTTGGCAGTTCGGTTCAAGCACCAAATTTTAGTGGGGTGATTTGCTAACCTGAAGGCCATTGACACCCATGCATTCAGAGCTGGAGCAGTGGAGTTCACTGACTACGTCTTGCAAAACTATACCCCGATCTTAGTCAAGGCCGGCATATACCACAGCGTGTATGCATCAAGGTACTGCTATCCCATTTCCAAGGACTTGTGTTGTGGCATGATCAAGGTGTTCTACCTGAAGTACAACACCTTCTATACCTCAAAAGGAGAGACATCACTAGATCTCTAGAGTCTCTATCAGTTAAGTGGTCTCCCGATCAGTGGCGAGCCGTATGAAGAGGTTTCTTGGCCAGACTGGCTGAAGGACCATATGGACGGTGAGGGTCGATATCTGACTGGCTTTGCCTATCGTTATCTGATGAAGGCATATCATATGCTCTGTCGGTCTTCATATGACACCCGTGAAGCACGCAAACCGGGGGAGAAGTGGCGCGTGAGGATGGGCGCTTGGCTCCAGCATTTCATCAATAGAGAGTAGAAATACGAAGACTTCCCTTCGGTAGCGCTGACTCCCGTCAAGCGGAAGAAGAGGGTTTGACGATAGGCCACTTTCCCACCCACATTGAAAGAGGGGCAGCAAGGTGGCCCCAATCCCGCTGGCGTTGACAGAGTCACTCACCATGCCGCATATTTGACTTACTAGATCTGCTCTTTCGCTCTGCCACAGGGTGACGAGAGTGTGATCAAGGCCGAGGCCATTTATCTTGCTTGCTTAATGGCCTGGGGCATGAAGCTTTCCCTTTGCCCGGTGGCGCTATGCTTGATATACAAGATGCTGGGAGACTTGCATCGATCTCGTCTCCCTAGGAATCCACAGACAGTGGGCCCATTTCAAGTGAGTTGCCGCCACTATTGGCCCGATCGGGTTGCGAATTGTGCTTGCAAGATAGGTCCGAGGTTGTGTCACATCACCTGACATGGGTTCGGCTTCTTGCGAAGGTGGGTCCATCAGAGGCCAAATGACCACCGGTCGAGGCAAAACATCATCCCACACGGGAGCTCTGAGCGCTAGTCAGACTGAGCCAGAAGCCTAAGTCATGGTGCCAAAGCTCGTGTCAGCGGAAGACCCGCGTGCTCGAACCAAATACACATGGAGTCCGGACCTAGGCCATACGGCACGCCGGGAGCTTCGTCAATGCTCCGCCAGGCTTCTTTCAGGAGCCATGGCCCAAAAGTTCATCAACGGTGACCTTCGGGATCATCCTCAGACTCATCGACCGACGTTTGGCGAGCGAATGAAGCTGAACCGGTGCCACGGTTCTCCAGCGTGCCTTTGAAACGACGCCGTTCTTCCCGGCGCGCAAAGGCCAAAAGCAACAGAGCTCTACCCAGTGCAATCCTCTCTGGCGTGTAAAAAGGCCAAGAGGGGGAGTGCTCCCCGACGCGTCCTTTATGGCACTGGGAAACTGGCCTCTACTTAAGGATTCGTTCGTCTGAAGAAAGGGAAAGAAAGCGGAAAAAAAAGATAGAGAAAAAAAGAGAGAGGCAAACGGAGAGGCAATTAAGTAGAGAGAGAGAAAAGAACGTTGAGCCCCTTTCGTGCCGAGTAAGTTCCTTCGAGAGTGTTTCCTAGCTGCCGCCTTCCTCCACCGTGTATAAGCCCCGGCACCGGAGAAGAAGGACCTATGTGTTTGCCGTAGGTGGGTGGCTGCCGGATTCCCTGCCGACTTCTTCTCTTTTAGTTCTCCGTGTAGCAATGTAAATGAAAGAAGGAGGGGAGGCGATGATACGAGCCCATCTCCTCCTTCACCATCTCATCTCTCTCTCTCCTTTGTAAATTCCCTCCTCTGTAATGGATGAAACAATGACCGTGCGACAACGTCGGCGTCAAATGCTACGGTTCATTGCTATTTCTTCATGAATGAAATATGTATGTGCATATACGTTGATGATGTATGATTGGTGTTGTCCGTCTTCTCTTTGCATTACCTCTTCTTCTTCCCCTTTCACTTTCTTTCTTTGGCCAGTAAAACAGCATCGTGCAACAGTGCCGGCACCGTGATAGGATGCCTCATATATGTGCACACTCATTCACTGTGGCAGCAATTGAAGCGCGTTCGAGTATGGCGCCGTATACGTCTTCTTCTATCGACATCTGTCTCCTCTGTTCATGCCTTAATCCTACGCGAATGATTTTTGCTTTTCGTATTTTCTGACACCTGCATGCCCTTGAACTCCGTGGGCCACAGCAATCTCCCCTCTCCCTAGGGTTTCTTTTTCTTTTATGGAATATCGAGGGTTTTGCCGTCGGAGATGTGTGCATATATGTCCTATTGGTCGGCCATGAGACCTGTCCTCTCACCCCCTTTTGTTCTTAGCCATGAATAGAAGGAGGTGAGGCCACTTCTACACTCTGCATCATTGCCTCCCGAGCACCAGCTTGTTAGTCATCCTGTCAACTTGTTAATGTATATATGCATACATAAATGTTTACAGCTATCGCAATCAGCTTGTTGACTGAGTATGTTTTCCAACCACGCCATACTACCATCTGTTGGGACACGGTGCTACGGATTCAGAGGGGGGTGAATGAATCGCCCTTTTAAAAAATTTTACGTACGTTTTACTACTTTAGACTATACTTTCTGTTGGACTAGACTCTGTTATAGTTAGTTATTTATTTCTGTTATTATATCTGTCATCCTGTTTTATTTTCTATTTCTGTGTACACCACACCTATCCTTTTAGCCCTTCCGAGTCTTCGGGCTCGTGGGCGGCAGGCCGAGGTTCAAGTCGTGCTAGTTCCTTTCCGGTACTCGGATCCCGGGTCACCACATAGGAGCTGTAGGCCGTGGTTCTTGTGTTCTCGTTCTCCGCCTTAGACAATTACCCATAGCCGACGGTGTTGTTCCGAGGTTCCCTGTGGCTCAGGCGCGTACGTACACATGTACTCGGGTTTCATGCAAGATCGTGGAAGGTGGATTCCCATGAGAGCATGGAGGTTTGAGCCCTACTGTTTCTCTGCCTAGAGGGCTTGTTGTGACTGGACCAGGCGAGAGCGCCTTGTGTGTACAATGCTCTTATGGAGGCGAGATCCCCTGAGTGTGTGTATCTTGGTTAGGACAAGAGTACGTTGCTGACGGGTGCAGTGGCACGTACCCCGTGTCAGGTAGCTAGGCACGGCTGTACTGTTGAGTGCAGAGGTGCGGATCCTAACCAGTCTGAGGGTGTGGTGTGTGTGAGTGTCTCTTATGCTCCTCCCGAGACCTGGGTGTGAGTAGTGTGTGCGCATATGAGGCCATGGCATAGTATAAGACGTCAGTGGATGTATCTGGCCATGTTGTGTTTACTCGAGTGGCAGACCCTATGCCGTGAAGGTGGAGGTACCGACAGCGCTGTCGTGGCCCTTCTGACAGATGGGTTGGTGTCACCCTGTGTGTTGGGTGTGGTTCTTTCACTGGTTCTAGCTTGGGATCGCGGGGTTCTGTTGTTCAGAGGTTTTCCCGAGGGTGTTGGTTCAGCGTGTGGCCTTGTTAGTGGTTCCGTCTGTGAGGACAGACGGTCCAAGCATGGGAGTCGGGGTAGCGTAGAGGTGTTGCGTGTGCCTCCTCTGTTTACCGTCTTTTGGTTCTAGTCACTATCGTTGTGTTGTACCAATGTTATTTTATTGTTGCTGCTGCAGTTGTTCTTTACTTGTTGCTCCTACACTACTCCTATTTACTACTTTCATTGTGGTGGGGATCCGCGGGACCCCTACTGAGCCAATAAGATAAGGCTCAGCCCTTGATTTTCAAATGTGACGTTTCTCCTCAGAGTGGAGCATTCCAGTCAGAGGTTCATTAGTTGCCAGCTCGCCAGGTTGCTGGGGTATGCCCAGAGGCCGTGTACGTTCCTTTTCTTTGACTGTACTTGTGGACTAGACTATGTAATTGTTCTAAAATGTAATTTTATTCCTGTCAGAATATTAGATTAATTCTACAAATTTATTTTCTTGTTATTGTTAGAATTTCAATGCATAATCACAACAGTCCAAATAACCCTTCTGAGCTCTCCGGCTCATGGGTGGCGGGCCAGGATTCGAATGGTATCAGATACGTCTTGGTAGCTGAATCTTGGGTCATATTATCCGGTGTCAAACTTTGACTGGAAAGACACGTCCCTTCACAGGGACACCTTTTAAACACGTGTGCGTTGAATATCAGCATTTTCGGTGCCTAATTTTGACAAAGGAGGCGAAGTAAAGGAGGCGAAGTTAAGAAGGCATCCTATAGTGACGATGCCCTTTCTAAAGATGTCCCCTCAATGGGATGCTTCTTTATTTTTATTTTATTTTTTAAAGCTTATGATGCTAATGTGACTCTCCTATTCTGACAGGTTCGGTGGACACCCTACGAGGGCGAGGGGCACGAGGGCCAGCCCTGGGTAGTGGGGCCCTTGCCTTCTCGGGGTGCGACGTGTGGCTTCACTGCATGAATGTGGTGGAACCACTCTACTTTAGGCTGGTGATGAGGACAATCGGCGTCCCCCAACTAGCGGTCGAGTTCCCGGCACCCGAGAAGCTGGGGGAGCGCGTCGGGTGACACCCCCATGGGCTGGCGACAGTGCTAGAATGGACTGTGTGAGCTGCAGAGCAGATCACAGACTGGACGGCACTAGGGCAGGTCGTGTCTGCCCGGGCGGAGAGTGAGGAGGTGTACTACACAGCGTACGCCCGGCACTACTGGGACCAGGTGTTTCGGGGTGCCCGCTGACCGGTACGACTTCTAACCCTAGCACTCTTTAATTATGCTTATACTTTCTATATGATTGTGCACTGACCCTTAGACTTCCTACATGTAGATCGACCCACAGGGCAGGATCGCGGAGCTACAAGGGCTCCTCCACTCGACCATCCGAGAGCGGGACGAGGCTCGACAGGCACTGGCCCTTCTGGTGAGTTTTCTTAACCCTTGAACTTAATTATGCATTTGATTATGATTATGCTTATGAAATGACTGACCCTAGAGTTTCTAAAATGCAGTGAGCCGAGGGAGCCGAGCGATAGGGGATCGACGCACCTTCCTCCTCTTCTCAGACGGCTGCAAACTGTGCCGAGCGGGACGCAGAGTTCACACTGATGGTGGTGCGGGCTGAGGCAGTCGAGTCAGCGCTCTCCGAGAGGGTAAGTAACCACTACACTTTCCCTGTTGATTATGGTTATGAAATGTAATTGACTGACCATGATGCGTGTATATGCAGACGACCGAGGTGACCCGACTGAGGGAGGAGCTCGAGCAGAGCTATGCGACAGCTTGGGAGGAGGTAGCCCATCTCCGAGAGGAGATGGCACGGAGCCAACCAGCGGACACAGTCGAGACGGTGCTGCTTCACGTGGAGCTTGAGCGACTTCGAGCTAGTGCCGAGGAGCTAGTCCAGGTCTGAGCGGAGCGTGAGCGGGCTCTGATAGAGGTGCCAGGGCTGCAGGGGGAGCTGCGGGCATTCCGGGAGATGAGCCGGGAGTGTAGCAAAGCTTCGAGCGTAAGCACCCACGTCACCCATGGTTCGTACCACGGCTACTTCGCCAGTTCCTTCGGTCACCGGAGGAATGAGGAGGAGGAGCGTCGTCGACGGTGCCACGAGGAAGACACCAGCTCTACGATGGCCCCGCCATCGAAGAGGCAGGAGGGAGCCGGGGATAGTGATAGGCCAAAGGGAGAGGCCTAATGTAGTTATGAGATGACCCTTTTACATGATGACATGGTTATGATATGACATGTTCTTTTTGTTGATTTTCTTTATGAAAATGAATGCATGAATGAATGTGTGAATGTGTGGATGAACGTTAACTTACTAACAATGGACCCTAGAGAGGCACGGGAGAGTGAGGGAGAGAGAGACGAGATGCCTAAAAGTGGAAAGGATGCGAAAAGAACAAAATAAGTGTGGCTGGGAGTTGAACGGTCGTATGAGTGGCCAATCCAAGATCTACACGGCCTGCAATTGGGCCGCTGAAAGTAACTTGGCTAGAACTCAAAGGGAGGGATTTAAGCAGCGCGGTGAGGATGATTTATTCAAAATCGGCCCTTTGGGGTTAAACCTTAGGCCACCCAACCCCCCGCGGTGCGTGGTCCCCCCCCCCCCCCCCGGACCCTCACCACCATCACTGGGTTGCCTATGGGCACTAGTGTGCGCTACGTGAATGAGTTTGCTAGAGTGAGTCCGCTGCTCAAGTTGCTTGCTTGCGATTGTTGGTCCAAGGCCATCGGTCGAGTGGCTACCACCCCCAAGGTGGTGTCTCATCAGCTTCTTGTGTAACGACATCATTGGAGCTGGATATGCAGAGGACTCGAGGACAGGTTGGCCAGGGGCAGTCCTAGTCAGGCCACAGCCAGCAAATGGCTACCCAGCAGCAGAGCACCTTTCAGCACTCCACGGGTAGCTCGGGAGCTCCGACTCTGACGGCGTCAGTGGGAGGATCTACATCTTTTGGCTCCAAGATCAAGAAGTTCTTCAGGAAAGGTTTTGGTAAGAAGCGTAAGGAAGGCAGAGATCAGAGGCAGGCATCTTCAGCTAGTGTCCAACAGCCGATGCCTTATTAGCGTCAGGGATCAGTCAGTGGTTCTCGAGGGACATGTCCCCGGTGTGGTGAATCGCATCCAGGCAGGCAGTGCACGGCACCAGTGATTTGTTTCAGACGTGACCAGGCAGGACATATGGCGCGTGACTGTCCTCAGAGGCCGCGTCAGCCACCCCAGTATCCTCAGCAGCAGTAGTACCCTCAGCAGCTGCAGTAGTCTCAACAGCAGGGGTAGTTCTCTTCATGTGGCTGCAACTGTCGCGATGCATACGCCACGACTCTCCCGTGCTGCATCAACACAGCACCCAGACCAACCCTGGAAGCATCCGTACACAACACAAAACCTCCTGATCCAGAGGGTAACACCAACACTGGTGCCTAGGTGAGCAACCTCTTCAGCTCCATAAAGCTCTGCTCATAATCATCAGCCCAGACAATGGGTACATCCTTTCGCATGAGTCTAGTCACCGGGGCTGTAATAAGAGCAAAATCCTAGATGAACCTCCTTTAATAGCCTGCGAGCCCCAAGAAACTTCGAATCTCCATCACGGACCTCGGCCACTACATCACAGCCTCGACCTTGGCAGGATCCACGAAAATATCATCACCAGAAATCACATGCCCCAAAAAGTGCACCTCACGAAGCCAAAAATCACACTTACTGAGCTTCGCATATAATTGGTGATCTCTCAAGGTCTGCAACACAACCCTCAAATGATACATGTGCTCCTCCGCAGACTGTGAATACACAAGGATATCATCCACAAACACAACCACAAACTGGTCCAAGTAGGGATGATACACCCTATGCATCAGATCCATGAAGGCCGCGGGGGCGTTGGTTAGCCCAAATGGCATCACCAATAACTCATAATGCTCGTACCTCGTACTGAACGTAGTTTTCTCCACATCAGACTCACGAATCCGTAGCTGATAATAACTGGACCGTTGATCAATTCACGAGTCGAGCCGACTGAAGCTGGTCGAAGAAATCGTCAATCCATGGTAGTGGATACTTGTTCATAATGGTCACCTCGTTCAGCTGACGGTAGTCAATACACAACCTCAGACTGTCGTCTTTCTTCTTCACAAACAATACCGGTGCACCCCAAGGGGAAAAGCTAGGATGAATATACCCCTTGGCGAGCAATTCCTACAACTGCGCCCTCAATTCTCTCAACTCAGTAGGAGCCATATGATAAGGAGCCTTCGACAAAGGCCCAGTACTAGGCACAACCTCGATAACAAAATCAATCTCTCGCTGCGGAGGTAATCTAGGCAAATCCTTAGGAAAAATATCAGGAAACTCGCATGCCACCAGAATGTCCTCCACATCCGGACACTGCTAGTCCACCATGACCACAGAAGTAAGAAAACCCTAACATCCGGCATCAAGCATCCTACGGGCCCTAATAGCGAAAATGAGAAGATGAGGAGAGGTAGATCGGATACCTTGGAAATAGAACGTGGGTCTATAGGGAGGCTGGAAGTAGACCCTCTTCATTCCATAATTCACCATCGCTCCATGGGCCTCGAGTCAATACATGCCCAAAATCACATCATAATCCTAAAGGTGTAATGCATAAAGCCTGCCTAGCAAGTTTCACCCCTCAATCCACACTGGAACCTTCTCGAAACAATACGGGGTGAACATAAAATCACAAGATGGCAACTCCACTGCCAAATCACGCGACATCTGGGATACCAGGTCCTCCACACTCAGTGTAAAATCCTCCTATATAAACGAATGTGATGTGCCAGAATCAAACAAAACTCGAGCTACGCAACCCAAAATCATAACAGTACCTTCCACAAGTTGCGACGACTCTGCCTTTGCCCTGGTCATGTGTGTGATCTTGCCTCGAGACCTCTGCCTGCCCACACTCACTGACCGTGGTAGTGGCGGATACATAACAGCTGTGATCTTTGCATTGAAGATTTGGAGGCATTATCTGTACGGTGAGAAGTTTGAGGCATTCACTGACCATCAGAGTTTGAAATATGTGTTCACTCAGAAGGACCTTAACCTCAGGTAGTGGAGACGGATGGAGTATATGAAGGATTATGACTTCACTCTGTCTTATCAGCTGGGCAAGATGAATGTCGTTGTCGATGCTTTGAGCAGGAAGGATATGGTCAGTGCGATGATGTTGAGGAAATGGAGGCTCTAGGAACAAGTGTCAGATGTGACATTTAGGCTCAAGGTTCCCCGAGAGCCAGGGTTGGCCGTGCTTGCGAGCTTGACTGACACCCCAGCCATCCATCGTCAGGTGATAGAGGCTCAGCATGCAGACCCTGAGTTGCCCCGAATTTTGGCTATGGCCGATGTGGAGCTCAGTGAGGATGGTGCTGTGAGATTTCGAGGTAGGCTGTACGCCCCACCTGAGGAGCAAGTGAGACGTGCAGTGTTACTAGAGGCTCATAGGAGTAGGTACACTATACATCCCGGTGCGATGAAGATGTATCAAAACTTGAGGAGATAGTTCTGGTGGCCTAGTATGAAGAGAGATGTTGCTGAGTTAGTGGCCAGGTGCCTGACCTGTCAGCAGGTGAAGGCAGTGCACCAGCGACCTGGAGGTACACTTAAGCCCTTGGAGGTTCCCGCGTGGAAATGGGACCACGTGACCATGAATTTCATGGTGGGATTGTCGAGGACGCCGAGTGGGCATGATAGCATTTGGTTGCTTGTGGATAGGCTAACGAAGATGGCTCAATTGTTACTGATTAGAGTCTTCTGGAGTGTGCCCAAGCTGGCACGGCTTTATGTGGAGAGGATCGTACATTTGCATGGAATCCCCATTTCCATTGTGTCTGATTGAGATCCGCATTTCACTTCTGGGTTCTAGAGGAGTTTTCAGAGGGCTCTAGGCACCGAGTTAGCTTTTAGCTTGGCCTATCATCCTCAGTCAGACAGTCAGTCAGAGAGGACCATCCAGATGCTGGAAGACATGTTGAGGTCATGTTACCTGGAGTGGCAGGGGAGTTGGATTCACCATCCACCATTAGTGGAATTTGCCTACAACAGCAGCTATCATTCGAGCATTGGGATGGCTCCCTATGAGGCGTTGTATAGGCGACTGTGTTAGACTCCACTCGATTGGTTTGAAGTTGGTGAGTGTGTTATGACGGGACTAGAGTTGGTGCAGTAGTGCATAAACGTGGTCCATCAGAACATGTTGGTGGCTCAATGCCGATCGGAGAAGGAAGCTTGTCAGTTTTGTTGTCAGTGATTGAGTATTCTTGAGAGTTTCTCCTATGAAGGGGGTAATGCACTTTGGCAGGCGTGGGAAGTTGAGTCCCCGCTATGTTGGCCCTTTTCCCATTGTAGAGCGCATTGATAAGGTTGCGTATTGGTTGTAGTTACCCCTAGAGTTGGCGTCCATGCATGACGTGTTTCATGTCTCGATGTTACGACAGTACACGCCTGATGACTCTCATGTTTTGGAGGATTCTGTTTGGCCCGAGGTGACTCTCGATCTGTCTCTTTTGGAGTTCCCCATCCATGTTGAGGATCGACGAGAGCAGCACCTGCGGAACAAGGTTATTCCCCTGGTCAAGGTGGTGTTGCAGTGGCACTCTGGCGGCGAGATGTCTTGGGAGCATGAGGATGAGATGCGTCAGCAATTCCCTTACTTATTTGAGTGAGTTTTTCCCTCTTCTTTTCCCCCTATGCCTTATTTTAAATTTCGAGGATGAAATTTATTGGACTTGTTCTTTTGGCAATTCTAGACTAGTGTATTTTGACTAACACTCTGATATATATTAATATTTTAATTACTTTCGCATTTAAGTTTATAACAACTGTTCTAATTTAATTCACGCATAGTGTAATTCCAACTCGTTATACGCTCCCTCGACAAACTCCCCCAACCCTTCAGGGGCCTCATCAGTCTCTTGGGTGACTTCCCCAGATCCTGGTAGCGGTAATTCGATACTACATCGGGTTATCGGTATCCGGAGCTCTGGGTCGTTACAGTTGGTATCAGAGCTTTGTTAAGGAAATGTATAAGGAATTGAATTTGCATAGCTATTGTCCAGAATTTGTCCAATTACACTGTCCATCGCTGGCTTAGGATGTTTTTTGTGTAATTAACGAATTTTCTGTCTATTATCTGTTTGCTAGTTATTCAATATGCCGCCTCGGCGTCGGAGAGTCCCGGTTCCTCAGGAAGCGAGTAGTGTGCCTGCTCCAGCTCTCGTTGTCCCGGCACAAGAGGATGCGCCTGGCAGTCGCGGATGGGCATTAAAAGAATTCTTGCTATTTCATCCGCCGACCTTTGAAGGCCAGACCAATCCAGATGCTGCTAGAATTTGGTTGGACACCACCGAGCGCGTGTTTCGTTCTATGGAATGCACGGAGGATGAAAAAGTGATGCTCAGTACTTTTCAACTCCAGGGCACGGCATTAACTTGGTGGAACACCAAGTGGGAAGTTTCTTTCCAATCCCGCCCACTCCGCCAGATTTCGTGGACTGAGTTCGTTGCCACCTTCGAACTCACTTTCAGCCCGGCTTATCTCCACATGGATAAAATACATCAATTTTTATAGCTAGTCTAGGGAGGGATGTCGGTGTTCGAATACCGGAACAGGTTCATAGAATTGGGCCATTATGCGCCCCACATTCTTGCAAATGAGGCATTAAAGACAGAGTAATTTCTGCGTGGCCTTCGTGCTGAATTGAGGCAGCCGCTGATCGTTGCCCATGTCACCAGCATGACTGAAGTTTATCAGGTAGCAGCAGCGTTGGAATTGGATTTGGCAAGATCCATGGTTCCTTCTCCGGCAATGTCGGTCCAGCCGACAGTTCAACTTCCTTCGGGTTATCTGCCTCCTACTCCAGGATTTCCTTCTGCCACTCCTGCAGTAAGTGGTGCGGCTTCTTCTGGTAAGTCCCAGTTTAAAGCATTCAAGAACAAGAGGAGACACAAGAAGCGATTTGATCGGCAGGCTTCGTCTGGTGCTACCCAGCAGTCAGCCCCATCTTTCCAACAGTGACAGAGTTCTGCAAGAAGCCAACTTAAAGGTTGTGCGCGATGTGGTGGCAGCCACCCAGGCAAACCATGTTCGTTGCCAGTGGTGTGTTTTCGATGTGATCAGCCAAAGCATGTAGTGAGAGACTGTCCGATGCGAGCAATTCCAGTGCAGTTTGCTCCAGCAGCTCCATCCCAGCCATCTCAATCACAGTTTAGGCCTTCGCTTCCACCGTCGCTGCCATCTCAGCCATTTCAACAAATGCTCCCTCAGGCTTCAGCAGCGTCTTCTTATCAGTCTTCCGCAGCTGCCGGTAGAAAGTTGAAAGGTAAAGTGACTCATATTTCTCGTGCAGAGGCTATAGCTTCCAACCTTATCGAAGGTACGATTACTATTTTTGGTTGTGCAGCCCGTGCTTTATTTGATTCAGGTGCTTCTCACTCCTTCATTTCTAGATGGATCGGCACTTCGTTCTACACGTTTCCCTTGTCTCTGTGCGCGGTTTGGTGCCCTATCGAGTGAGATCGGGCCAGTTTAAGGAAAATCATTATTTTGGGGGTTTGTAGGGTTCATCGAAAAGTGGTAACGATTTGCAGTATAATTACTGTCAAAATGATCATCGAGCTATCAAGATCCCATACCTGCCAATTTTGTGTCGATCGGTTGTCATTCGGGGCCGGTAGGAGTCTGGGAACCTCGATGACCCGATTTGGGTCGATTCATCGGAATCGCCCCGATCTCACGATTCGTCCATTGCATGTGCCGTTTTTAGCTTCCAGATGTCTTCTGTGGTTGTATGGCTTTGTTTCCCCTACGCTTCGGCTTGAATGGGGCATGCAACGGGCCGATTCGGCCATTCCACTATTTTTCTCGTCGGTCCGGTGTAACGGTCGTAGCAGAGACTGTCATACTGTGTGGCGGTCCTACGATAGATTGCCACAACCGTTGGTCATTTTGGGTTCTTCAAGGCTGGGTTGGTGTGACAGACCAATATAGGGCCGTCACATGACTATAACGTGCCAATGGAGGTGCGTCACAGTCTGGTCTTTCCCGAGGACTGTGCCTGTCAGTTCCTCGAAGACTATGTCTTCCTCGAAGACCATGTCGATCGGTTGGCTCTGATGGACCTCCCCTCATGCGTCAGCATTCTCTAATGCACCTCTTTGAGGCCGTTACAGTTGTTTGACCAATGTTTGGCTGGGTGGTGTTGCTGTAACGCACCAACCCCCATGTGCCAGGGTTCTGTAACGCGTCCTTACTAGGCCGTTACATGCCCTTTTGTCTGAGTCTTGGTCTGTTGGCCCTGACACCCCTGTCTTGGTGCGTTAGAGCGTGTAACATGCCAATTGTAGGCTGTTACATTGTTCGAGTGTAGGTTTTAGGTCAGTTCGTCCTGACTCCCCTGCCTTGGTGCATCAGAGCTGGGTAACGCGCCTATAGACGAGCGTTACAGTCTTATTGTTCGCCGTGTTGGCCGTTGTTTTGTTCGTGTGTTGGTCTGTCTTAGGTTTATATTTTAGGGCGGTGTCTGTGTGTCAGTAGTTTCTGGATCGGTCGATTTAGGTGACTAGATGTGGTCTTTTCCAGGACTGCGACAGTTTCCTAACGGCTCAATCTAGAACTACTAGTGTCCATGTCTCTGGTCGCATAGCGGCTATCCCTTGACTGTCAGGTTCTCCTAGTGGTTGAGTGGTGGCTTGCTTTGCCCAGAGTGTCATCTTCTCTGCTTGTGTATTGTTGTGTGTGTCTGTGTGTGTGTCGAGTCTGGTTCCGATCAACTCGTTGAGACCAGGGGTTGACAGGCGACCTTGTCTATGTCTCGACAGTTCTATCCAACTTGAGACAGTGTTCTGGATGCCTCGAGGTACTGTCCTACCTCGGTTGCGTGTCCAGGTTTGTTGAGGGTTCTTGGTGTCCCCTCGGGTCTCCGCGAGTCATTTCCTGTGGAGCGTTGTTACCTCTGGCTTAGGAGTAGACTGATTGGCGGCTTCTTCCGCTGTCTGTAATGATCTTGCCTCTGAGTCGTGAGACTCAAGGATCGTAACATGAGTAGGTCTAGTTGCCTTGTCCTAAGTCTATCGACAGTGGTCGTACTGCCACTGGTGCTTTGTAGTATGTGGGACAACGCTTGGTTAGCCTGTCTGTACTTTGTGTTGTCTCTCTGGTTTTGATGAAAAAGTCTTATGTATATTTGACATTTTTATTATGAAATAAAGTTAAAAATTTGAGCAAAATATTTGTGAAGTCTCATTATTGTGTAATTATCTTGCACTTTGATTTTCTTGCTTGCAAGAGGCTTACCATGCCGACTGTTCACGTATCTCGAAATTACTTCAGTTATATCAAAAGCTCGGGGCGTGACATCCACACCTCCACATCCGCATCCCCCAGATCTTTCTCTCCTGCCAAGGCATCGCGCCCTTTCTAATTCCATTCCTATGGAACCACCAGATCTTTCAGGGCATCACACCCCTTTCTATTTCCTTCCTCCGGAATCTCCAGACTCTTCTTTCTACTGCACCATCCTTTCCGGGCATCACGCCCATTCTTTCCTATCTTTCTTCCGATTTCTCCTCCTACTCCTCCAGGACATTGCATCCTTTGTTCTTTTCTTCCTTTTCAATCATCTCTTCCCATACCTTTTCTCAGGGCATTGCGTCCCTCATCACATTCCTCCTCCGGAGCCTCCGGACTCTTCCTCCCATCATGATTCTCCTCCACTGCCTCTGGACCCCCCAAATTCCCCTCTCGCCATCTACCAATTTTTCCTCTGAATTCCCCCTGATCTCGGGTCCAACCTGAATTCTTCCACATCAACTGCTCTGGGCATCTACCCGTTCTCCCACTGCTTCTGAGACTTCAGTCCTCACTCCTCCTCTTGATTTGTCGTTTCTTCTGTAGACCGTTCATGTGATCAGGGTCTCTGCACCTTAGTGAGGGAGTTCTAGCCCTCGCCTCTCTTCCTTTTCCCCTTATTCGTCTGAGTCTGGTCTAAATATCACTCCTTCTTGTTGAGTCACTTTCAAATCCTTTACTTCCAATCCTTTTCCTGCCACTTGAGGACAAATCCCACGATGATCAACATCGCCTCTGGTTGTTGCTGCTTCATAAGGAGCACAAGGTGACATATCAGCGTAAGTACACATTTTCATGATATCATTACTTATTACTTCACGCATAGTTTTCAAAATGAAGTGCTTCTTAACATGATTAAGAGTGATGGTTAATGCCTTTATCCTAGGTCTTCATCTTTCTTGAATTTCATAAAAGAGTCTTTAGGCTTACTTTTACAGCACCTCTAGTTATTAAGAATCTCTCCCCGTTTGTTAAGGGCAACCCTTAGCTGGGCACTCCACACACTTCACGACGTCTTTAGCCGTCTCCTTTGATTCAACACCGTTGCTACTTTGGCCATGCCATGGGTATGCATGAAAGTCTTTTCTCTTGTTTGCTCAGTCGAGTGCAGAAGCAGGAGGTTGACAGATAAGATGACCAACCTAGGTACTCCCCAATATGAGAGAAGTCTCAAATAGGGGCAGTCTTGACCCAAAATAAAATGAGCTTTCATGATATATCTGGCTAAAAGGACTATTATGAAAATCAAAGTGAAATCTAATAAATATAAAATTATGAAATAAAGGCATGTCAAGAGAGGCAAAGTCCTCGCAGGGAAAACATTAGTCGTATGCAGGTCAAGGGTCTAAAAATCAAAGGCGCAAAGCCCCGGCGTAACAGATCACCTCTTTGAGGGGTAGTACTAGGGAAGGATTTCGAATCCCGATATCTCCCAGCCTGCATAAGGCTTATCCCTAATTTTTCTCCATGGCCGAATGTTTCTCTGGTATGGCCTTGGTAGGGGCACCATTATCCATGGGCAGTTGGCTATAGGGCGCCACCTTGAAGATACCCTGGAAATTACGGAAAGGATCTGAGGGAGAAACTCTATGAAAGAACAGACCACTAGTTCTGGGAATTTCAAACCCGACAATGGAAAGAAGAGGCCCAACAGTGGGTCTAGTTCGTGGAAGGATAAGGTGCCGAAAAATGATGATAAGAAGCCTAGCCCGGTTGTACTATCCAAGGCCCTTTGCAAGTACTGTGACTATCTAGGTCATAAGATGAAGGAATGTTGGCGCAAGTTAGGCGCTTGTCTACACTGTAGAAGTCGGGACCATCGTATTCCTGAGTGTCCCCTCCTGTCTGACCAAGCTACCCCAAACAAATCGCAAGGAGGTCAGAAGTGATAAGGCAAGATTCAAGCCCTACAAGAAGCTGAGACTGGAACCATCGAGGAGGGTGGACTTGTTGAAGGTACACTTGTTGTTTGTGATAAGTTAGCATTTATTCTATTTGATACCGGAGCAACACATTCTTTTATTTTCCAGAGTTTTGCTAAGTCGTTAACTGTGAACCCTGTGTTAATGAATTCCCTATTGAAAATTTCAACCCCTATTGGTTCAGGTTCAGCAATTAAATATTACTACCTCTCTAGTAAGATTCTGATTAGTGGGCAGAATATGCCAGCTGATTTGGTTTGTATGGAAATGAAGGATTATGATATAATCCTAGGAGCAGATTGGTTGGCCAGATATGAGGCCAATGTCCATTGCAGCTCTAGCTCTGTGTCTTTTTCTGGACACCCCGAGCTTTCTTTCATAGGAGTTAAGCACTCTAAGTCTGTGCCGCTAATTTTGGCTCTTCGAGCCAAGAAGTTATTGAAGAAAGGATGTCAGGTTTTCTAGCCTTTGTTTCTTTAACCCATAAGAAGGAATTGAAGATTAAGGACATCCCGGTTGTTCGAGACTTTCAATATGTCTTTCCTAAGGATTTTCCAGGACTTCCGCATGAGAGAGAGGTAGCCTTTTCTATCTATCTAATTCCTGGCACGACCCCGATTTCTAAGACTCTGTATTGAATGTCTCCTGCGGAGTTGAGGGAATTAAAGCGACAATTAATGGAACTACTCGAAAAGGAGTTTATTTGTCCAACTACATCCCCATGGGGAGCCCCGGTGATGTTTATTCGGAAGAAGGATAGTTCGATGAGATTGTGTATTGACTACCGGTAATTGAACCAGCTTACTGTCAAGAACAAATACCCGTTGCCGAGGATTGATGATATGTTTGACCAGATAGGAGGAGCTCAATACTTCTCCAAGATTGATCTTCATTTTGGATACCATCAGCTACGGATCAAGGATGAGGATATCTTAAAACAGCCTTTCGTAGCAGGTATGGGCATTTTGAATTTGTGGTAATGCCTTTTGGACTAACGAATGCACCTGCAGCTTTTATGCAGTTAATGAACAATGTGTTTCGGCCCTATCTTGATCAGTGGGTCGTGGTGTTTATTGATGATATTCTGATTTATTCTAAGAGTGAGGAGGAGCATGTTGAACATTTGAGGATGACGTTGTAACTATTGAGAGATCATCAGCTATACGTCAAGTTTAGTAAGTGTGATTTTTAGCTACAAGAGGTATCCTTTCTAGGGCATATTATTACAAAAGAAGGTATTTCCGTTGATCCTTCGAAGGTAGAGACAGTAAAGAATTGGGATAGGCCTACTAATGTGACTGAAGTTAAAAGTTTCCTAGGCCTAGCAGGTTATTACCGATGGGAGCTCCAGGGATGGACGATTTCTTCCGAGGCATGTTTGACTATGTCTTCCAGCAGCGGCAGCAGGGAGACCAGCAGTAGAGAGGTGATGCTGGCGAGGGTTCGTCATCTCGAGGTGGTCCCAGTCGGGTGCTAAAGGAGTTTTTCCAGTTTCAGCCACCCATGATGCCAAGGTAAAATATTTACCGGTTTAGGCGAAAGGAGCCATGACGCCAAACAAAAGATTTTTAACGACTTAGATGTAAAGTCATAACGTCGTGCAGCTTGGGTTAGGCGGAAGTCCATGACGCCAAGATAGGATATTCACCGGCTTAGGCAGAAGGAGCCATGACGCCGGACAAAGATATTTAACGGCTTAGACATAAAGTCATGATGTCATCTAGCTTGGCTTAGGCAGAGGGTCATGACCCCAAGAAAAATATTTACCGACTTAGGCAGAAGGATCCATGACGCCGGACAAAGATATTTAACAGCTTAGACGTAAAGTCATGACGCCATGCAACTTGGCTTAGGCGGAGGACCATAACGCCAAGATAGAATTTTTATCGGTTTAGGCATAGAGTCATGATGCCGGACAAGAATGTTTAATGGCTTAGACATAAAGTCATGACGCCGTACAGCTTGGCTTAGGCAGAAGGCCATGACGCTAAGATAGAATATTTACCGGCTTAGGTGGAAGGCCATGATGCCGGAGAAGGATATTTTTGATGGTTTACGTGCCAACCTAGACGAAAGGTCATGATGCTGGCGATAGAAGGGGCCTTTTTATTCTTTTAACTGAATGGAAGGGTATAGCCAGGGTAAAAAGGGTCTTTTATTTCCTGGCTAGATAAAGGTAAAAGAGTCTTTTTGTTCTATGGTCGGATAGAAGGTCCGAGCCAAAGGTGAGAGGGTCTTTTTGTTGTCTGGCTGGACGAAAAGTCTGAGCCAGAGATAGAAGACGGGTCTTTTTGTTGTCTTGCTGGACAAAAGTTCTGAGCCAAAGGTAGAAAGATCTTTTTTGTTGACTGGTCAGACGGAAGGTCTGAGTCAAACGTAAAAGAGTCTTTTTGTTGACTGGATGGACGGAGGGTCCGAACCAAAAGTGAAAGCGTCTTTTTGTTGACTGGTCAGACGGAAGGTCTGAGCCAAAGGTAAAAAGGTCTTTTTGGTTGACTAGTCAGACGAAAGATCTGAGATAAAGGTAAAAGGTTCTTTTTGTTGACTGAATAGACAGAAGGTCCAAACCAAAGATGAAAGGGTCTTTTTGTTGACTGGTCAGACAGAATGTCCGAGCCAAAGGTAAAAGGGTCTTTTTGTTGACTGGATGGACGGAAGGTCCGAACCAAAGGTGAAAGGATCGTTTTATTGACTGGATGAACGGAAGGTCTGAGCCAAAGGTGAAAGGGTCTTTTTATTGTCTGGTCGAACAAAAAGGTCCAAACCAAATGTCAAGGGATCATTTTGTTAACTGACCGGACAGAAGGTCCAAACTAAAGGTGAAAGGGTCTTTTTGTTGACTGGCCGGATGGAAGGTCCAAACCAAAGGCGAAATATGGATGTTGACCCAACGGGATGTCGGAGCCAACAAACCTTACTTAGACGGTATGTCCAAGACAAGGGCAGACATAAAACACTATTGTCGTCTCGGCGCCATGTCAAAAATGACCAACCTGGAAGAGACAAAGGGTCTGGGCCAGGGCAGAATATGGTTGTTGACTTGACAGACTTGCCAAAGTCAACCGATCCAATGATGTGGGACGAGACTCGAATGGGCTAAGACCTACGCTCGACTCAAAGTGCGGCCAGCACTTGCACGCGAAAGGCAAGTCGAGCGGCTGACCACCGTGGTGTTCTCCGGGTGGAGACGTCTCTCAATAGATACTCTAACTATGATCGTCCCTTGCGAGAGAAACACGGGATCGCTGCAATAAAGGAACCACTGTCACCTAGGGTATACAATTCGAGCTCAGTGCCTGACTGAAGTTAAGGAATGGTTCTCACTCTCACAATCACAGTGATTTGTACGTTGGCTACGACCCTAATCTCACAAATGTAGCATATAAAAAACTATACTAGATAAGCAATGCGAAGATGGGAACATCGCGCGTACCTCTACGACTAATGCGTGGGGAAGAAACCCCCAGCCGGATCCGACAACCCCGACACACGACAATGATTAATCATATAATTTCAAAAAATGGCCTACTCCTCGCAGGGAGATAACAGGCTACAATCACACAATTCGGGGCTTCTGGAATGTGGGTTGACGGGCAGCACTCGAGGGAGCTGAGGGGAGCGAGTCATCACCGATTGGGGCGACGATCGAGTACCAGACCGATTCTACCCGCGCTGGTCACCCTGCGCAGCGATCTTGCGGGAGGCGGTACGGCTAGATCCAGCATCCAAACGAAGTGCCGTTTGTGGCAGCATATCAAAAACAGGCTGAAGAACACCTAGTCTAGACGGCGCGACCAGATCGGTACTGATCGGGTTGTGACAGTTCCTGCATGACTATTTAGTTTCTGTTAGCGCAGAACTGCATAGTAAGATTAAATAATCAATAAAAAATGTTTCCGATGGGCGATTGAGTCGCCGCTTGCTGGAGATTGTCAGAGATGGCCGAAGGAAGATCCTGATCGAAGGACTCCATCAGATCTGACAGGTTGATGGCGTGGGGTCTCCCACAAGTTGCCGTCGGGATCTGGTTAGATCTACACATGTTGGCCTGTGTAGCCCCACGAAAAGTTTAACCACGCCCAGCACAAACCTCGGATCGGCACGAAACTGGTGGCGATGCGAAGCCGATAGAAAAAGTCACGATCTGTGAGGAGTTCATCTCCAAAGGTGCTGTGAACATGGCTGGAGAATTTTCATTTCAGGGATGTAGATCTTTGGACTTCCCAAACAAACAGAAATGCGCGACGCCACGGCTCGAATTGTTGCCGGAGATTCGCAGATCCGATCGACACGAAACTAGTGCCAAAATGCTCCTGACTCGCAGAAGTACCTCTGGTAATTTTACCAGAACCGGATCTGAAGAGGATGATGCGGTGGGTGATTCGTGATATGGAGAATATTTTTGGACGGGATAAAGCAACACAGCACACGAATGGGACGGTAACGGGCCTCGGCGTCACACCTCGACGTCGGGGAGTCGCACCCCAGCTAGATCCCGTCACAGGACTATCACTTGAGCATCACACTCAAGGAGGAACACAAGAGAATCACTCTCTAAAACACTCACTTTTTTCATAAACTCATCAATGTCTCATTTGTACAAGGTACGTGCTATTTATAGATACATAGGAGAGGGCATGGGAGAGGAGGGCCACCAAGAGAGATGAGGGGAAGGTGGTCTATGTAAGAGGGGAGGTGGGAAGGAGGAATTTTTCCTCCTCTTTGGCTGGTCAAGGAAAGGGGTGGCAGCCAACCTCCCTTACCATGCATTCACACTAAACCAAGAGATCCGTTTACAGGTCTACTGTCTCTAACCCTTGTAAATCCCTAACCCAAGGAGCAATCTCAAACGTTAACACGGGCAGCAGTAATTAACAATAGGTGAGCGCCAGGAAACGTGTTAGGCATTAATTTGAGTCCGGTGAGACGGCCAGAATGCTCCATGCATAAATTTTCAAATTGGGCTGAATTATGGAGCCTGCAGCTTGATACATTACAAAAAAAATTGTGGCTATATACGGAGGAATCCATGACGGACATATATACTTCTTCGTTAATAAACTTGCCAGGGGTTTTCTTTTCGCATTGGCCTTTCGATCGTTTTAAGTCTTCGTGGTGCAATTCGTCTATCTGTGCATTGGTATACGAATGATTCCTTGGGTATGCGTACGCGGTCGCGAATTGTGGCATGTGTTTTCATTGCTTTTACTGGATTGATTTCATGAAGTGAGATAATATGAATTCACGCTTTGTATACGTCTTTAAAATAAAATTTGGTGCCATATATAATGGAAGTCTTGAGCTTGGAATACTATTGTATAATAACATATTTTGATGCTCTTAATCGCACATCTTATGGTGTGTGTGCGTGTGTGATTGCATTAATATAAATCTATCATCCACGGGAATTGATCAATAGAGGACTGAGTAGGGTAAAATCTGCTCCGTCCGTACAGAGCTCATCACGGCGGGCCCACTTTTGCTGGGCCTCTACAACGCGTGTAATGGGCCCCGACTACTGCGGCGCGTGATAGACAGCTCAAGACGGATCGTCCTCAGATCCGCCAGCACACGAAGGGCGCCGACCTAGACGCAACGACTGCCGGATGACGCTCTGACGACCGTACGTTACCTTCCACGACGTCGGGCTCAACCCCACTAAAGGTCAGCACGCCTCCCAGACGCCGTAAGACTCGCCAGAGAATCGTCCGACTCTGGAGGAACAGACTCTCAACGAAAAACTCTCCACGATCGAGGGGAGACGTTACCCCACGACTTGCGTCCTTCCCTGTTAAGGGATACCCTCGCCACCAGGACAACCCCTTATAAATGAGATTTCGACGGACGGGCAAAGGACACAGTGATTCACCAAGAGAAACACACTCAGCTCCAGACAGAGAGAAAGAGAAGCCAAGTTGTTGCTAAGAGAGAAGTTCCTACAGACACCGGCTGCCCTCCGATCACCCTTACCGCCCAGCGAACACTCATCGAGCGCCCGTTGGTCACGGTGAGCACTCTCCCGGAAGGCTGTCTGACCCTCCAGACCTGCATCGCCATTCTTCGACTCTCCTTCTCTCTGAATCTCATTTCTACTTCTTTGTCTCAATATTGACTTATGTCCCTCGGGATAACGTTCGAGACTCCTTCTGATGTCATTTTTTTCTGATGTTTATAAACTTTTACGAATATCAGATGATTTTTTCTAAATAAATAAATTTAAAAGTATGATACCAGACTTATGAACCAATTTCCACCTCTACAAGGACAAATTAACTAGCTGCAATGTCAGTAGTCCTTGAGCACAAGAGAAGGGTTATATGTCGCATTATGCATGCCTTGTTTGTTTAGAATACTAGTTTTATTTTTGTACTACTAATTTTGAAATGTGTAACATATTTATTATAATTGCGATAGAAAAAAAAATCTGGACGCATGGTGACACCTAGTTAGTAGAGAGAGAGAGAGAGAGAGAGAGAGAGAGAGAGTCCGGCCGGAGACGTTGTCCGACTGGAACTGTACCCTAGTTGTGAAGTCACCGAGGGAAAGGCTGAACTCAGCTGTTCCCATGGGGACTTTGAACTTCTAGTTGAAGTCGGCAATCTTCATGTCCCTGACCTCGATCAGGTGCACATCAAAGTAATATTTCTGGTACACCCAGTATGGGAATATGTTCACTGCTGCCCCTGGGTCAACCAGTATTTTGTTGATGAACTGTCCATTCAACTCCCCCTTCATGTACAGTGGCCTATTGTGGTTGCATGTGGGTAGAAACATGTCTTCTTCTGTGAAGGTCTCATCCACCTCGGGTTGTACCTCGGCTAAGCAATTTTTGAAGTAAGCCAGGATTTGTAGAGCCGCAATGAGGGCTTGTCGGGTTCCTTCATCTAGGGAGATTGTCTCCCAGACAGTGAACCTTATCGGGATTCTTCTAAGCTGCTCCATTATTCTGTTGATGGCCTTGACACTGGCCAACCTTATTTCTTTGGTCTTGTCCCATCCGCCATCGTTCCGCACCTGAGGAGCTGGCTTGCAAAGGGGTTCACCCCCTTCATTGGGTGCCTTCTAGGCCTATGACACCTGTCTAGCTGGCTCCCTTTCTTGCATGAACTCAACAAGATTGGGGATGTTGTCATTCTCTTCTCTTGCTGGAGGAGGGATAGTCGCGGGCGGAGCTAGAGGGCCGCTCGCTTCCTTCACTAGCCGGCTTTGTGGGAGAGCTGGTTATTTGTCGTTCTTTGACAACAAGAACTCGACAAATGAAGGGGAACTTTGGCCACTTGGTTCTCCAGAGTAGAGACCTGATGGAGGGGGAATCTCCGTGCCCTTAATCTCGGGTTCGGGGGCGTGGTATGGTTGTTCTCCCCTGAACAGGATGTTGTGGTCGGCCTGTCGAGGACGCCCCCATTTCTTTCCCGATCTCGTAGCATGCTAGGAAGTAGAGGCCTCAGCCTAATTAGCCTCCACCGGCTCGGGGTAGTTTTCTTCCTCTCCCTCATCCAAGGACAGGGCAGTGTCGAACAGGGCCATCAGAGTGTTGCAGGATAACAGCACTTCACCCTTCCTCTTATTCTTGGACTTCCTTTTCTTCTTCTTTTTCTTTTCTTCAGTAGTTGGTAGCTGCTCCTGAGGGAATTCACCCCATAGAGGAGGCTCCGCTTCTACTTCAACTTTAGCTTTGGGGGCGAATTGGAGGGACTCAAACTGCTCCCAAGGGACGTATTCCTTCACCTCTACAAGCCGGACCTCGGGCTATTCATATTCCTCAAGCCCATAAACGAGGGCCTGGAGCTGCTTGGCTGTAGGGCTAACTTCCTTATGTATCCGCACCGGGATAAGTCTTTTCTTATTGTGGGTAAGGCGCCTCATGACTAGCCGTGCCACACTGGGGTTGCTGGTGGTGGTGCAAGCCAAGGTGTAACGCCCCTTACATGAATCCCCGAGCTAGATCGAGGTGGTTGTCTTCTTCTTCTTGTCTTCGTCGGTGCGGCCTGCCAACCTCCTTGGTCCTGGGATGCTGTCAGAACGAAAGCTTTATAGGTGTGCTAGGTGCTAACCTTCAACAGCTGCTGGTACAGCGACACCATGTTGATAGTTGTAGCCAGGTTAGGTATCTCATGCGGCTGCGGGGGATCCACCTTGAGCTCTCCCATGTCCAGTTCTCCCTTTTTGATCAAGGACTCAATGACATCCTTGAAGATGTAGCACTCCTCGATGGTATGTCCGATCATCTCCGAAAATCCAAGATAAAAGTCTAAAAGTCACTCAGACACGATCCGCGACCTGCAGAAAAAGATCCAAAAATCCCAGCCCGTGACAGGGAAGCCTCTTCTATGCAGCCCAGAGTGGCCTTCCGATGCCTCGTTCTCCCTAGAGGGAGGATGCAACAGAAGGGGTGTCCCCAGAGCCCCCTTCCCTCTCCCTGTGTGGGCAACAACACGACTACAGGGAATGGCCCATTGCGAGTGTTCCCTTCTGCTATGCTGTCCACCCAGTCATCTTCCATTCTGCTATGCTGAGTTAGCCCAAATGCTCCGGTGAACTCTGGGGTCATCGTCTTCATCGACAGACTCCATGTCTCCTCCGCCGCATGAGTAGACAGAGATGAAGAAGAAAGCAGAGGGAGGGATGAAGAGGGTGGGTTAGCGCGATGCGAGGATGGGCAGGCCCAAGCCACTCTTCAAAGCCTTTTATAGGTCAAAGATGAGGCGGTGTGAAGATAAGGCAGTGCCCCTCCCACACGTCGTCACCCCTGCCTTAACTACTCCCTCCCTCGAGGAGACACAAGCAGTCTTCGAAAAGCTATATGGAAACTCTTCGAGGTGTGGTTGTCCCTAAGTTCGAGAGCTCACCATGGGGAATACGTGAAAGTTAGGACCCTTTAATGCCTAGGGATATGAACAGGGGCGAGCACTGCACCTGGAAATAAGTGAAGATAAAGCAGGCGTTATACACATGACCCCAATTTTTCGACAGGAGGATCGTACGAAGGCAATATCTGCTGACGTTCGCAGATATAGTGAACGATGCCCAATCAAAGATTTCCAGATGGAATGGTTTCTTTTTTTTATACAACTGAAGAAGGAAAGAGAGTAAAATGGGGATTACATACGGTGAGTAGAGAAAGGCCAAAAGACAAGTGCCAATCAACCTCTTCGCCTGAGGCATCAGGCTCAGGTGTGGAAGGAGGGTCATGCTTTCTTTGCTTGAGTCATACTGTTGCTCGAAGTCGACTATGAGCTCGCCGATGGCCTGGTCTTGCACTAGGCACACTCCTCACTTAAACTCCTATGCAAAGCCCTTACTCTACCCGCATTTGTAGCCCGACTGGTAGTAAGCAAAGCTAGATTTCTTCAAAACCTCTCGGTACTCTTCTGAGGCCAAGTATCACTCTATCGCCTTTGCCTCAGCTTTTGCCACCCCGACCTCGATCCCTACTCTCCCTTGCTCCACTCTCCCCTGCTTCATTGTCAGGAGGCAGCCCTGGAGCTCTTCCCGCTCAACCACCCATTGCCTCAAGCTTGCCTCATGAGCTTGGCGCTCCTTTTCCAAGAGCCCGCTCTTGAGCTCGACTGAGTACCAGGCCTGGGGTAGTTGCTCCTTAAGGGACCACGTTTCCTCCTACTCCGCTCATGCCTGAGAGAAGAAGGATGTCGCCTTCGAGCGAAGTGCCTCACGCTCGGAAGTAAGGAGAGTGAGTTTCCAATCTAGTTTGGCACAGGCCTTAGCTTCTGCTGCCTGGCCTTTTCCCGCTCATGCTAGACGGTCCATAATCTCGACCCCCAGCTGTAATATCCCAGACCCTTCAGATCCTTCTTCTTGGGTCCCATATTTATTTTCTCAGAGAATTTGATTTCATTATGTCTAAAATTATTTTTCAGACATTTTTCGGGTTCGGATCTGTGCGTTTCAGATTAGTTTCGGAGGTCCCAGAACGTGTTCCGCGGTTTTCGCGAGAACAGGATGGAGTTGTTCTTTTCTGAAGATAGCTTGATTTGGGTTCAATCTATGAGTTTGTGTTCATGGACCTATCTTGAAGATTGATGACTTTGTCTTTGATGCCCATGCTATATGGTATTGTAATATGTGGAGGATTTGCTACATGCTATATGGTATTGTAATATGTGGAGGATTTACTACATGCTATATGGTCTTGTGATATGTGGAGTCGACCCATCCCTACATGGAGTCAACCCCTTGCATGTGTTGTGAGACTTTGTGTTCTTGATGCTCTAATATGGTTGAGATGGAAAGTGTAGTTTTGAGGCTCATATAAGTTGTTTAAATGCATGGCTAAGAGTGTTGGTTAAGAAAAACTGAGTTCTTGCTTATGCTTTCATGCATATATTTCATAAGGTCTTGATACCTTGAATGTGTTTCATGTATCTTCTACAAGAGGTCTTTGAGTTTCATGTATTAAATCATATAACCTTCATGTTATGAAGTGTGAATTGGTTCTTAGTGGTGGAAACATGTTTCATATTGCTTTGATTGAACATTGAGAAGATTGATCAAATCACTCATGTGGATTACAGTTTTTAGTTGCTCACATGTAATGCAGAAATTGCATTGCCAGATGATCTTAATCCTATGTTGTGGTTGATTAAGTTTACAAAGTTCTCTCATGCACCTTTTCCATGTGTCTCATGTATGTATTTCATGCATTTATCATTTAGAGCTATTGGGCTTAAGTTCTAATCTTTTCTCTCATGATTTTATGTTTTCTACAAGTTTAGCTCGACCTAAAGGATGGTTTAGGTGGACCTAAATAACCAGAATTGCCTGAACTGGAGTGCAGCAGAGTTTGGTCGACCGAACTGCAAGTTTCGGTTGATCGAAATTTCCAGCAATCACTGGAACTAGACCCCATGACATTTTGGTCAACTGATGGCCAAAGCCGGTCGAACTAAATCGGCGGACTGCCTAAAATAGGATTACGAACTTGACCAAATCTAATCCTTTTGTGCTCCTACTTTTACCCATTTGCCCTTAGGTTTATTATACACATCTTAGAGGGGTTTTCTAAGGGTTTTTTGATGGGTGTATGGGCCTTTTCATGTCTCTTATATATGAGCTACGAATTTGAGGGAGAACCTCATTTGTGCTAACTCTTTCTATCTTGTAGGAGAAGAAAAGGGGAGAAAGGAAGAAGGAGCTCTTGTGGAGTGGATTTCATTTGCATCAAAGCATCTCCGGGGTTCGTGGAAGAAGAAAAAGAGCAGTGGATCAAAGAGAGGATTGAGAGGACGCAAAAATCACCATCATTCGACTTGAGCTTCGAGAAGCATTTTCTATTCATCTTGGAAATCAATGGGGGAACAATTTATACATATCTTTTATGTTGTTATTGATGTGGTTCATGATCTATGTTTAGGTTTGAGCATGTTTAAATATTTATGCTAATTTTTTTGAACTAGAAATATTGTGTGTGTGACCGTCTAAGTACGGGCATGTCCACGGTGCTGCATTTGTTACAGCGTGTGTGTGTGTGTGTCTTGATTAGGGTGTCGGATCGTGTTGGACACTCTGTCTCCATATGTTGGGGTTCATCCGCATGTGTGCAGGCGTCGTCCTGCGTCTGTTAGAGCTTGTTCCGTGTTGGGGATTTATCTCTGAGTGTAGCCTTACCGGTTTGGTAAGGGGTTGACGTAGGGAGTCCGTCGTGGTCTCGAACCACAGTCATCTTCTTGTGTTTTATTTTAAAAAAATTGGGGTTATACGTAGCTACCAATATTCGAGCATTGTGTATGAAAGTGTATGGAAGAAAAGTTCCTTTTAGTGTTCGTTGGAAAATCTGATGATCCATATTACATTGGAATTCATTGCTCAATTTTCACATATACACTTTGGGTTTGACTACGTGAATGTACTTCATGAATCAGTCATCCTTCATGGTTAATACAGTACCATCTTTTTGTAAGCACGACCCTCTTAGTGTTGTTCATGCACATCATGCTCAATAATCAATAGCATTATCCGTACACTTGTCCCAAAGGGATTTGCTTGAGTCAATATCTTATTATGCGTGCTTGAGTGTTTGATTGCTTGATCATTTTTGTTCATACCATGCATCATTTCATATTGATGCATCTTTTGATCATACTATCCATAATAGCTTAAATAACCCCATTATCAGTCGATTTTTGTTAATGACAAAAAGGGGAAGAATAATGTGCTCTTCAGTGAGACACTTGTATATAGCTCAGGTTAATCATACCACTTGTGCATAGTTTTGTCATATACTTTGAACAAAATTTAAAAATTGAGCATTTGCATATACTCTTATCATCTTGCATACTGCACGTCGAATGTCACTTTTTGCCTGGTGTTCATGGTTCACATACCTTCCTTTAATGGCAGATTGATTGTTGGGTTCGCGCGCCATTCATGTTAAAATTTCATATTTGGTTGTTCCTCTAGTTTCCCAACTTTTTGATAATGCCAAAGGGGGAGAGAGTTTTGGATGGCCACATGCACAACCATAATATATTGTCATCATCAAAAAGGGAAGGATTGTGGGATTCGTGGTGCTCCCTCTCGGTCTTTGGTGATTGTTTTAATGATAACAATATATTGTATGTCTGTATTGTAAAAAATGTCCTTTAGTTCTTGCATATCATGAATGTGGTTCTTGCATATTTATCATGGGACATTTGAAGTGCTTTGGGTCTTAACATGGTTTACATGAGTCTTTGGCTTAATTGAGTTGAATGAGGTTCATGTATTGCACTTGAGTTCATGATGTTCATATCTTGATGAAATGAATGTGCTTCATGTATATAACTCTTGAGTTGATGCATTCGTATAGTTTTTAGGGTTAAATTCTGTAGAAATCTGATTAATTTTGAAAGTGAAATTGGTTTCATGTTTAATGGACTGTATTATCTTGGCTTGTTTTGGATAGCTCATGTAATCCTTTATCCATATATGGTTGGTTGATCTGAATTGGATATGGGCTGACTTTGAATGGATCATGAAAGTTGATATGTGAGCTTCTGTATCAAACTAGTTAGATATTTGTGAATCAAACTCTCTATGTGGCTGCATTTCAGTATATGAAAATTTAGGTTGAAGGATTAATGACATGTGTGGTTCTGGTGTATTTGAAGTGAAAGCCTCAGTCTTACACTCATAGATAAATGCACTACATGGTTTCTAAAAGCAAGTTGATGAAGCTCTGTCAATGTGAATGTGCACTTATTTGCACTGCTTTAAAATTGAATGTGATTAACTGCATGTGGTATTGGTGGTTTTAAATGTGATTTACCGGTTATGCTTCTTGGAGTGTTCTAGTCTTTAAAGGGTTCCATGTCTTGTATATGTGAGTTTTGCTTTAGGCTTGGTTATGTCTAACCCATCTACTTATCCATGTGTAGAATGTGATTGAAATTGTGCCAACGAGACCCTGGTCAGCTTTCCCCGAATGACAAAAAGCTGATCCGCTGTCTGAGTCAGTTCAACACTGGTAAATTCTATCATCCTCAGAACAAGTTGTGCTGATTGTAGCGCCCGAGGAGTAGCTTCCGGGAACTGTGTACAGACCCAGGCATTGAAAAAGTGTAGCAGGCCAATTGTCTATGGATTCCTGGGGAGACGAGATCGATGCAAGTCTTCCAACATCTTGTATATCAAGCATAGTGCCACCGGGAAAAGTGAAAGCTTCGTGTCCCAAGCCATCAAGCAAGCAGGATAAATGGCCTTAGCCCTGATCACACTCTCATCACCTTATGGGAGAGTGAAGGAACAGATCCAATAAGTCAAATATGCAGCACAATGAGTGACTGCATCAACGCCGGCAGGAGTGGGGCCTCCTTGCTACCCCTCTTTCAATGCAGATGGGAAAGTAGCCTGTCGCCGAACCCTCTTCTTCCGCTTGGTAGGAGTCGATGCTACCGAGGGGAAGTCTTCATATTTTCCGCTCCCCACTGAAGAAATATTGGAGCCAAGCACCCATCCTCATGCCCCTCTTCTCCCCAGGGTTGCACGATTCACGGGTATCTTACGAAGATCGGTAAAGTATACGATACGCCTTCATCAAATAATGATAGGCAAAGCCGGTCAGATATCGGCCCTCACCGTCCCTCTGGTCCTTCAGCCAGTCCGGCCAACAAACCTCTTCATATGGCTCGTCGCCGATCGGGAGGCCACTTAACTGAGAGAGACTCTAGAGGTCCAGTGATGTCTCTCCTTCCAAGGTGTAGAAGGTGTTGTACTCTGGGCAGAACACCTCGATCATACCGCAGCACAAGCCCTTGGAGATGGGATAGCGGTACCTTGATGCATACAGGCTGTGGTACACGCCGGCTTTGATTAAGATTGGAGCATAGTTCTGCAAAACATAGTCAGTGAACTCCACTGCTCTAGCTCTGAATGCATGGGTGTCGGTGGCCTTCAAGTCAGCAAACCACCCCACAGAAATCTAGTGCTTGAACCAAAGTACTAAGCAGTCCAACAAGAATGGCTCCTCCCGATACCCCCACTTTAGCAGGGCTAAGAGCAAGTCGAAAGATGGTTTCTCCTGGTCGACACGGCCTACAGTTTCATTCCATCGAGGGGGTATAAATTCGGCAGCTCTAGTTAACAGCCCGTCTTGCGGAGTCAACTCCTGGAGTCCTAGCACTACACTCTACTTCCGAGGCTCGCTTGGCAAGTAAATGGGTTTCCCTCACATGACGAAGTTAGTAAGACTGTCACGTTTGGCAAGCAGCGCCTACTCGACCTTCCGAACGAGGAATAGATCTCGCTTCCCCTGAAGGTTGAACCGCCTTAGAAAGGATATCAAGTGCTTGTCTTTGGGATGATCCCTCCTATGATCATCTCCGCAATCATACTTAAAAGAATCGCTCCCAATGATGAGTAGGTAGCTAGTGTCCACTGTATCAGTGTCTGAGTTAGACGACTCTACAACTACAGCCAGATGCTAGTGACACCAGTCCAAGGAATCGACATTCTCCCATGTTACCACAGCTCGGGAAGAAGAAGAAGAAGAGCCAGATGCCACCGTATCTGCATCAAAGAAAATAAACAAAGTAAGAAAGTAGTTTTTAAGAACAAAAAATTTTTGAAAAAATTTCGGTAGAGTCTCCCCCAGCCTGGGAGCTTACCAGAAGAAAGCGGGAACCTCTCTCTCCCTCACACGTTCTCTCTCCTCTCTCCCCCTTTCACTAGGTTCGCGGTCCAAACGGACCCCGGTCGACACGTGGGAGGTACCGACTTGACGGGCTCGATGCGAGGATCGCGTCGGTACCCTTCATCCCTCGGACCGTGGAGCGTGGAGACACGTGCGAGTGGAAGGACGGCGTGGCCCCCGTCGCCCGATCTGTACCGATTCGCGATCTTCGCTGCGCAAGAGGTAGAGGAACTGATCCCTCATCTCGCCAGGAACCCGTTGACGCCTCATGCGTTGCCATCCGTCGTCATCTTCATCATTTTCCGTGTAAATCTCGTTTTGGGTGATTTTAGACTAATTTCTCATTTTACATTTCTCTCTCGATTTCTGATCCAGATTGTCGCTGATCGAAGCAAGGGAGGTACCGTTGGATTGGTCGCGTCGCGAGGATCGCATTGACGCCCATCTTCTCTCGATCCGCGGAGCGTGGAGCCGAGTCGGGCCAGGAGACGTCGTGTCGCCCTCTCATCGGATCGGCATCGAGTCGTCGGTTTCGTCGTAGTCCAGGTAGGGGGATGGATGCCTTGCCTCGTTAGGACACCGCCGGTACCACATGCGCCGTGGTCCGGCGCCCTTTGCCTCGTTTTTCATGCATGTTCCCGTTTAGTTTATTTTTCACCCTTAATGCTTGAAATTGTCTCCATAGACATCATCTTTTATTTCTAGTGGCATGCATAGGTCTTGAATGATGGTATGGCATGGTAGGGTAGTTTGGAATCGTGTTTTCCCGCATCCCCCGTCGATTTCGATCGATCGGGAGGGGGTTTCGGTTCTGAACTCCGGAGTCTCGAAACCCAGGTGACATAACGCATCTGTCCCGGTGCGTTATAGTCATTTGACGCGCCTACTTAGGTGCGTTATATCCCATCATAATGGACTCCTCTAGGTCCGTTATGATTGTTTAACGCCCCAGTATGGGTACGTTATATCATGCATGAACCTGTGAGTTTTTTGTGAATTTTCGAGTTCGGGTGACTTTAACGCCCCTGGTCTAGTGCGTTATAGCCCCTGTCTATTGTGTTGAAGGTCTGTTACCTTTAACGCCCATGTGCCTACACATTACATCCATATAACGCCCCTTATTAGGTGCGTTATATCCCCTATTTAACTGTGGATTCTGATCGTTCTGGTGGGCATAATGGGCCATGAGAAGCGCATTGTGTAACTATAACGCCCCACCCTTGGTGCGTTATAGCCATTGTCTATTATATTGTATGCATGTTGACTTTAACGTCCCCATCCCCATGCGTTATAGTCCTATAGCGCGCCTGCCTTGGTGCGTTATAGTCCCGATTGACTGTGGATTTATATGTGTTCTGTTGAGCACAGCAGTCCTGTCTTGGTCCGTCATGGTATGTAACTTGGTGGTCTTGATCCGTCATATACCTGGAGATTTTAAAAGTATGTTTATGTAACTTCTAATGCATTTCATGTTTCATATGCACCATGTTTAAAGTATTTTGTACACTATTACATTATTTTACATCCCAAAGGAGCAGCTTTCTCTTTCCCTGTGATGGAGCCACTAGTCGTAGCCCGACGAAGTCTATGTCGCCCCACCTGGGAGAGGTGGTGGGGTGTTCCCAATGTACGATTTATAAGCTAGTTTCCGTGGGCCCTCTCACATAGTCAGTAGTGTCCTACTGGGAGGGAAAACTAGCTAGAGGCCTGTCTGAGAGGGGCCAAATGAGGACCGTCTATAGTCTCATGTCCCTCCAGCAGCTGTTAACCATCTAAAATGACTAGGAACAGCTGGGAGAAAATCTCTAAGGGCCAGAATGCTAGCTGTTGTGGCCCGGATCAGGCCGATCCTAACCATTTAGGGCCGACCTGCAGCCAAACCAGTCAATCCAAGCCCACTCCATCTAACCCAGAGAATCCAAGTAAAGAGATTGAACATTATGAGAGGACGATCAGATTGGTTGGGCCAAGAATTGATCGGACTGGCCGATCCAGCCTGATAAAATCATTAAGACCTCAGCTAGATGATTTATCTAACTGGGACTAAGCCACATAGGGAAGATAATGGATTTGTTGCAGTGATCCTTTAACATCTCAAGACAATGTGATGATAATTCTGAAACATGAAAAAAGCAAAGACTATAAAGCATGTTAGCCATTGACTTGTTTTGTCATGTGAACTATCTTTCAGTATTTCAAGAAGGAATCAAGAAATGCATGATTTCACATTTGGAAAAACCATAAACTATGAAAGTTTTGACCATTGCCTTTGCTCGTGACATGATAGACAAGTACACTATCCACTTCTCTTTTTTTTCTGAAAAGCGGTAGGTTTCCCTCAGTCGTGTGAAGAAGCATTGTGTCAACCCCCTCCACCCCCACCAAAAAAAAAAAGCAATCATCAAAACTTTGCCTAGTACTTTTGTTTGTGAGGTGAATGTGACATGATAGGCTAGTGCAGTATCCAACCCCACCCCCTTTTTTCTCTCAGAAGTGCTAAGTTTCCCTGAGCATAGTGGAGAAGCATTACCTCACCTCCCACCTGGGATGGTACCTTCAGCCTGCCCAATTGGATTCACATAAAAGGACACTAAATTCCATATGACATCTTTATCATACATTTCTTATGGTTGTCATGGTATACAGATATATAGAGGAGTGCTAGGATGTGTTCATGACTCTTTGTGCAGCCTGGCCCCACCCTATCAGGAACCATCCAATCATGATCAGATGGTATAGAGTATGAACCCATCTGTTCCACATGGTTGTGTTGCTAACCGAATGACATCAGATGGCAGCCGGTATCCTAGAATGCCTGCTACAGCATAATGCTGCAGTAGAATCTAAAGGAAGCAGCAAGCATTGCATTTAATGCTGTAGCAGAATCTGCAATGAACAGTGACTGTGCACAGGTACTTTTCATGCCATCCAATCATGCACGAGGGTGCAATTGGCCAGAATGATAAGTGCCCTGCTCAGCACGTTGTCTGCCCACAATCCCTGAACCCTTTTCAAAGAGTCCTGGGCTTCTTCATCAGGAAAAGCCCAGGTGCCAGGCTCCACCTAAGGTCCACAGCACTCCTCAACATATACATAAGCTGACTTGATAGGAATTCTATGCCTCCATGATGAACCACCCTGTTTGCCACATTCTTTTTGGATGGTGGAAGAGTTTGCTGCTCCCAAGCTCCAGAGCACCGATCCTAGGTTCTGAGAGCAGCGAACTTAAGTTCTTCAGCTCAGTCGTCTGATCTCATAATTGGATGACTGAGATGAGTGGCAAAAGGAGCAGTAAAAAATGTGACACCATGACATTACTCTTGGGATCAACTGGCACAAGTTCCTGAAAAGCATTTTTTAAGATAAATTTCCAGGAAGCACTTGAAAGTAGAATTAAAAATTCAAGGGAGATATCCAACCATGTCACATAGCCATGGTTATTAAACAGAGAAAAATTACAACGTCAATAGGATAAGCAAATACTTAATGGCAGAATCTAAAAGATAACAAAAAATATATAAATTCTGACTTTTATGCATCATCCTGTTTCTCAGGATCTTTAACCAAATATCAATGCCCATTAATTGTTAACTTCATGTGATGATGACAAATCTATCTCATACTCTAGGATGCTGTGGCTACTCCATGGAATAATCAATAAGTTTGTCACATCACTTTCTTTATGTGATCAGACACTCTTATTTTCCATGTTCCGAGATGCTGTGGCTACTCTCTAAAACACTTGAATAATTATGTAGATCACTCTATAGTATGGTTAAAAGGTAAACACTCATTGTACATGGGATGCTGTGGCTACTACTTGTACAATGAATACTTCTCAATCAGCTAAATAAGAGCATTGATATTGTATTAAATATTATCAAGCTTTACTTGCTGATTCAGATCATATGTCAATCACGACATGCATTTACAATGGAATATGAATGTTCCACAGAATATGCATGATAATTCATGATCAAAACATGAATGTGCAGAATCAAATATTCATGGAGAATTATCATTCATGTCCATGGGAAATTTAGAAATAAAGGAAATCCCCTTAACAGCGTCAAATTTAATTTGAACATGAGAAAAAAGAACTAAATGGGGTCAAGACTCCCTTAATATATCTCTATAATTAATTGCCATAATTATAGATTTGATTTTGTGTTAAAACTGAACGAGAAAGGACCAAAAGCAAAATTTTAACGTGCTCTTGCAAATATATATAGTTCTGTCACGGAAATGTCCCCTGAAATTGCTTCTGTATCCAGAACAGTATAGCATTTACATCCAAATAGATTTATAAAACAAACCATACGCACTGCTCAAGTTATCTAATGGACTCATGAAAGCCCAAAACATGATGGGTCAGCAATCCATAACAGAAATTGGGGTTGTATAATCCCTCATTGGAAGCTTAACAGAATGAGGATCCTAAAAAGACCAATGAGGGTCCAATAACATACTTAAAGCATACATGCAGATTTTAAAGACTGTTAACTGTACGTATTTCGTAAAATGATAAGTTGACTTGGGATTTGGAGACACCACCGGTACGGGTTCGAATCCTCAAGTGGAACTCAAGTTTGAGTTCCAATACTAAATACGCAAACCCAAGTTCGTTAGGAGACTTTTAAGTATCCAAATCCTAACACAACTTCAATGCCCAATAGGAGACCCAACATTTGAGTCCAATAGGGATTGCAATATGAAAGCAAGGGCAAAGATGTCAAAGGCCCTTCTTCTTCCTCCTCCCACGTTTCCTTCTCCCACAGACCCTAGCGAGGAAGTGGGGAATAAGAGCGTCAGCAATCACCACCTATCGCCAGAATGTCGGTGACACCATTCTGATTGGCGACAGTTGCCGGTGCCCCCAACAGGGCAGACACGTGAGGTGACAGCCGGCCATGGGGCGTGCGAGCAGGCTTGCCTCCCAGGCCGCCGGCATCGCCGGGCCCTTGCTGCAGGCAGCGTCTTCGTGGAGCCCTTGTTACTTAAAAAATGAATACAATATGAGGATCTTATTTTGTACTAAAAAAACAAAAAAAAACAAAAAACAAATCGCAATGCCTTGCAGTGATTTTATCATGCGACATGTGTACGAGAGTGTGCAGGAAAAGCTTTGCACAGGGAAACCAACCATGTGACTTTATTCCCAGACTCCAAAGAATTGACGATCGACTTGAGGAGCACGTCTCTGTGAAAGTAGGAAGTTTCCTTGGCATCTACTTGTCTGCCCCTGCAAGGTATGCCCGGGAATCTTGAGCCTTGAGGTGCAAGCTTTAACGAGGTTGGTGATCGAGCCCCCATTGCTTTGACTTCATCCACTGAAGTCCCAGAAGACCTAGACCGAAGAGATCATGTAATTAAAGAGAAGACTTACAATTCTTAGCAACTTAATTTGGATCCCTTCACTGTCGAGCGAGGTCGGCGACTGCAACACAGTGATCGTGGAGATCCAAAATTCACCTAGGTTTTAAGGTTTGTAATAAAATTGGATCCGTGTGGAACAACGACACTCAGGTACTGTCCGGCGGCAGAGCACCTGGGGTATAGAGGGACTCAATTACGAGCTTCATATGGTTGTCGAGACACTTGTTTAATTTATTGCCAGTTTGCGACTGCTCCGGCCTGCATGCAGCAGCTCACAGATCATTATAGATATTCTCTCCCACTCAAATCCTCATAGACCCCATCGGTCTGTCCACTCCATCCCTTCTGGTTCCCGTTCATAGATTCCATGAATGCCACGAGCGCGCGTGGTTCGTCGGATCGGTTTATTTTATATGCGCACGTAGAAGAAAATAATAGACAGATGGGAAAAAATATCGCAGGCCAGAGCAGTCTGACAGTGCTGCATAATCCAGCTCATACCAGGCAAAGAGACTCATATTGGCAGCCATCACACGGTCGCTGAGGCACTTCAGAATATTTTGCATACACTTGGTGGCCGTGCAGTCCTCGCCACAATTGCAGTGCATGCAGATGTATCCTGTAGGTAGTCAACTTCCGAAGACATCTATAGTTTTATGGCAGTCCGGAAAATAGCAGAGAGAATTATACATGCAAGCGTCAACATTGATGAAACCTTTTGGCACTTTCCGTCTAGTTAAAGCTCTGCATTCTGCATTATTGGGCGGCGTTGCGAGTGCAGTCCCCTTTGCATGCACCTTTTGACGAGATGGCCGGGCAAGTTGACAGCTGAGGCGAGAACGACACGAGATGGAAGGAGGAGAGAAGTAGAAGGGTTGGTGAGGTGGTGCATGTGGTCGAAACTTCAAACTTGGCCGGCGCACTGAATTGGTCATCTTAATTGTATGCTACTTCAATTCTCTCCACTCTAGTCCTAGAGATATCTCTAGGGGAACCCACCCGGCCTGCAGCATGTAGCCTTGTGATCATAATTAATGTGGGCAACAGCAAGCAAGGATCGCACGCAATTGTCTGTTTTCTTCGATGGACTAATATAAGGTATCCGCCATCCATAACATAGACGGGTGTTTAGATAACAGGTATCCCTCTGACTTATCAGACGTCTCTATCTGGCGGTTTGGACTCGTTCGTAGCTCCGTTTCATGCAAGCATATATATTGCAACGAGAGGGCGGCGTACGAACACATCACCCTCGCCAAGTTAAGTTGGTGAGAGGAGGATATCTATCACTGTTAATCGTATTTGAAGCCACATTTCTATGTTGTGGCTCCGACAGGTCCTGTACTACGTGTTGGCAAGTCGTCCTATGGCGGAGTTGGGGCGCCCCGTCGGCTACAGCGACCACAACCTCGTCGACAACACCGCCGGCAGCACCGGTTTTAGCACCGCGAACGGTGACTTGCTCAACGTCAATGCCGATCTCGAGCCGCTGCGCAGTTTCATGTTTGCTCAATCCACGGCCGTCCTAAGATGGCCTTATATGCAGGGTCGACATCAAGGACAAAGAAGTTGGATGTCATGACTATTGGACCTAAGCCAAGTTGTAGGGTCACATTTCCTTTTGCACACCTCTTTGAATTGTCATATGGTAAAATCGTGGTGCACACCTCTTCTAGGTTCTCTTCTTGGAGGCCAATTTTTTGAATGGTCTTCATGGGACACACATTAATTGAAGCTCCCATGTCAATGAGGGCGGAGTCGACCTTGACTCCGTTGAGAGAGACTATGAGACACAATGGGAGTGACATGCTTTCTGGCAAAGTGAGGTCCTTATCGGAGAACGAGATGGATGGTCCACGTGTAAGGGCCATGATGGCCTCAGTCACACCACTTGTTGGAAGGTCTTCATTGACCATGATTTTTTGGAGGAATTGAAGCATAGTGGCCTGATGTGATGGAGACTTTCTGAGGAGCTCCAAGATGGAAACCTTAGTAGGGGTCCTATCTAGATGTTAGAGGATGTCATACTCCGTAGGAGGGCTTTGAGAATTAACCCCTTCTTCTGGCTGGGATGGCCTTTGGGATGGGGGAATGATGTGGTTACGAAGAGTGACATTCACCGACGCTTCCTTCGGATCATCTTGCTCCAAAGGTTTCGGGCAGATGAGCTGCAGGGGAGCTGGAGAGCTGAAAATGCATGAGAGGGAGGCTGAATCATCTCCAGAATCGACAGGAGAGGGAGAAGGGACTGATTTTGGCTGAGGTGGCTTAAGGAGGACCAAAGGGCACTCCTACACTAACTGAGCTTTTGAAAAGACATGAGGTTCTTGACATGGTATCTGAGGAGGGTTGATCAAGGTGGGTGGTTTTTGAGTAGCACTTGAAAACTGACTGGGAGGCGAGATCAGAATTCAGGATTGGGTGAACATGTTGACATCCGCCCATGGTTCATTGGCTTCCACTTCTAACTTTTCGTACCAACCTGGGAATCCTTCGACGCCCCACATCTGGGTCCTTTTGAGCACCCGTGGCTCCATTCCAATTACGGTGTTCACCCACTTACTCTACCTTGAGCTCGAGAGATCTTTGGTTGGCTGATGAGCTGGTAGCGGGTTATGTACGATGCCAAGGTCCCTGTTAGGCTTCTTGAGGTTGGCAATGGCTAGCTTCATATCCGTCCAATTAATTCTCCCCTCATCGTTCATGTCATACACCCAATCCTGAAATTGGAAGCAGTTGAATATATCATGTCCGGGGGTTCGGTGATAAGGGTAATACCTGGAGGTGTCGGCATTGGGATGGACCCAATCTTGTTGAGGGGGAAGCTGAATGGTTTCTGAGGACATAAGGGCAAAGAAAATGTGGCCCAAAGTTTTAGGCAACGGAGGATAAGAAGCCCTTTTTGGCCCAGTGCGGTTGTAGCTTTGAGGTGGAGGGACATTGACATAAGGCTTGGGATTGCCTTGCCCCTGATTTGCACTAACTTGAGTGGGATGGGAGACCTGGTGATTGTTAGACTTGAAGGGCAGCCCAACCGCATTAACTTGCTCATTTACCGTGACGCCTTCAGTGGTGGGGACGACTGGTGTCCTTTTATTCTTGGTGCGAGGCTCAAAGAAAGGAGGCAAGGTGGAATCCCTTACCTTCAGCCTGAACTATCCGAGCTCGGTTATAGAGTTGGTGAAAGGTGTGGAGCTCACTGAGCATTAGGATGGCCCTAAGCTGCTCCTTCGCTTCCCTCAAAGGGACGGCTTGTGAGCTAGAGTTTCTTGTTGAGAGACGCCTCCCTCGGAGGAACGCCTCGGGGGTCAGCCGCCCGGCTTGCCTTTGGCGTGTGAGTGCTGGCCGCACTTCGTTGCATTTGTAGGTCTTAGTCCGTGTCAGCCCTGTTCCGCATCATCTATTCCGTATTAATATCTTTTTTAATCACGGTTTTGGGTATCGGAGACAGGTTCGATCTTAGGATCATTTTCCCTTTCATCCTTTAGGGGAATATCACTTAGCCATTTATTTATTTAAATAACCATTATAAACTTATTTGTAAGAATATGTATTTATCAATATGCATAGGTTTTCTCTTCTTAATATCTTTATTCCTATTCCAAAATTACCGGTTGTTACAAGCCGGGTTTGACCGGGGGATTTTACCCCAGTTTGACCGGGGATTTGACTAGGGGTTTGGCTAGGGTTCTCGTTACCAAAAGATAGCAATGCCCCTGTTATAAATAGAGATTTTCTTCCGGGGTCTTCGCCCTCAGAAACCCCCACAAGGGGTGCTGCCCGCTTGACCCCCACGACCTGACCGCACAGGTCGATCCGCGTGCGAGGGCGTACGATGGTGGTGCATGACACGGTGGGTTGTTGGGAGCCCTGAGTCGGGCTCTAGCTAGCTGTAGAGTGGCTGGGGCTTATGCGCCCACCAGGTGCTTGGGAAAATTATCGACACGCATGTGTGTGGGTTGTATAAGGCTGCTGTGAGCTCCTGAAGCATGTGGCCAGCCCAGATGGGTCTTCCTTTGACTTCAGAGGGCTGGAGGGAGGCAACTATGGGGTAGACCCCGACCTCGTGGCGGGGTGCCACATGGCGTGGCTTGTAGTCAGGGCGCCCTCGGGTCGGCCCGAGTAGCCATGTTGAAAGTAGGTAAACCCGCAAGCTGAGTGATCGGGGGTGGGCCCGATCGATTGTTGATGTTGTCATGGGTCACGGCTAACTGGATAGGACCCTTGGTTGGGCCCAGTGACTGGGGTGCCGACATGATAATGTCGTTTGTTTGGTGGTTAGGGTGACCCTCGTTCCTTGGCAAAGACTCGTATAATGCAGCAGGCTATTCTGGGTCCCGAGTTAACCCAGTTGTTGAGGTCCCGACGGTGTGATATACCGTATGCAGGGTGTCCGGGGGTGATCCCTGACTCTCTTCAGAGTGCCGCTCGATACGACAGGTTGTCTCGAATCTTGGACCCGACTCGATTGTCGGAGAAATTGGCTGGTACAGTGCCCTTTGCCCGGGAATGATCCCAGCTTGTTATGGTGTGCCGTTTGACCCAGCGAAGTGTCTCAATTTTCGAGCTCAACTCAACTAGTAGAGCACTTTTGGCATTATGCCATTTTGATCTATTTAGGAAGTATCTCCCTATGCTTAATCCTCAATTAATTAGAGGTGAAGAGGGGTTATCTCGCGCTAGTTCTGAGCCAGAGATGATGACCACGAAGTTACGAACTGCAAGATAGGGAAACGGGTCAGAGGTGCCTAGGGATGAATCCCTAGGGGAAACCCTCTGATGCCTAAGTCAGTATGGAACTAATGAAAAATCTACTTTTAAAAGAATATAAACATTATGCATAACGTGGGATGCTAATGGAGGGTGTGATCACCAGAGACGTGAGGGCCTCAAAAAACTTAATCCATAATAAAGGAGGGATCGCGATATAAATACCTCAAAGTGAAGCTTGGTATAAGACTCTTAGGGATTGATTTGAATCACTAATAGGATTCTATTTTGACCTAATCTAGTAACCCTAACTCAAACCCTATAAATTGACCCAACTTCAACTCGCGCGAACCCAACTGTTGGATCACATTTTTTGAAGGTAAGGAGACACTATCTCAAGTAAAGCCTTTTGAAGATTTTATTCTCCTTTATGTTGTCTAACTTCCCTCCAATTTTTGTGCTAGGAGGTCGAGTTGTTAAGGAGAAAGAAGCCCCAGAAATCGTTATTCCTTTGCAGTCTCCATAGAAGATAGGGCGTCCATCCAGGGAAAAAGAGGAAAGTAGAAGCCCTAGACGAGATTAGTTCTAGTTGTACCTTAAGAACTTATTGCTCTCCTTTGTATCTTCTACCTATCCTCCAAATTTCGTGGACTTAGGACAAGAGGTTGAAGAGTTAGAGGGTCAGGCAATAGATAGTTCCAAGCAGGACGCGTAGCAGCTAGCATCGACTTCAAGCCAAAAAAACAAACTATAGAAGCACCTCCAGAGGTAGGCTATCTCATGGATGGCTAAATTAACATGTTAGGAACAAAAGTCATCTATTCTCTCTTGTTTTCATTTGATTACACATGGAGTACTTTACATTTTTCCATCACTGCACATATAGGGTTATCATAGCATGCATGAATCTTGGCCGTTAATAAGAAGATGATAAATTTTATTAATTCATGTAAATCTATGCATCTACATGCCTTGTATTTCTTCTATCATGACTTACCTTCATGTCTACTAGAATTTTCATGCATAACTTGCCCTAGAATAGGCTTTAACTGCACTATTTTGACCCTTCTGGCTGATAGGTGTAAGACGGTCTCACCGAGACCGCTACTATCTAGTAGCTGTCCCCGACTGACCACTTATGTATAGTAGCGGTTCTCGATAGACTGCTATCATGTTTCTATTTTCTGCTCCCTGTTAACTTTAAATAGAATGCAGAACAGCCCTTATAATTATATATTAAGCCTAATTATGTAGGTCTTATTACTAGCTACATTAGTACATTCTTGCTAATGGTTATGTTGTGCATCCATCATGCTAGATTCCACAGGTTACATGATTTAGAAACTTATTTTAAACTTATGTTAATTTCATGTCAAAATCTTATACTCTTGTATTAAAGTTACATTTCATACGGATGATGGACTTATTTTATTGATGTTTTGATCACTGGTTCTACGTGATTCACTCTCATCTCTTAATCTTTCTTAAGTACATAGCGCATACTCTGGTATGTGACTATTAGTTACACTTTGCACATAATAGGAACACTTTCTTGGACTTGTGAACCTCTTCGTCGGATATTCCTTCTGCCAGACTAGGTGATCTTGTTTCGAGGTCTCCGTATGTCTCCGCGAGCCTAGGATTCCCACTAGGACGCTGAGCTAGTTGTACCCTCAAAGCCCATTTAGTTAGAAAGCACTTTACCAGCATTTTAAATGCCCTGGATAGTCGCGGCCATCAGGCGACTGCTAATGTCAAGTAGTGGTCATCCCGTGACCATGTTATTCCAGTTTACTCTACTGCATCGACTCTTTCTCAGTCTAGCGTCGACTCCATCTAGAAACAGTCCTGATCTAACCGCCTCTTCATGATAGCGGTCTTGTCTTAACCCCGTCTGTATAGAAACAGTCTAGGAACGACCGCATATTTTTAGATCCTGTCTAACCCAAGGTTTGACCCATGGGTTGATTCCCTATGTTCCTAGATGGTCTGCTGATTGTCTAGAACTTAATACTATGTTCAATAAGCAATTAATGAATTATGGAATGTAAAGAATGTACCGTTATGCTACTAGATTCCTTCCGTAGCATGACCTTGGCTTAAATTCATCCTTTGAACTCTTATGACCTTATATTGGTGCGTTCTTTGCCTTGGTTACATTATTGTGGCATTATTGTTGGATTGAACATTATTGGTTGAAACATTATTATTTTCTCATGAAAGTAGCTTGATTTATAACTTGAAGATGCAAGAGCGGGCACGGACAGTGTCCAAGGACTCAACACTAGCCCCCTCGGTAGATAGCTAGAAACATGCTGAAAATCATGGGATACGATGAACACTGGCGTCGCATTGCGTCGGGAGTACTTTTTTTATAGATGGGTGAAATCTATGAGATAATCTAGTGATAATTTACATACTTGCTAGTACTTTCTTGTTCATGACTTTTTAGTGCATAGCCTGTATGGTTATGAAGTACATCCTTGTTAATGAAATGCCACTTCACTTTATAATCTTGCTTGATCATACTCTATTATTCATTCACATTCTTCCTATCTCTATAGTTCAAATCTTATTGTTACTATTGTTTATTCTTGTGTTTTATTGCATTTTCTATTACTTTATTATCTAGAGTAAAAGTGTAATTACTTAAAGCATGCCTCCACATTGATGCGAAGATACTTACTGGGCAAGTGTGCTCATACCTATTTTTCCCAATCTTTTCAAGAAGTTCAACTGAGTCAGATTCGTACTATGCTAGCGATGGGTCTAAGAGCGATAATTGATGATCGAGAGAAGACTTAAGAGTGTCATGAGTCTTTAAGTTAGTTGTAATCATATCATGTAATTTTCCCTTTATTGGGTCATGTTATGTAATTTTTCCTTTTTATTGAGTCAAGTGTGTCAAGGAGTCAAATCTTAGTCTCCATTTGTAGAAACTTTGATTACTATTCAATAAAGTGGAATTTTGAGTACACCACCTTATTTATCTTGTGGTTGAATGATTAGCACTCTGATTATATTGCTAGCTTAAGATGTGTTGCCGACTGTCTACGTTTTTCTAGTTACTTCTATTGTATACATATGGCTCACGGCATGACATCATCGATCCCAATGGTGGAAATCGAAATGAAGTCACTGAAGTGCACAGGTTCTTATTTTATCATGTGATGAATAGGGTGACCATAAACATGGGTCGCCTTATGACGAGTTTAGTTGGGTCATGTCGTACGCAAAGAAGGAGATCTTTGCCTTATGCATCACAATTAACTGGAGTTTTCTTTTATGTCGGGATCAGCTTGGCCGATGAAGTGTTCATTCCAGTGTGACAAGATGATGCTTACAACAAACATAACTTATTCTCAAACTTTGGGTACTATTGGGGTCCTAATGGACAGCTACAAAGAGATGTGAGGGTTTATGGGGAAGAGTCTGAAACTGATGAAGATGAAGAGGAAGGGTAGTAGGAAGCTCAAGGGCAAGCCCCACCTCTAGTTTAGGCAGAGGAGCAGCCTCCACCTACTCCTCCACTGCATGTAGATCCAGAGATGCCACGACAGTTCCCTCATGAAGAATCATCTTCCTAAGGCATTGGACAGCCCTCTTGGGTAGATTTCGAGGGAGTTGATAGGCAATTTGCTAGGCTAGAAACTCATGTGGATACCTTTGGGGACTAACTTTCTGACTTTGGGAGTCGAATTGACACATCTTTTCACAAGCTTGACACCTTCTTTGACACCATGACTGGTCGGATGGATACTTTTTCCCACACCTTGGACACCCTTTCTACCCATATGCCTCTCTCACCTCCAACTACGAAGATACCGACTAGGCCTTCCGTACCACCAATCGGACTCTTCTCCACATTGACCGTCAATTGGAACATCAGGACATCCTTCTGCACTCCTTTGAACGTCGTCTTCCTCCTGCTGCACCTCCTCCTAATGATGATGATGCCTCAAAGGATTCTGCTCCACCACCTTAGTGGCTGCCCTCCCGATCTTTCAGTGTCCACTTGGTTTCCTTTTCGTGTATTCCATCTCCCCTTTTGATGATGCCAAAGGGGGAGAAGTAGTTAGTGCAGGTTTTTATAACTTTTGTTGCATGTATGTCCCAATGTTTGTGTGAATGTTTGCCATTTGGCATGTGAGTCATTTGTATTGTCATATCATTTGTATTGGCATTTGTATGTGAGTCCGTTGAGGCAGTTGCATTTACATTGTCCATGAGAGTCAATGTCAATGTCTTCAAGTCTACATGTACTGTGTAATGAAAATATTAATGAATGAAATGCAGCACTTGGTTATGGCATGACTATTGGTTTCAATTTCACTTCTTCTTTTAGAGCTAGCAAATACAAATGAATGAATGGTCTTGTGTTTGCTTGAATAATGGGTCTTGATTGGATTTAATTTGCCTTGCAGACTGTAGTGATTTACTCTCCTTCTCGTTTGATCTCTTTCTTTCAAAAACTGGACTTTGTTCCCCATTCACCTCCTATTTTGATTGACGCGTTGCTATGCCAACTTCCGTTTCAGTTTGAGATGCCAACGGAATTTTTAATTGTGACTTGTCCATGTGGACGCCGCCCACCGATTGATCTATTCACTCCACTTTTCTCATCCTCTGATCCATTCTTAGATCTCTTCTGTCCTTCCATCTATCGTCTTGCACTTCCTCCTCCTCCTCTCTTTTCTTCATCTTGTTACATGATCTCCACTGATCTCCAAAAAAAAGTCAAATTTGAAACAAAGATTTCAGTGGAAGATTACGCTATCTTCTATCTGTCCTCCTCCCAGGGGCATGAGGCCCCTGCTTCTTTTCCAGTAGATTTTCTCTCTCCTAGGTTAGATGTAGGGTCTAGGTCTAGAGAAATAGGGTCTTATTCTAGGACGTCCAACCCATCCGTGCCTAAGCCGTGCCCACTAGCACGTCATTCTAAGTCCATTCCTGATAGGTTCTTGCAGGATCTAACTCAGCGATGTCATGCTCTTCTTAAATGCTCGGAGTTCATAGCTACGGCGATTGTGATAGAAGAAGATGAGGAGTAAGATGGCATGTAGAGCGATGATGGATTAGGTGTCTATGAGATCATGGATGAGAAGGACCCAATCGATGATAGCGACGTAGACGACACTGCCAATTTGTACGCCCAAGGCTTGAAGAGATTCGACGAGCCATCTTCGGCAGTGGATGAACCTACGAAGGAAATAAATCTGGGAACCGAAGAAGAACCCAAACCCATTATCATTACTACTAATCTCCCTCCAGAAGTTGAAAAAGAGTTAATCAAGGTCCTGAGGGAGTATAGTGATTCTTTCGCCTGGTCTTACGAGGACATGCTGGGTCTTGACCCCTCCTTGGTAGAACATCGATTAGTGCTTAAACCAGGGGCAACACCCATTAAACAGAAGTTAAGGAGATTCCACCCCAACATGGCCTTAAGGATGAAAGAAGAGGTTGATAAATTACATAAGGCCAGGTTCATTAGAGTTGTCTTATATCCTTAGTGGGTGGCGAACATAGTCCTTGTCATCAAGAAGGATGGGAAGGTACGTATTTGTATCGATTTCAGGGATCTAAATAAAACATGTCCCAAGGATGATTTCCCGCTACCTCATATAGACGTATTGGTAGACAACACTGTCGGGTACGAAGCTTTGTCATTTATGGATGACTATTTAGGATACAACTAAATCTGTCCCGCTCCTGAAGATCAAGAGAAAACCTCCTTCACCACGCCATGGGGCACGTACTATTATGTAGTAATGCCATTTAGTCTGAAGAACGCTGGTGCCACCTACCAAAGGGCAATGATGGCTATATTCCACGATATGATGCATGTCTACCTAGAAGCTTACATGGATGATATCTTGGTGAAGTCGAGGACTAAGGAGGAACACCCCGGTATTTTGGCTAAGGTGCTTTAGAGAACTAGGGAGTACCAGCTGAAAATGAATCCAAAGAAGTGTGTTTTCGGAGTCTCTTCAGAGAATTTGCTAGGCTTTATAGTTAGCAAACAGGGGATTCAGATTGATCCTAACAAAGCTAAGGCCATCATGGACATGCCTCTGCCTAAGAATATCAAGGAACTTCGAGGATTGATTGGATGCTTGTAGTTCATTTGAAGATTCATATCTCAGCATTCTTAAAGGTGCTCCTTTATCAAAATTTTAATTCCCATAATTCTCTATGACTAATAGTTATGATTATTTTCATTTATTCCACATGTAAATTTTTGGGGTGCTACATGACAAGTTAGGCATGGAGTTCTTCTCTCCAAGTTACACCTTTTGTGACCCCTTTAACCCCTTCTCACGGGAACTCGAGTACCCAAATAACCCATCCACATTCTTCACCACCGGCTACTTCCCACCCCCTCCCACAAGGTCTGATCAAGTCCCCACTTTCAAAGATCCGGGCCTCACAAGGGAATTCGTGACAATGGATGACATGTGCCTAGGGATTGAGGAAACACCTCACCCCAAGTTTTATACCTTCCTGGATCCCTTTGATCTCGACGATTGGAGACTCAAAGGCCAACCCATGCCCTCGCACCCCTTTATCATGACCTGTCATCCAAACATAGGGGTTATCTCCTGGATGGGAATGCATGTGTCTTGGCATACCACATCATTTAGTGAGTCAAGTCACCCCATGTATATCACACACATCTTAAGTCAAATGCATGATTCATCCACATTTGGATATACAGGCCCTCCCCCATTCATCATCACCCACAAACTTGATCTTGTGCATGATAGGACCACATTTGGATGTCCAGGTCCACCCTTGTATACTAGAATTTTCACACCTACATAGCATGGTAAGGCATAGAATGAGCATCCAAGCAAGCACATAGGGAAGAGTAACGAGACTTATGAGAAACGGGCAGATGCTCATAGGCGCCACTTAGAATTCCAAGTGGGAGACTCTATGATGGTAAGGACAGAGTGGCTCTTCCCTAGAGCCACCACCAAGTTGAGGGCATGAGGGTCTAGACCTTTTTGGGTTCTGAGATGTGTTGACAACAATGCTTAAGAGCTGGACCTTTTGGAGGGCTATGCAGTACATCCGAGTTTCATTATGGCAGACCTAGCACCCTATAAGGGTCCCGCGGTGGAACCTAGTATGGATTTTAAGCCTACCCTCGTCCTTGTGAGAGACACTACCCATGAGAGTCCACTTATCAGCCTAAGAGGTCGATGTAAGCAAGTAAAGATGATACTAGACGAGCCGAGCATCGTCATCCGGAACAGGGTATACAAGTGCTACATTGTGAGGTGGAAGAATAGACTTCCGGTTGCAGATACATGGGTGATTAGGGGGACCTGTCACGCCCAGACCCGGATGCGCTAGATCACTACACCGTTGGACCCATCTCGATGGGGTCGAGTTCTTCCCATCCTGGTGGTATGATGAGGACATCACATGCTACTCCTTTTGGCTCGGGTCGCTCGCACATCCCTGAGGAAGCTCGGCAGTAATTATCTCATGTTGTCTTTGTTTTGAGTCTTATTTATGTATTTTCTTTATTGACTTGTGGTTATGAGTCCAATTTCTCTTGTCTTGTATTGATTGGGCCTTAGTATCCTAGTTTGGGCCCATATTTGTTACTTAGGATAGTAGTGGTCATTCTGGCCAATGTTAAGGGTAGTTTGGTCTTGTAAAAATTGGGTGCCTATAAATAGGACCCAACCCCCCTCTATTTGGGACATTCATGAATGATATTTGAAATTCCTCTTTGAGAGAAATCTTCTCCCCCCATTTTTGTGGAGTGCGACTCTCTACCTCTCTTCCCCCCTCTCTCTCTACTCCCCCCCTCTCTAGGCCCCCACCCTTCTCTCTCTACCTGCTACCTCATCCTCCACACCACCTCCCAATTCACCCCCCTCTCGATTGCCTCCAAACCGGGCCAACAGGTTTTCCAGGTTTAAATAGTGCACCAGCTATATGAGTCCTGTGAGCGGAGGAGTTTCAGGAGGGGGTTACGTCCTCGACGTGGGCTCTATATAGCCTGAGGACTCTTGGTCTCCCTCATCCTTATAAACTCCTTGCTATTGAAGAACTCTCAACGGCTATAAGCGTCCGTCGGTCAGCTCAAGCATGGGGCGCTAACTCTTACCCGAGTGATGGGGGCACAGCTCAGCGAAGGGGTATGAGGCAACGGTGGGTGACCTTCCCCGTTCGGACCGATGCTCGGGCTTCCGAGCCTAGAGGCTACCTAGGAAGTACTTGGTTCTGAGTGACGTTATTAGGCTTATCTCATGGTAAGTGGGCCCCGCAGGGCTGTCACTTGAGGGAGCTGGGCCTCATTCGGTCTGGCATGACCTTGTTGGGCCACTCGTACATAGGTTGTGGAAATACCCCTCTCCACGTGTCTCCCTCCTACTCCCGAGCCAAATTAGGCTTGGTCGAGTAGCTATTTGGGCTGGACTTTTGTGGCTCAGGTGGGTGGAGATCGAACTTTAATAGGGGCCACGTGAAGTGACTATCCTGGAAGTGTGCCCATAATGATGGTAATTCTGATGGATTTAAGATGAGGAGGCCCCTTTTCTAGGAGATCGGAATGTCGCGCCTCCTCCCACTGGGGGTTATAAGCATTATGCGCTCTATGCGTTCTATACTCCCGTGGCTTAGGGTTTTGCTCTCTATCGCTTTTGCTTTTGGGGTTTTCTCATGCGCCGTGAGGGTAACTCAGAGGAGTAGAGAATTGCGACGGCCTTCGCAGAGCAGGCAGAGATTATTGCAGCGGCGATTCGGTAGCTTCCACTTCCTCCGGAGTTAACAGAATCATCTTCCTCTAGTTCTCCTACTCCTTCCATGGCGGACCAGCGTCCGGATGCTAAGGAGCAGAGGAGTGGGTGGGCCTTAAGGACATCGTTGGTGCCGCCAGCTCCGAATCACAGTGAGTTGGACGAGGCGGATGTGAAGAGGCTGGAGCACCGGTACGATCTCCCTCGGAAGTATCATTTTTCTACTTCTGTCCCTCACGAAACGAGCCTGGACTCTTGCCCTAGATATTTCTGTTCTTTTCTTCTGTCATGGAAGAGTGGGTTCCACCTCCCCCTCCATTCCTTCTTCGTTGAACTCCTTTGCTTCTTCCAACTGGCTCCTATCCAGCTGGTTGTCAACTCTTAACTCTTCATTTATTCTTTTCGCTTCCTCTGCCACCAGTGCTAGATCATCCCCTCGATGGATCTTTTTCATTATTTCTTCGAGTTGAAGAAGCACCCGCAGGCGAGCAAGGGGTTCTATTTCATCCAGGCGAGATGAAATAGGAGCTGCGTGTCTCTGTCCTAGAAGGACTCATCCCACAAGGGGTGGAAGACACAGTACTTCTGGGTGGGCACATCTTCAGTGGATACGTCTTGAAATTTTCCAACAGTGCCCAACTTCCACCCGAGCATTCCTTCGAAGCCCACCGAGGTATCCCCGGAAGTGGAGCAGAGGGCTGTGGTTCTCCTAGAGAATCGCCGACCGACGGGTGAGCTGGTGATTCCAGCTAACATCGAACAGTGCCTTTCCGAGCCGCTGCCGACGATGGGTAATGGCCTCAGGAATTAGCTTCTCCCTCTATTTGAGAAAATGCTCTTCTTTTCGCCCCCATACCTCCACGGGAGAGGGAGAAATCAAGGGGGAAGCTCCCCTGGGACCCCTAGTATGCATCTAAGCCATCGAAATGTCGAATCGTGGCCTAAAATCATAGATCGGGCGAACTCTCCCCAAATCATGGAAAACCCTCCCCAGCATGAAAACCCTGTCTCACGGCCTCGCCTCGGCCTACAAACCACGGAAATGAAACGCGGGGAGCTAGGGAATGTCACCCTACCTCAATGGAGTGAATGCTCTGCCGAATCGACATCGAAATCGTGAAGAATACTTTTAGAAATCCTCATTCCTTCATGAAATCCCACAATCTTTACACTGCCACGACCGCCTCGCCGTCGCCGTCGCCGTCGTCGTCATGCCATCGCCCCGCGCCGTCTGCAGCCGGTGGGAGCTCGCCGTGTGATCGAACGAGAGAGAAGGGAGAGGGGCGCGGTCACGGGAGGAAGAAGAAGAAGGAAGAAGAAAAAGAATGAAAAAGAAAAAGAGAAAAGGGTTTGATATTTATAGAAAATCTTAAAATTTAAAAAACTATCAAAAAATAGAAAATCATGTTTCTGCGATCCTTAGAATGCACCGATCGTAACGATACCACTCACGCCTAGGTGAACGACCACGTTCGCCCGTAACGGTGTGCCGAAGGATTTGCCGAAAATTGGGTCAGAAATTGAAAAAACGTGCGGAAAAAGTCACAGAACACCTCCGGGCCCTCGAAACGACCCCGGATCGCGCAGATCGGAATGCGAAAGATGTCCGAAATGAAATTTCAGACACGACAGAGCCGAACGCTCTGAGAAACATAGGTCTGAGACCTAAAAATAATGATCCAAAAGGATCCAGGCCATCACATATTCCCCGTTTGAACCGGGAGAAGGACGGTCTATGGATGGCCATATATCCCCTGGTGTGGCCCATGTTCGACCGCATGTCCCTGAATAGCCCAGAGTGGACCGTCCAAGAGTACCAGCTTGGCTAGTGTTTGATCTTGGCTGATTCGAGCCTCGGATGCGTGGACCTCGATCCACGTGTTGACCCATGGTCTGACAAATGCTGGGCATTGTGTCGAGGCCAGGTGTTGTGCTACTCTGTTGTCCCGGGAGGTGTGTTTTCGGCTCGTGTCACCATGCGGCGGCGCTGGTACGAGGAGCATTCCTTGTGCTATCAGTTCTAATGTTATTTTTTGTAGTTTGAGAGTCTACTCCTTTAGAGACACTCCACTAGTCGTAGCCCGCCAGTACGCGTGTGCTGGTGTCCACCTGGGAGTGGTGGGACAACTACCCTGAGGATGAATTTTAAACTGGTTTCCCTACATCGTCAACCAGAGTCTGATTGAGGGGAAAGCCGGTTAGAGGCCAGACGTAGGACGCATGGTCTGTGTGTGCACCCGTGGTTGGGGACGGTGGACGAACGCTGACGAGCGTCACCCCAGCTAGTCACTTGCTTTGTGGTTATTTGAGCGTGTTTGAGTCTCACGCCCTAGATGTGGTAGCTAGACACTTGTGACGCGGTATAAGACGTCAGTGGATGCATCCAGTCATTCTTCTAATAGGAGATACTTCTATTCTGGATAGGGAGTGACAGACTGTTAGTTTCAGTGACATTGACCTTGAATTTTGGTCATGTCGACTGGTGAGTTTTGGTTGTTTCGCCATCGCGTGCGTGTGTGGGTTTTCCTATCGTGAGATGATGCTTCTGAAGTCGACTTCTGAGCTAGAAGACATTATCTTCTATTTCATATTTTAAAAAAAAATCATTTGAATCGGCGTCCATCTTGGTAGACACTGTTTATTTTAGCGTCCTACCTCTTGGACGCCATTTTGCTGTTCATCAGTCACACACCGTGACACTTCCCAGATTGCTATGTGATTGCATCAGTTGCCTGTGGTCGATTGACTATCCTGCTACTACTATGTTCCCTGACATATTTGCCACTATTTTCACCTACTGTCCCTCGGGTCCGCTCATATTGTCTTATTGCTATTACTGTACTCTTGTGACACTTGCTTTCATACACTGTCTCAGCATACACTGATACCTGTTGAGTTGGGCCGCCGAGGCATTTGCCATTGTTGTACTGTTCATTGCCATCATATCACTACTATCATCATACTATTGTTTGTTCCTGCTGCCATGCCATATTGATGTTATCATCCACCTATTGCATTGTTGCATACGGTCGAGGGACCTCCTCCCTCCACACCCTTTAGGATCCATACCTTTTCTTGGACTTATAAGTGCCCTCCATTGAGCACTCCGTCTCATTGGATTGGAACTTGTTTGTCTAAGACCTCCATAAGCCCTCGCACCCGTGAATTTCCTCACGGAAGCTAGGCAGGTTGTACCTTGGAGCACCCCGTGTTTAGTTGGCCTATCACGGTTGAGAGAGTGGAAACTTAGGTTCCCGGTGGTAAACTCAAATTGGCACATAGCTCCTCACAGTGTGTGAAAACCCCATTCCTCATACACATTGAAAACACTCTTAACTGGATACAATTCTTAAAATTTGGGCGCTTAATGCATCACAACCTCTTTGTTGCATAATTTGAAACTGGACATTTGAATGGGTGTGGTTAATTGTGTTAACATTGAGTGTCTTCATTACTGTTAATTGATTGTGCTCTTTGACCAATTGCAATTACTTGGTTAGACATCTTCTACATAGTCATTAGAAATATGATGCTCAGGTCAGGTAGAACCCTTGAGATGGATAGTTTGGGGCAGTTCCAGGAAGAGAGTGAGACTGGTCGGTACCAACAAAACATTGAACTTTCCCAGTAGTAATACCATGAAGAGGGAGGCCATCACCATGTTTATTATCCACCCTCTCCACATCAACATGTCAACTTTCAGGGAGATCATGCTCCCACTCATTACTTTACCCCTCAATACCAAAATTCGCAAGTCTATGTGGTCGACACTAATCAAGTGGGAGACCCTTCCTTATCTCAAGTCCAACCCCAGTCTACCTCTGAGGGAACCACACCCTCTCTTAATGTTGACGATCTTATTAATGCTCTCTCTCAGCTGGATGAGGCACAATGCCAAAAGATCTAGGCTACCCTGAAAGGGAAAGCTGCCCCTTCTTCATCCTCAAACCCCCTCCAGGCCACGAGTGGCCATAGAGTCAGCTCCCCCAATGACTAGGTGGTCCATCAGGTGAATCAAACCATCTTTCCTTCTCGTCTTGCAACCCCTGTCCCTATCGCAGCAGGTTATTCTTTTGCTAAACCACAGAATCCCTCAACTCAGTTGTTTCTGAGGAACCCTTCCCCAAATCAATTCCCCTCCAATCCGGCCCCAGCCGAGTCCAGTACCGACGTCCTCCTACAGAAGATAGGTAGCATGGAAGAGCAGCTAAAGAGGATGTCCATTCTGAAGGACGCTCCAGAAATTGCGGTTCCTGCCTTGCCAGTGTTCCACCTACCACAATCAAAAATCGACAATATCGAAGAAAACAACTCTGCAAAGGAGGAGGAGGATTGACGAGAGCCCATCATCAAGATAAAAAAAAAGGTTGGCTTCCTCCCGAGCGGGCCCAAAAAATTCAATTACTACGCAAGGCGGAATCCTACTCTTTGTATGTGCTAGTTTGTCCTTGCCTACACGGGCTAGCTCTCTCCAGGCCTTCGTCAAGTACCTATAGCAGTGCAACATCCGGCACTTCCCTTCCCCATTGGTATGGCTGCGGTGTAAATCGTCGAGAACCACCTCCTCATATGCTTGGCCAACAATGGACAAACCGAAAATGCGATGGAAAGCCCACAAATCTAATGTTGTCTCACCCTCTGCGATAACAAAAGTGTTCTAGCGGCGGCGGTTAAATTTCTCCGCCAAGGCCTGCAACAATCTAATGTAGCACGGATAATCATATAAGGCAGCAATCACAGCGTGTCTAATTCCAACTTCTCCAATGGCACACTAAAAAAATGAAGGATGCCTGTCAACCATTCAGTAGCCCCGCAATGGTAGTGGTGTGAAGAAAGTACAGCCCAGTCACCATACCAACTCGACACTGTCTACCGCAAGATGTCCTCAACCAAACATTGATGGTCATAACCATCCCGAGTGAAGTCCAAGCCGGATGGAATCAAAATCATACCATCGATTGAATCTAAAGCAGCTCAATGGTGACCGTGTATATCCCATGTGGCTGGTGTCCAAGAAGTGACCCGCACTTGAAATCCCCACATTTACTGAAGAAACTCAAACAATTTGCACTGGAAACTTACCACTATCGTAAAAAGTTCACGGGTCAACTCGAGTACATAAAAGCACAAGTACTCCACATGTTGTCCCAACCCTACAAGATGGCCCGCTCGAGCTGACAAATCTCCTCCAAAAGTGGGTCCCCGATCTCCATACCGGTGGGTACATAACGAATGAAGTCAAAAAGGTACTGGTCCAAGGAGAATTCCCGAGCATATCCACCTGAACGATCATAAAAATAAATTCCGTTCTCACGAGAATTGCGGGTTAAGTCCATGGCACCTTCACCATCCGCACCCTCGCCTAGGGGCCCCTCGGCAACCAAAGTCAAGCCCCGGTCAAATGCATTAAATTTTTCAAAAGTGATCGTGGGCAGGGCAAATAAAGGCATAGGTTCTTCGTTCCTCTAACCCACGGACCCTTCTGGGAGTACGCCCATCCCCGCCAAAGCGCACCATGATAACAAGTTCGATGCAAAAAGGAAGGATTCCAACAGATAATATATCAACATACAAGTCAAAAATCTCCGCCATGTCAACAAGACGAGAGAGAAGGTAAGAAATCGCGGAATGCACGGGCCCCCCTTCATCGTCCCCAACTCCGACGAACATCTTGTGGGGCATTTGTTGCACCTATTTATTTTCTCAAAATTGTCGAGGTAAACGAAAGGAGAATTAATCCCGTGAAGGACAAGATGGTACAAAGTCGAGGCCGCTACGATATCCGAGTCCAATACAGGTCTTGGGAGTCACGCCGTAGTAACGACATAAAGCAACGAGGTTTCACAACAAACGGGCGATCATGAAGATGCTTTGTTGTATTTACGAAGTGGTCGCGCGAAGAGCGGAAGCAATCCCGACACGAGCGGCGCGAGACGGAGCACAAAATAACCCCGGAGGTGTCGTCTTCCTTTCCACGTGGCCAACACACATGAAAAAAACCAAAAAAAATAAGCAAAGCTGTAAAACCTATCTAAGCAGTTTAAACATCTAACTATATGCCAATTTAATATAAATATTAGCGTCATTAGCTAAATCTACCAATAGAATAAACTTTAGCTAACCGAGTGACAGGAATAAGGAAAGAAAACCCACTAGAAGGTAGAAACTAGATGCGTCCACTGACGGCTTACACTACGTCTCAAGCAACTCGCATGTTAGAACGGCACAACATGCAAGAGGCGTAATAGTACCAAACTAAGTAACTAGTCAGAGTAACACTCATCAATGTCAGTCCAAGCCTCTGACCACGTGTGCACACACTAACTCTTACCTAGAGCCAGGTCTCTAGATAGTTCTCCCCCTCCCCCGTAGGACATTACGGTAAAGAGCTAGGGGCCCTCGGTAACTAGCTTAAGAACAGTATGACGGGAACGCCCCTCCACCTCTCCCAGGTGGGGCGACACTAGAGGTCACTGGGGTATGACTAGTGGTTCCATCATAAGGAAAGAGAAAGTAATTCTATCGGGATCTAAAATAATACCACAGTTTATAAAATATTTTAAACATGGCGATAATGCAGTAATTAAAGCATAAATGACTGAATATGCTAAGAAATTAAAACTACAGGAATTAAACGGTTTGAACAAGACCACTCAAAGACTGAGCGGTCGAATGATAGTCTGCTCAAGGGGCCACACGGTTCAAACAGGGCCTCTCCATTACAACGTTATGTAGGGTTCTAAACAGAATATCACAGTTTTAACATGGCCGCTCAGGGAGTTACACAGTTAAGGCTGGGCCACTCAAAAGGCTAGATCAATTAGGCCTTAGTCGCTCATCGACTAACCTTGATAGGTTTCATGGGTTTGGACGGTTGAGGGCCGGCCGCTCACATAGCGAGGCGGCTAGGGACTGCCCGCTCAAGGGACGCAGGGTCCATTGGGCGGTCAGTCGACAGGCCGTTCAAGGTGCTTGAATGGATGGACTGGGGCTGCTCTAGTGTTACCGCTTTACTGTTCATGGGAAACACACGGCATGGAGGGTGCCGTGCACAGTCTCAAGTGGTCCGGGTTGGACCACTCAAAGGGGATTAAACGGTCTGGTGTTGACCGCTCACTGACGGGACGGTCGCAGGGTAACCGTGCCATTACCGCAGTGACAAGAATGGGGAAACCAGGGTGGAAACCCCTCCCGGTCAGCTCGGATTGACGGGAAAAGAAAAACTAACTAACCTGCCAAGCACACACAACCATTCTACAGATATGCATGCCATCAAAACTTAAAGACGATGCCCATGGATCAATTTTTAAGAAAATAGGTTAAATTACACTAACATGGGGCTATGCACAGAAATCGAAGAAAACGTCGGCCTACGACGGTGCATGTGGTGCCAGTGCAATCCTAGCGAAGCAAGGATTCCATCCCCCAACCTGGATCGCGACGAAACTGACTTTTCGGCGTCGAATGGGTAAAGGAAGCCGCGCCGATCTCACTTTTGCACCTGTCTCCATGCTCTGCGGATCGAGATGTAGCTAGCATCCACATGATACTCGCGACGTGAGCAACCCGTAGACGTCCTCTGCACCTCCGTCCGCAGTCGAATCGGTCGAAACCCAGCAAGAGGGGTCGACGGCGTCGCGTGAGAGAGAGAGAGGGTGAGAGAGAGAGAGAGAAAGAAAATGGGGAGAGAGAAAGGGTCGTGCGATTGTTATAAAAATATGATTTTTATATTTTATGGTGTACTTGCAAATATTTAGGCGAGAAGGCCCATTAAGTTTGCCTTATGAGGCAAGCTCCTATATAAGGATTCACAGTTATGTGTACCGAAAGTTGCAGATCGTGTGCGGTGGATGCGAGACGCATACACTTCAAAGGTGGCTAACCACTTCGGGGTGAACAAGACAGTGCAAAACTTGCAATGCTATGTCTACTGGCCGTGGATGCAGAAAGACGTGACCCGATTCGTGAAGGGCTATATATTGTGTAGCACGTCCAAGCCCACAAATTAGAATGTGGGATTGTATAACCTCTTACCGATTTTGACACGTCCTTGGGAGAGTGTCTACTGGCCGTGGATACCGCAAGACGTGACCCGATTCGTGAAGGGCTATATATTGTGCAATACGTCCAAGTCCACAAATTAGATTAATGTGGGGTCGTATAACCCCTTATCGATTCTAACACGTCCGTGGGAGAGTGTCTCCATGGACTTCCTAGGAGGCCTTCCGAGAACACGGCAAGAGCACGAGTACCTCTTTGTGGTAGTTGACAGATTTTCGAAGATGGTGGTGTTCGTGCCCTGCAAGAGGATGATCACTGGCAAGAATGCAGCGTGGCTATTCTTTGAACACGTTTGGACTCATTTCGAGTTGCCAAGCTCGATTGTGTCTGACCATGATTGTCGTTTTCTTAGCTATTTTTGGAGATCCTTGTGGTCCATGATGGACACCAAGCTACAGCGAAGTACAACCTTCCATCCACAAGCCGATGGACAGACCGAGGTGGTCAATCTAACTATGGTGCATCTTCTGTAGGGCTACAATGTCGGTCTTCCCAAGACTTGAGATGAGAGTTTGTCTTACTTGCAATTTACTTTCAATAGAGCAATGCAGAGTTCCACTAACAAATCACTTTTTGAGGTGTGCCTAGGCTATTTGCCACAAAGCCTATTCAACTTGGAGTTCACGGTCAGACCCACACCCCAGACTACCAAGGAGGAAGGTAATATGGCCAAGGCACAACGATTCCTAGAGGGCATTCAACAGGTGCATAGTGAGTTGGAGCAACAACCGGAAAGAACCTTGTAGACGTAGGAGTGGCATGATCAGCATCAGGTCAAGGGTGACTTCCAAGTTAGGGACCTTGTTTGGTTGCATGTTGGGAAGGAGTGACTGAAGGGTGAAAGTAAAAAGCTTAAACTCATCATATATGGACATTTCCAGATCTTACAGAAGATCGGCGACAATACTTGTCAGTTGGAACTGCCTACATACATGGAAATGTACTCGATGGTCAACATCGAGAACTTGAAGGCTTTTGAGCCATCAATGTTAGATGATGAGCTAAGAGATACTTTGTTGTCGGTGGAGGACCTTGTTACAGACTGAGAAACAATATTGGTGGAAGATCCTATATATCTTGGAGAAGACAACAACTAGACGCGTGACAAATTTCATATTGAACAAAAAGGTCAGCGACCTAGTACAGCAAGATGGTTCATGAGGGAAAGTCAAGAAACTGAGTTCTCTCATTTCCAATTTTAGATCTAGTAGAAGTTGAATCCCACTAACAAGAGGAGACATGATCCGGGAGGATCTCAAGACCCATTCCATACATGACCAAGTCTCGTGGATGGACAAGTGGTGTATGTTTTACTATTTTTAATGTAGGGTTATTATGAATGGATAAAGTTTGGCTATTCCTTTTTCCATTCCCCATGCTGGTGGTTACCTATTTGTGTTGTTTTGATGATAGTAACTCTCTGAGTCACCACCTAAGATTGCATGTTTGCTTGAGATGAATGGCATTGTTGCTTGATTGCTGCTATCTGTTCTGGATTCGTGCATATGGGCTATCAAGCAGATAGCTTGGTCAGTGTTTGCCTGTGCATAAGTGTTTGCCTGTGCATATTAGTCTAGGACTTTTGCCCGTGCATATTAGTCCAGGACTTCTTTCAAAAGTCCATGTATTACATTAAGGTTGAGCCAAGTCTATGGACAGGGTGTCTTATGCATACACTCAACTTAAACGTACTAGGTCTAAGTCCTTGCATAGTCTGTGCAAGCATTGCATGCCATTCATTGTTGAGTCCAGGCATGTTCATGCTATTGAGTCTGAGCATGAACAGTGCACGTCTGTCTGGTAATAGAGTCCATGCATATCTGTTCAAGGCAGAACTAAAGTCCGTGCACAGTCTTCAAGGTGCATCATATAAGGTTAAGGCATGAAATCATAAGTCCATGCATGTCTCACACTAAGTCATTTCAGTCTTAGCATGGAAAGTCTGTGCATGGTCCGTGCACAATATCATAAAGTCCGTGCACATTCCACCGTATCACAATGATCAAAGTCTGTGCACATTTTGGACTTAGACGAAATTCTATTGGGTTGCTTGTTAAAGTCCGTGCATGCTTTGCATCTAAGTCTGTGCATGTACAGTCTCTGTAATGTAAGTTCATGCATGTCTCATACTAAGTCCGTGCACATCTTAATATAGTCCGTGCATGTTGTTCTTCCAAGTTTGTGGATGAACAGCCCACTGCACAGCAAGTATTTACATAGTCCATGCATGTTCTGGCCTTGGCCAAGAACATGAGTCCGTGTACATTCTACTTAGAAGGAAGGCAGAGTCCGAGCATGAACAGTCATGCCTTCACTAAGTCCTTGCAAGTCTTTATATGGTCCGTGGAAGCCAAACCCCGTGCATATTTTATTTTTAACACAAAGTCCATGCACGCCTTCATATGGTCAGTGGAAGCCAAACCCCGTGCACATTCTGGACTTAGTGGATTGTTGATTGGGTTGCACCCCAAGTCCGTGCACGCCTTCACAATGTTCGTGCACGTCAAACCCCGTGCATATTTTCTTCCTGTGTGCTACTTGTGTTTAAGCCCGTGCTTGTTCACTTCACAAAACTTGTATCCGTGCATGTTTTGACCGTTTTACAAAACTTGCATCCATGCAAGTTTCCTTGAAACATGCATCCGTGCATGTTTTGCTTCATAAAGCCCATGACTTGCAATCGAGTCCGTGCATGCATCATACCCCGTGCACATTCATCAAACCAAACACCTGCATGCTCTGCCTACTATCAAGCTCGTGCATCACCGTATTAGTCTTGCATTAAGGTCAGTGTTTGCACCATTGCAACTTAGTGTATGTACGAGCATACACTATTACACAAGCTATGCATGTCCGAGCATATGCATTATGCATTCTTTGCAAGTCTGTGCATATGCACTATGCCTTCTCTGCTAGTCCGAGCATACACCGTTATTGAAGCTATGCTAGTCCGAGCGCACATCAACACTCGTTCACATTTTGGCTCATTGCATGTTGGAGTCGGTGTACACATTGTGGCCAAGCTAGTGTAAGTCCGAGCAAGTCTATGCTATGACTACCTTAGCTACAGCAAGTCCGAGCAGGTACTGTAGCAGTTAATCTAAATGCTCTAAACATACTCCGTGCATACCCCGTGCATCTTTCGTCTATCTAGTATATTTTCAACTGAACTAACAATTATTTTTGTGTTGACAGGTAATATTTTGTGGAAAATAAGGGTGGCACGCGATCCACGGTTGGATGCAGTGCCAGGATCGTGACACGTGTAAACTGAATGGCAAGATGCTACCATGTGTGGAGGCTCTAGGGCGGGACTTCGTGGAAGACACGCGCCCTTTCTGTTGCTGGTATAAAAGGGAGTTTTCTCTTTCTTGGGGATGATGATCGTGAAGTTTTTCTAGAGAAGTAGAAGCCGATCTATGCGATCCAGAGAAGAAAAAGAGAGAAAAGCAAAGAGAGAAGAAAAAGAGGAGAAGAGAAGTGTTTTGAAAGTGGAGTGTAGAGAGATTGTGAGAGAGAAGGGTCTTTCAGTCTTCTGGTTCAGAGTCGGAGCTGAGATTGCTCAGTGTTGAGCTACATTTCCCATTTGGGATTTCTGTATTTTTTTTGCTTTGTTTCTTTAATTTTTTGAACCTGTTCTTCAAGCTGTTCGACAGCAGAGGTCAAGTTGTGAGTCAGCGGTCGGGTTAAGCTATAAGTCCCCAGTGCAAGCTGTTACCCAGCTGTGTTGGCAAGTTGTGAAGCCCAGCAGATTAAGCTGTGTGTCAACGGAGAAAGCCACATTCCTATTGGAGTGTGGGGTGGACGTAGATCTCTAGATTGAGATCGAACCACCTTAAAAGCCTGTGTCTACTGTGCGATTGAATTTGTTGCTTGTCTTGTTTTAATTCTTTGTTCCTCGCTCAACAGATGTTTGATAAGGTAGTGTAAGATCCAGGTTATAGAACCTGTTCGGTCTTAGTAGTTCTTGCTAAGTAGTTGGTGACTGTCTAGCTGATGCTTGTTCATATTCTGCTTTAGACTCTGCTAGTGTCCAAATTTTTAATCGGGTGACAGATCCATTCAATCCCCCCTTTCTCGATCTCCTACAGACATTCCATCTGTAGGATTTGATCTCTAGGCATCCATGCCGCCGGCAACGTCCGGAGCAGGCTGAGAGGCCTCCATCTTCAGCACTCTGTCAGCTGGGATCAGTTCAGCAGACCCAGCCCCACTCACGGCACCTAACCTGTAGCACCCCAACCGAACCCTCGGACAATCCGGGGCTCCTCTAGCGACCTGCCACCTCGGCCCCAGATAATTTGGCAACGGTCCCACCCCTCCCAGTACCCAGAGGCGACTGCGGCAAAGCCCTTAATAGCTTGCTACCCTGCAGGGGTAGTGTGGCCATTTGGCCCCTTCGGCAAATTTTCCCACCCTGCCTAGCTAGCTTATAGCCCCTCCTTACGTGGAGGACAATGTTGGTTGTAAATTTAATTTCCCTACCCCTAGTCCAACCCCCCTACGAGGGGTGTAGTGATTGTAAGCCTTTAAATTTCAGGTTGAAGCATCATCAGTGCGGTGTGTGGGTAAGCCCACGCTTCCTCGCTCGCCCTCGTCTCTGGTCGGGGTCGACATCTTCACGCCAACCAAGTGAGATTCGGGTCCTCATCCTCTACTGGTTTCATTTACTTGCTTGACTATTATTTCATCTAAGTTGCCCATCGGCGGTGAGGTGAGTGCCTGATCCTGAATTCTCATCCAATTGAGTGCCACCACGGGGTGAGTTGTGAGAGAGCCCTACATCCCAACCCCTCGGCGTGCTGGCCACCCACGAAATTGGGCATCTCAGACCCTCAGGGGTTCAACCTCAAGCTAGCCAAATCCTGAAACAATGAGGTCCCACTTCAGACCCTCTCCACTATCGCCAGTCCATTTACAGACTTGAGTGTGCGCTACACAAGTGAATTCACTCGAGTGAAATCATTGGTCCTTGTGTTGCCTGTGAGTCTAGGTCCGAGGTACCTTTAGTCAACCCCCCCCCATAGCGTGAGTCCTCGATAGGAAGGAGGTATATCAAAAGACGTCACCGGAAGGATCGGTTAGGCCGGTCTGGAAAGCGGTCTTTCTAGCATTGAGGAAGCCTTCGAGCTCATCCTTCGCCTCATACCGCTTGCTGTCCTTGGATTCACGATTTAGGCATCCATTTGGGCTCTTTGCCCGTCTCCCCTTAGTCGTGCCACGTCACCTGACGATATACGAGTCTGCCTGAATGCAGTCATGCCAGGTTCACTTCGTAGACCCACATGTGTGCGTCACAATGTTAAATGTGGTCTCATAATAAAAGGTAGCCACTTATCGATAGCCCCATGAGTGATCACGGCTACTTAGGAGGCTAGCCCTCGGGTTCTCCATTCATCATAGGGTATGGGATTGCCGTTGGGCATAACTGTCATTCCAGAGATAGTCTTGACATTCCATAGACAAAGCTCTTATACCCTCCCCGTTATTCTTCGGGACAGGGGAGGTGTTGCTGAAATCTTCCTTGAAAATAAATCAAATGAGCACATGAATAAATGGTTAAATAAATTGATGATAATGTGTTTCCGATCAACCCCTTGTTGCCAGCATTTCTCCTACTGGAACTTCTTCGCACCATGCTGGCTCTTCGTACGTTTCCCACAGACGGTGCAAGAGGAAGAGGGGTGATCTCGCGCTAGATCCTAAGCCGTACGATCCTATTGTCATCACCACGAATGAGAGATCTGCAAGGCAGGAAACGGATCAGAGGAGCCCAGGGTTGGCACCCCTGGAAAAACCCTCTGCTGCTTAAGTCAGCAAACTGATAGAGCGTAGGTGGAATGAGAGTAGGAGAAGAAGCGAGGGGCACGAGATCACTCTCCTGGTGGGGACACTGGGCCCACTATCAGACCCATTGCTTGGAGTTGATGCCGTGCCGCCCAGACCGTACAGAGCTTGTGGCTCGGTGACTCACTCGAAGACCCGGCATCCTGAGTATTTTTTTTATTATTTGTGTGTATTGTACATATTAATGTATTGTGTGCATTTGTTGTGGACGCAATTTTTCTTTTTACATGTTGTTTACTATTTATTATTTATCTATTTATTAATTATTTATTGACGTGTCAGTCATATACGCGACAAATTTATTATGCGCTCGATCTAACTTGGTCAGTCAATTATGAGGTTCGGGTCGGGATCGGAAGTCTGTCATACCGTAAAGGTTATGGTGTTAATTACGCCCTTCCTAAGAAGGACAACCCTTGATTAAATGTCAAAGTAGGAGGCCTCGGGGGGCATTTAAAATATTAATGTGTGTATAATAAATGAACATGTAAATGATGCGCTTATTTAAATGCATAGATCAAATCCGGCAGCATCTCCCCTTGTTTCAAGGTATGCCAGGTGAGGATAGGAGACTATTCACGCAGTGGTGGGATGGAATCCGAGTAGTGGTTAGAGTGCTCTCCCTCGATGTATGTCTTCGAGGAGATGTCCCAACTTGTTAGTTTTCCCCAAGGGACAGAGCCGAAAGGGGTATGTATTGACGATGCTCCCTTGGCTTATTGAGGTTGTCATTATTAAATCGTGGTTCCGACAGCATCTCCCCTTATTTTAGGTCATGCCAAAGAGGAAATAGGCTATCACCCACGGAATGCCAGGATGATGGTCGAAACGGGAGAGCGCTGAGGCTCCTAAACAGTGTAATTACCTTACAGTAACGTTTGATATTCCCCTTTGGAAGCCGATGGGACTCATGCAGAGGCAGAGCCCTCCGGACTTACGGGGTTACATGTGGGTCTGATTTGGGACGATGGAATGTAGGGGAGGTCGACCCCCATTAATTTATCTCCTAAGACAGATGTGATGGCTCATTGGCATCCCCTGGACAAGCCCAGCAGGGTTGATGGAGGTTCATCCAAGGTTTGCGGAGGGCTCTCGACGTGGGCATGGAGTGTGTGGCTCTCCGCTTGGCTATTTGGAGGGAAAAATAAGTAACAGGATCTCGGCGCGCCATTAATTGGATGTTGGGTATAGGCTCTCGGCGCAGTGGGGTTGGAGCAAACAAGATGGAAGGGGGGGTTTCGGCGCGGATAGGTCTCGGCGCGCAAACCCCTGCGCCATGGACTATTCATGGCGCCGGGAAGGTTTGGCACCGAGAAGGTTTAAGGCTATATGGTGCTTTGTTTTAGGATGTTTGGGGATTTTTGGACTGAAGGTTTTAGCTAGGGATTTGAACGGGGTTTGATCTGATTATAGTTTGGTACATGGGTAGGTAAATCAAAATCAAAGGGAGGATGGAAGGGGATTCGTGCGTTAATTCAGCCTAGGTCTTTTTCTACTTACAATAAATCTTGTTCAAGTCTGAAACCTCCTCTCTATATTGCTGAAACTCTCCATGGTGAAATTTTAATATCTAAACTGGGTCTCTTGACTAATATCTTATGTGAGCCTTCTGGTATATCAAATGGTGTATGTTGGAATGATGGGCTAAGCCTATCAGAAAGACAACACTTTGCGTGAGGTGATCTTCGGATCTACGTTCTCTGCCTTATACCAAAAGAAAGATACTTCGTTGCTTAATTCATGAAGAATCTGTAACACAGCTGAATTTGATGTGACAATCACCTTAGATGATGTTTTGAAAGGCATATGGCTCAGCTTGATATTGTTCTTTTCAGTAGCCATATAAGTCTTTGGTTCATCACTGCTGACAATCACTTGATGATGTCTAATTTGGCTGCATGAAAGTTCATATTGTGAATATCTTCATGTGTATTAACTGAGGGGGAGTCTAAGAGTTTGCTTCCCAATTTAGAATGCATTGTAATCATCTTGAGTCTGCACGTGCTCTGAGTAGTGGATGGCATTCTATGCATTTACATAGCTTCTTGAATGTTATGTTAATGGAATTAATATGGTGATGAGTTTGTGTTAGAAACTTGCATGTGTGTGGTTTAGCCTCTGGATACTCCCATGGTTAGCAACCATCTGGGTTTCCTGATTATCATTGTTGACCATTTGTTTTGATGATGTTTGTCATGGCTGCATTGAATATCACTCATCATCCATATGAACTTTTAACCTTCTGCTTAATTGTCCTAACTCTCATGAGCATTAGACTAAGGGGGAGTCTGAGAGTCTACACTTCAACTTAGCCTACATGTGTTATGAATGATTAAGCATCATCTTACGGTCTCATGCACTCCAATGCATATCATTATAAGGGACCTAACAGTCAAATGTTCATGCAAGTCATAGATTGCATACCCTCTTGTTGATTCTCGTAAAAGGCATTCTATGACCCATGCATAAGTTGAGGGGGAGTCAACATTAAAGTCCTGTCTGTACACTTCCATATCTTATTGACATATGAGTTGATTGCATATTCTCAGGGGGAACTTGCTTTGTTTAATAAACTGTACATATTTGCTTTTGCGTAACTCTTGTATGTGCTTCCTGAACATTGGACATTTTGAGGAATAGCCTAAGAGTTAAACTATCTTGCACGCCTGTTCAAGCCCGCTCCTTGATGTTGATAGTTTCCTTGTCATGTGTGTGTAATGATAATGTGCATGATTACCCATCCTTGCTGAAATCTCTCTTGCTGTTGATCAGGTCATCCCCAGACCTCCTCAGGTTGATCCTTCTATGTGATAAAAACTATTCTTTTTGTATGATCAACATGCTATCTGTCAACTGTGTCGACCCTCAGATCATGGAGAGTCGACCTTCCTGTTCATTTCCTTTGGAAACTAGCTGCTGTCTGTGCCCTATGCATTGACCCCCTGATGTACCTGTGTCGATGCACCAGCTAGACTGATGCTCATGTTCACTTCCTTCACTCCCATCTTCAGGTTGAACGTTGATCACTCTTGTCTAATGAGCATCACCAACCTTTGATCCCTCGATAACATCTTTCTAAGGCATATCTTGAGGGGGAATTTCACTAACAAAATTCCATGTACCTGAGTCCCGAGCTGGTCGGACAGCCTACCCCACAGCCTCACCCACCTCCACCAGAGCTACCCGTACCTCCTCACAAATGATAGTCGTACAAAAAATCCATATCACTTTTTAGTACATAGCTTCAATTGATCAAATTTTGCCAACAAAGTTTCACATAGCTTCACAGTTCGATCGGCTGAAAATTTTTCCATCTCGATTGTTCTTATTAAATCTTCCACCAGTGCGTGTTCTTCAATATGTCCTGTTGTAGATATGTTAGAGATTTCTACTGCCCGCTGATTTGAACACTTTTCCTGAAAAATGTGTATGATATAATCACAAATTATAACATTGAGTGCAAAGTATATGAACTTGAGAAGAGTAAGGAGATGAGGCTCAGAACAATATGAGATAATGTAATCACACGGATCATGTTCCATCATATTAGTTGGGGGTTGTCGTTAAGTCATCCACCCAATCATCATTGCCTCATATATACCTCATAAGACTACCGAGAGTTTGACATTGGGAAGGAGTATAATATTGACATTGAACTTTGGGAGCACTGAACAATGGGAAGGAGCAGTTCACACACATTAATGTGTCTTCACTGAACCCACACAATGGGAAGGAGCATTAAATCTCGTGCACATATATCGCATGCACATGTTGGCATTGGACTATGCAAGAACTTAAAAAAGGTATTGCATTATGTTGTTTGATGCAAGAAGAAGAATATTTCTTCACTGAACCCACACACACACACACTGTATCTCCCCTGAACACACACACACACACACACACCCCTGTCTCCCCTGAACACACACACACACATGTTAAATTGAACACACACACAATCCCCTACACCCCCTGAACACACACACCCTTGTCTCCCCTGAACACACACACACGCACGTAAATGGGCAGCCCATCCTTCTGCCAGTGTCCTACACCCTCGAATGTTCTGCCATCGGTTTTAGAATTGGGTTTTAGTGAGTTCATCATCAATCTCCTGCACATATATCGCATGAACATGTTGGCATTGGACTATTCTGAAATTTGACTGTGGATGCATATCAAAGTCTCCACAACCTCTTACGTAGGTGTCTTAGTTGTTTATAATGTGATTTTTTTGTTAAAATAGCATCTTGTAATGTGCTGTATGTGCCTTTAAATTGACGAGAGTGGCCATGACAACATGAAGCATCACTCTGTTACGAAGGTATGGCTCCTGTTGCTACTTTGTTTCTCCTAACCTACTTGGATGGCTCTGTCCATGGTAGTCGTGGTGGTTTCCCTGTGATTTTGTGTTGGTTGTATAGTTGTAATGTGCAGCAAGATATTAATGCAAGAACTTAAAAGGTATTGCATTATGTTGTTTGATGCAAGAAGAAGAATCTGTCTTTACTGAACCCACACACACACACATTGTATCTCCCCTAAACACGCACACCCCTGTCTCCCCTGAACACATACACACACACACACACACTCGGCTGTGTATAATTAAACATTCACATTATGACAAAAAATATAAACAGCACACACTCGGCTGTGTATAATTAAACATTCACATTGAAAACATAAATTAGTCCATACCGTTGACATATCTTCTGCCCACATGAAGAACCCACAACCTGATGTTATTTTGTCAGCCTACAAGTAAAAGATATTCACATTAGGTACATTTTATAAGGAATGTAAAAATAATAAGCATAAACAATGTTGGCCACATACCTTAGATTCTGGACATACATAAAATATTTTCCCTTTATTCTTACTAGTGTTTGAGGTCCGCCTTCTACAAGGTCCAGTGAGGTTGCTGGGTGTTGGAAGCTCCCAGATCGCTTTGATATTGCTGGGATCCACCTTGATTCCTCAATATCGAATAATGAAATCGAGAAATTTATCGCTGGATATGCCGAAGGCGCATTTCATGGGGTTCATCTTGAGCCCATATTGCCGGAGACGTTTGAAGACTTGACACAGATCATGTAGGTGGTCTTCACGCCTTCTGGTTTTGACGACGAGGTCGTCAACATAACATTCGACGATGTTGTGAAGCATCTCGTCAAAAATTTTGGTCATGGCTCTCTGGTAGGTAGCGGCGGTATTCTTCAAATCGAAGGGCATGCTCTTGTAGTTGAAACTTCCTTTGGGAGATCTGAAGGCGGTGAAGCCCTTGTCCCGGAGGGACATCCGGATCTGGTTGTAGCCCGATGACCCATCCATGAAGGATAGGGCTTCATGTGCTGTGGTCATGTCGACCCTCGTCTCTGTGATCGGAACTGGGAAGTCATCCTTTGGACAGGCTTTGTTGAGGTCCCGAAAGTCAATGCAGATGTGGACTTGACCATTTTTCTTTTTGACTGGAACAATATTAGTGAGCCAGACCAGGTAGATGCATGGCTCGATGAAGTCGACCTCTGCCATTTTATCGACTTCGATCGTGACCTGGATATCCAACTCGAGGTGCATACACCTCTGGGGTTGTTTAACAGGCGTGGCTGAGGGAGATATAGCCAGATCATGCTCCGCTACAGAGGGATCCAACCCTGGCATCTCATGGTATGTCCAGGCGAAGTAGTCTTTGTATTTGAGTAGGAATTGCTTGTAGTCTCGCCTCTCTACTTCAGTGAGGAGAGCACTGAGGAATGTGGGCTGAGGGGCCTCATCGTTGCCCAGATTGATCTCGACGAGCTCGTCGACAGTTGCCTGGCCACCATCCTCCAGCTCTGGAGGTGCAGGCTGGAAGTCTACGAAGTCTTCATCATCAGTGGCGGCTTCGTACACCCGTGGGCCCTCGGAGTCAGTGGTTGAAGCTATTGGGACTGGAAGGTTGTCGCTACCGGGTTCAGACAAGGGTTGTCCCGGGCCATCCATGTTGGACTGGCAGCTATCGGCTGAAATTTTGGAGGCTTGGTCGGAGTTGTCTGCCAATGCCGGCAATGCCTTGTGGTCTTCGTTCTGGAGGCCTTCCTCAGGGGGAAGGCGAGGCGAGGTAGGCTCTAGAACTGGTTGGGAGGCTACAGAGGTCTCCCCGGTCTCCACGTCCTCGTGGACAGACAGGGAAGCCTTACCAAGTGCTAAAACTGGAGTGCTAGTCCTTTAGGGAAGTGGAATCCAGATCTCCTCTCCCTCATCTCCCGAGCTGTCGAACTTGACGTTGGCGACAATAGGGTCGATGACTAGTTGCACTGGTCCTATGTCATGAACCGCGTGATAGACACAGAAGTCTGGGTCCTAGTCATAGCCGAGACCTTGGGTGTCTTTCTGAGAGAACGGGGTTTGCCCCCGGACCTGCGATGGTGTCCACATGTTGTGGAAGTACCTTCGCTGTGTAGAGCCTTGCCACTGAGGGATATGTTGTTTGAGGCACATCTCCCGAATGCAAGGTGATAGGTTGTCCAGGATTTGGATAGCTTCAGGGACGTGTTGGCTCGCCTGGACCAGCCGAAATCATCTTCTGGCGAGGCTGGAGGGGCCATGTCTCCTTTGTGGAAGATAATGGACTTGTCCCTTTTAGCCCTTTTCCCCCCCCCCCCCCCCCCCCCCCCCCCCCCCCCCCCCCCCGCCCGGCCCCCCCCCCCCCCCCCCCCCCCCCCCCCCGCGGCGGGGGGGGCGCCCCCAAGAAAGGAAGAGACGCGCTCCCTGTCTCCCTGGTCTCATTAGTAGCTCATCAGAGGAGGATACTGGCTGGGGGCTGACATCCTCCCTTTGGTGGGCTGTGACAAGAAAGGTGGGCAGGGGATCGGGTTAGGAACACGACCCAAACTGGGTCTTGACGAAGACCCATAACAAGTTAACAACCCAAAAATGCAGGTAAGTAACAGGTATGGGTCTTGAGGCCCGCTACCCATAGACCCTCCAAACTGAGGTTTGAAGGCCCCTGCTCCAGGCTCAAGGAGACCAGTCCACGGCCTCCACCCAAGAACCCGCCCTCTGCTGAAATTCAAATCCATTTGAATTACCATTATGTATCCCCTTCTCCCCCGTTCATCTTCTTCCTCCAGTCTGGGCATGCGAAACCCAACACCTTACCCCCATACTGCTAGCTGACGATTAGAGCAGATCGTCACACAAATGGGCATCAGCTTGTCCCCGGCTGCCACTTCCAAGACCGTCGACACCTCTTGCCGGTTGGACACCCAAACTGCCATCTACACCTAGATAGACCCTGACCAGAAGCATGGAGGCGCTTCCTTTGCCAACCAACCAAAACCTGCAACTAGGGGTGCTAAACCCACCATGTCTGCAAGTAATGCCACAACCCCCAAGAGAAGTAGGACCCTGAGGCACCTCGATTCAGGGAGGATCCCTTGAGCGTCTCCCAAAGCTTCAGCTGTAAAAAGCAATCTTCTATGATGATCATCCCAGAGAGAAGGGCCTCGTCGACATCCTAAGGGGAGCTTCTGGCACCAAGAAGACATTATCCCCTGTTGAAACCACTTCCCAGATCCCAAGAGTACCACTCTCACCATCAAGGATGGCCATGATCCTCTCTACTCCTGGTCTTCCTTCCACAAGTGAAACCAGAAGACCCACTGGAAGAAAGGGAACCAAGCTTCACCCCTGCACGTGGGCCGGATGGCCAGGAACCTCTTGCCCCCACCGTAAAAGTCTCTCCCCTTCTTCCCGGAAAACTCCTCCCAGCATGGCCAAGGGTGCCCGCAGGCAAAGTGGCAAACCACCACTTCCTTACAGTGACTCTACACATGACCCTGTCAAAGGCACCAGTAGCACCCCCACACTCCAGAAGTTGAGAAAGGCACCCTGGTTGACTGGTCAGCGAAACACCGGCCTCTAAGGAAGCAACTGCTCATTTGGACAAGAACCCAGAGGGACATGGTTGGCCCCAGTGGCCAACATTGGGAAGCTACAGCCCCCCTTTGCACTCACTCCCATCACGATGAATAGGCCACTATTAATAAATAAACGCATTCCATATAAGATGATTATCAATATTAGTTTAATCATAAGACGCGAAGAAAAAGATTTCTTTAGAAGTATCTAAAAATTGAGTAAATGACCCTCTCACCAAACTACTAACAAAAGGTAATGGCAAGTCTCTAAGCAAGCAAATGACTATACAGAGTCATTAAGCCTCAAGCATAAAACAATGTGACTACCAGAAATCAAATCAAATAATTACATAAACCAGCATACATGTTCTTCATTGTGTGTGTATGTTACTTCCAAACCACCACTTTCAGTCGCAACCCAAACCTGCATCAACAATGGCAATGGTACGGAAGGTGGGGGAGGGAATTAATTTGGGTTAATTTCTTTTTTTGGGTTGGAAGGAAGTGGGGTTAATTTTTGTGTAATTGGCCTAGGGGATGTCAAGGGCTATCTAGCGGATGGGAAGGGTCTTTAGGGGAGTGGGGTGAGTGACTTGGGAGAGTGGGATAGGGCCTTAGGGGCTGTGGGTTTAATGATGAGTATTGATTGGGGTGGGGGAGGTGAAGGGTCTAGGTGAGGTGACAGCTTAGGTGGTAGATGAAGTGCCAGGAGCAATTGAGGTGGATTGCAAAGGGAGGATGAGGTGGTGCTGAGGTGGAGGCTGAGGTGGCAGGGGGGCGCAAATGGCTTAGGGGGATAGGGGAGCCTCTCACTCCAGGGCCTCTCACCCTTCACTCTAGGGCCTCTCACCCTATGGACTTGGTCTCTCACCAAGGACACTCACAAGAGAAAGAGAAATTCTCACAAATTTCGATTTTTCATTGGCTTCAAATGGAGGGAGTTAGGTCTTATTTATAGGAGCTCAACTCTTTACATGACCAATTTGCCCCTGCCATTTAAACAAAAGACCAAGCCTGTCCAGGAGGGGGCGCCCCTGGGGCAGCCTGACTGGTTGGGCCCAATAGACTCAATCTGCTACTCTATTGACCCCTTAACCTACTCAACTGACTCAATTAAAGGAAAATTACATAGACAAAACTCACATAAAGTGGAAAATACATTATACAACTTGAAAATAAGCTGATATTCCAGGCTGGGTACTTCCGGGGTGATGTGACAGGCCGTGTGAACTGGAACTACTGGTGATGTCCCCATCATATCCCCGCAGTGAGGAAAACTCCACCCTGTCAAGTAAGGGTCCACCCTGCTCTAATAGCACTGCAGTAGGTCCTCTTGACTCACCCACGTGTCCTTCGACGGGGTCGGTCCTTCCACCTCACAAGGTATTACTAGTATACCCTGCTCCTGGTCATGGTAATCTGTTCATCCATTATCTCAGCTATTTTCTCATGCTGGGCTCTCCAGGTCAGAAGTGGACTCTCATAGGTGGGGTCACTCACAAAAGTGGGCATTGGCTCAATATGCTCGCTAGGTACCACCACGGGACCCTTGTAGGGCACAAGGTCCGCCACATTGAAACTAGGGTTGACCCCGTATTCTATCGGGAGGTCCAACTCATAAACATTTGTGCCAAAACACCTCATGACCTTAAAGGGTGCAGTTCCTAGAGCCCTAAGTTTAGAGGCTGTTCTAGGGAAGAGCCTCGCTGTCCTGACCATCACGCAGTCACCCTCTTGAAATTGTTGGTGCCTTTAGCAGGTATCAACTTGCCTTTTATAAATCTCGTTGCTTTTGCTTATGTGCTTGCGACTTTGGGTGGCCCTGGACATCCAAACGTGAACCTATCGTGCATGTGCTTCCTATCAACTTTGATGGACTTAGGTAGAGCTGTGCATCTAAATGCGTATATATGATGTACAGGCTGCCTAACAAGTTCTGTCATACCCCGAGTCTTTATTTACAGCGGAAGACTCACTCAGGGAGAACGTAAACAGCCGGCATGATAAGTCTCTTGCAAGCAAGTATGATCAGAGCGTGAGACAATCGCATTCATAGACGCAATTGCACAATAATTCATTCAAATTTAATTTTGATTTTATTGATAATCAAAAATATTCAAATTACATTCACTAATTTGGCCTTCTTCCATTTTTCTACAATCCACTAGACTCAAGCAAATATTCCCCTAATCCGGCGCGGCCTAATCCGGTGCCCTAGGGTACCGTGCTAGTTTAATTCCTCTCTCAAATCCCAACTTTGAGAAATCAGGCTAAACCGGTGCCCCCCCCACTTTTGGTCCTAAACCAGCACGCTACTCCTCCTACTACTTAAACCAGCGCGCTTCAGCCTAACTGCCTAAACTGGCACGCTCCTAACTGACTGCCTAATCTGACGTGCTCCCTACTTAAATCGGCACGCACCCTGCTTAAATCGGCGTAATCCTTCTTGCTGCCTAATCCAACGCCCCCCTTTCCACGCCGTTTTAGCCCTGCTCCCATGCCTTCCTTAAACCGACATGCCTTCTACAAGGTAAAAAATGAATCAAATAAGAAATGGGGAATGAAAATAAATAAATAGAATGAACTACCCGTGCGTGAATAAAAAATGAAATTTAACGATTGGACCAACGACAATAAAAAATGCTATAATCACGCATATCTCGGGACCATCGCTCCTCCGAACTAAGTGTGAAGAGAAAAGCAATGATGCCCCAACAGATCGAATGTGGACCTTGGGAGCCTCTCCCGATATGGCAATGATCTGAACTCATCTCAGGCCAATAGTTCGTTAACTCGACCCGCTTCTACTGGGATCCAATCCCGCACCCGCATTAAACTTGTCATATCTGCGGCAGACACTTGTACAGTTTTATTGCCATCTTTTTTGATACAAGTTGTGGACATTCGTCTGAATAAGAAATGGTCCGCAAGTGATAGACATATATGTATCAATGAATGTTTACGCCCCGAGGTGGGGTTTGTTTAAAGGCAATCTGAGATTTCACTCTTGCCTCGTTATCATGAATTTCAGGTCGTAGGGCCCCTTTTCCTGGTGATCAATCAAGGGTTTTTCCCTCTTCAATGGGATGTAATTAACATCGTAACCTTTACGGTATGGCGGGTTCTTAGTCCCAATAGGATACGCATAATCATCTGACTAGTCAGATCGAGCCCACCAGGGCTTCCTTGAAGCCCGAATAAATCGTCACTTAGGTGACTAACACACCCTCGCACAAATAAACCGAATAAACGAATGAACAGATGAACAAATGAATGAACAAAATAATGCCCCCGAAAGTGCGTCCACAAGTCTGGCACGCTCGGTGGGACTAGAAATTCCCTTCATCTCCTTGCCAGGATTAGGGGCCCGATGGCCTCTTCTTAAAATTCTAACTGTGTGATCTAATCTCGCAGATTGCTATTTGACAACTACGATGGCCGTGTCATTCAGACCCCTTGTTGTCTCTGGCCATGCCACTCATGGCTATTTGGCGGTGCCGATCTAGTTCGACAGTTTCTAGCCAGTCATCGGCTTCCCCAACTTCTTGGGGGTAGTATTCATGGAGCTCCTGCATATCCAGGAGGTGGAATCGATCGCCGTTGCCAAGGTGGCCCCAACTGATGTTGCTGCGGTGGGCTGCCATGTCTACCACGTTGATTCCCGTGCATCTGCCAATCAGAAGTGCACATCGACCGCCAGGAGGGTGGCCCAGAAGAACCCCGACACATTGCAAAGCTGGCTATCTACTTTGGGCAAATCCATACTCATCATAAGCGTTTGAGTGTTTCTGAATGGTTGACAGGCCGTGATTACACGCAGCAAAGTGATTTCAATGGTGCCGGTATGCAATACCTTCCAGGTGCTGGCCCAGTGCAAGATGGATCACTCCGAGTCCAGCCTTGGGCGCCCCTCTCTCTTCCTCTCCCCTTCTTGCGGCAGAGAATGCATCAGAAACCCAAGGTGTGAAGCCATATTCTTGGAGTGATTCCAAGTTCTATATCCTCCCCAGGGTGTGAAGCTCAGCCACCGCCGTCGCCGCCGTCGCCATCAGAGCCTCCATCGAGCTATCGCAATCAAATCTTTAACCTGCTGTCCAGGATTTCGAGATCCAGGACAGAAACTTAAAGATTAGGTCGGTTCTCCCAATCCACTTGCCTGATCGACCTCCAATTTTGAGGGTTTGTTCCCCCTATCATCCTTCACCTCCAGATAAATTTTCAGGCCAATCAGCCTTTTTTTGATATTTTTCTCAGTCATTTAGTTCCACCCCAGACAGTCTGCCAATTTATAGATCTGTGAGATAGTAGTCGATTGTTATATTTTTCCCGTCCCCTTATCCATCTCCAAAAATTACCAAACAATTCATGCGTGATCCTCACTTCCCACCCTTCCTCCGATAAAATACCTAGCACCTAGATCTGCCGTTTTTCCTCTACTCAAAATTCATTTTCAGGCAGATCCCCTTCCTGTCCTGCTGGATCTGAATCCTGAGCCAGAAATAAACACAAACTACAGAGTTTTTCATTTCTTATCCTATTGCTGGATGGCTCTGTGAAAAATATATGTTGTAGTGCTTTGAGTCCTATTTCCAACGGCACTGATCTCGCCTCAATCTGACACTGGATTTGGGCGCAACAATTCTTTTGGTCGGGTCGCACAAACCTGTTCTGTGAATAGGCCAGTAGAGGCGCAGCAAGTTAATTCTTGTAAAATTACTTCGGCATCGATTTAGCCACCGCCAACTTCAGGGATTGAAGAGGAGTCTTCCACCAGTATCCCAGCCAACCGCCTCGGCCAGGAGGTGACCGAAAGCCACCGTCCCAACAGCCGAGTTCGCTAGCTGTCCAGCGGGCAGAACTAAGTTGCTGAACTGAGTTGGAATAGTGTCGAGTCGGACCAGTAGCCCATCTTCACCCCGAAAGCCCTTCCGACTTGCTGCCCATCAACCTTAGTTCGCTACTCTCGGGTCGTCAGAATTGATTCTTCATGCTATCTTCTGAACTCCGGATAGAACAGGCAAAGATTTCATGGCTTCAAACTTGTCGTCCTTTCTTCTTATATAATCATTTTTCAGGTGTCAACAAATGCCCCCCACTCGTAGGTGGTGTAAGCAAGGGACGAGTGACACGGGACCTACAGGTGTAATGCTTGACCGTTAATCGGCTATTTTACCCATTTGTTTTGTGGTTGTAGCTCTTGAGGCTGCTTCAGGGTTCGCTAGTTCGATCAAATCCCTTTAACGGGGCACGAGCTGATGAAATGGCCTAAATGGGCCCATGAGCTTCATTCGGTGACTGAGCGGCCATTTGATGTCATTGATACAGTGGCTGGGCCCTTCAATATGGCGGTGAAGTGGCGATACGGTGGCCATGGAGGCGGGGTGCCCTGATCCAGCGGCCAGAACCTCATCCAACAGCTAGCGAGTGGGGGTTGGGTCGGCGGCCAGCCCTTGAGGGTTTTTAAAACCCCAATAGAGAGGTGGCCTCCACCTTATTCCCTTCGAACGGCAGCAAACCCCCACCCTTCTTCTTCTTCTGCTCACACGGCGGTAGCGAGGCCATTTTTCCCTTCTGTTTCTTATTCGCTCACGGCGGCGGCGAGGCTTGCTCCTTCTTCTTCGCCAATAATAAATAAAATAAATAAAAAAATAAAAAAAGTACGTCACCAAGTCTGGCACGCCCGGTGGGACGAGTGTCACCTTTCATCTCTTTGCCGGGATATCTGGGCTGCCAAGGCCCGTCCCAAAGATTACTGATCGTGGTGTTGTTTGTCTTCGCTGGCAAGTGATGACAACCATGACTGGATTGGCCGGCATCATTTTCGGCACGTCGATCGTCACTGCTCACGCGTGCGGGTACCTGGCGGTGCCCACGGTGTTCGGCACCTTCCCTGCCGCTATTGGTTTCCCCAACTTCTTGGGGTTGGCCTTCGTCGACATGCTAGAGGTAGAGCCCTCTGAGCCTACCAAGGAAGCTGCGAGGAAGATCGGGTCCTCGGAGGCTCGGCACCGCTGGGATTCACCCAAGAAGTCGGCACTGGTCGCAAGTTGCTTAGTACACCATGCTATCCCTAGGGCTCGCCCCGCTCCCGTCAACAAGAATTTCTGAGGACGTCAGCGCAAGGGCTACCGAAAGAACTCTGCTGTGGTTACCAGACGCTTCTCTCAGTCTGGAAAATCGGTGATGATTGGCGGAGTCCGCATCTTCCTCGACGGACGCGACGCCCGGGTGGTCCCTGATTGAGTCGTCCCTGCCATTCCTATTCACAATTCATATCAAGCCCTCGCTAGAAGGAGGGAGGAAAGAGAAGAAGCTGGCCACCATGGCAAGGAGAAGTTGGCCCCAAGGCCAAGGAAGTTCAAACAGGTGTGGGTCCCTAAGACGGTCCAGCCTACCCACCAAGTTGCTGCATCGGTCCACTGCCGTCCTGCTCGTGACGGATCGGAAGTAGTTGCGGACCCTCCGCGCCGCGGGAGTTTTCGGGCCGGTGCCCGCCAAGCCAATGTCCCTGCTGTGGGACGAAGATTCCAGCAGCCCGCCAATTGGGCTCAGTTTGCTTACATCCCTCCTGCGGGAGGTCGACAACTGTCCCCCATGCTACATCAAGAACGGGGTCAAGAGGAGATGACTGCTTTGGTCAGAAATTATTTTCGAGGGCTGGGCAACCCCGCTTTGGGACAACAACGGCTGATGCAAGCGGCCACAGTTAGAGAAGACTACTGCCCACCAATGGCAGTGGAAGAAGAAGAAGAATGAAAGATGGCGTCGTCAGTTGACGAAAATGGTTATGAAGACGGCTTCCATATTGGAGCTGATGACACCGCCCCTCGGCAGGAAGAAGAGGAAATAATTCCCGTCTTTGAAAGGCTCACCTTTCCAGATCAAGCTAAGAGGAGGGTCCATTGGCAAAAAAGAAGGATGCAGGTCTTCACCTGCAATATGGCCGGCATATTCGGCCAGTATGGGGGGCTCCCCGAAGATCCTCACGAGTTAGCTCAGTTGGCCGCGAGGTCGGGGCCAAGTACTCGGAGGACCAAGGCCGCAAAAGAACTGCTAGCTGTAGCTAAGGCAAAGCAACCCTTGGTTTGTCGACGGCCCGATGATGAATCAACTGTTCTTACCGTCAATGTGGTGACGGCGGAAGATGAAGATGAAGCTCTGTTTGATATTCTGCTAGAGAATATACCCAGGGATGCATCGGAGGCCATCCCCAGCAATGCAGCCATGGACCCAGCGGTCCTAATGCTACTTCAAAAATACCGATAGGAGATAGACCTGTTGAAGAAGCAATTAATGGAGAAGACAGAACAATCCTCAGCCTCTAAACCGCCCGAAGTCCAGAAGGAGGCCTATGCCGAGTGCATATCCGTCTTATCCAGCCTAGGTCGAGTCAGACCCCAACCAACAACTGATCACACGACTACAGGGAACGAGTCATGCATCGAGCAGCTCACCAAGAAAAGACCCACGATAACAAGAAACGATAAGAAAATCACAATCTCAAGGGACACATCTCAAGGACTACAGGCATGCCTCGAGAGCACAACACCTGAGAGAAAGAAATGCAGAGTAGATGGTATTCAATCAGCAGGAATGCCGATAATTTTCCCAACACTCACAAATGCCGATGCCAACACTAGAAGAATTACCAGCAACAGCATGGCAACAGACAAGATCAAGGCACAGGAAGCCAAGATGAAGTCACATAGAGAAGAAACAACTATCTCGACTGGGCAGAACCTTATGAAAAGATCCTCGACCTGTGGGTTATGGGCCCACACGCTTCCACTGCGCACTCACACAACGCACACAGGTATCAGAAAATAGCTTGGTATTCGCATCTCAGCACACGCCCGACGCCATCACAATTCAAGAAAATCGCAACGTAACACGCCACGAGTACTGATCCAGCGAACAACCGGTCAAAAGAAGCCTAAGTGCAACAGAGATGAGTGCCAGCTTCAGCACAAAGCACAAGGAAAGATGCAAATCTCAGCTTGCCTTTACGTCCTGAAATAATTAATGAGCCCTCATAATACATCAGCCATTGGACACGGCACGATGAATACGGTACACAACAGCTCTTAACACCACGACGGAGTCCAAAGCTAAGCAACCATAAAGCAAGGAAGTAGATTAGGCTCAGATAAAGCACTGTCCACACTTAAGCAGACACAGGACAAAGGCATCACTAAGACAGTAATTTCAAGGCTAACCTCGAAAAGACTCCACCAGACGGGATGAGAAACATCAAGCTCTATCAATAAAAGCTTACTTGGAAGGGAAAATCCTAGCTCGCTTGAGCAACTTCTCAACCACGGAATCCAATCGAGCACTTCATTAGAAGCGAGACACATCAAGAGCTGAGCAGACTCAAGCTGGGACGACCAAAATAACGTAAGAATGTGTATGGCCATCAAACCAACACTAAAAGTCAACAGCAACCTGAACAAATTACAGAAAACCTCGAACAAAGTACCACAGGTTTGAGCCTTTCGGTGAATACTGTCAAGTACAACATGATCGAGACAGACGTCACGGTAGAAAAAGAAGCACCTCGTCACATCCTGATGAGAGCATGACCATCTCGTACAGTGCTAGAATAGCACGCATAAGACAATACATAGAAAACAAAGAGATAGAAAATCGTAAAACCTAATGCTAGCAAATTCCTCCAGCCTTCAGCTGGCCGACTGTACAGGACTTAAGGACTCTAGAGACTATATATCTCAGATTCCCATGTACTTCACACAACAACACTCTGATGCCAGCTGTGACGACCCGAATCCTGGATGCCAGATATACCCAATAGGACTATCGAATACACATGATACCACTTGGAACCCACGCGGCCTCCCAAGAGTGATAAAGCTCCTGAAGGGATAAAAGGACTGTCGTGTAGTACATTGAAGCCACAGAGATATAGCAATAAGTAATTAAATTTCATTAGATCAGTTTGCTAAAGTAGTTGACATAAAATTACTTTTTAATTCACAGTTTCAATTAACAATTATATACCAGAATCCAATCCAAAAGAAGACAACAAGTCTAATAGTACATTACATCGATGGAAAAATAAAACTTTAATCCCCCAAAGGCCAATAGTGCCCCTAACCTTTTATGTATCTCGGCCTGCGATTGTACTAACTCCCCAGGGAGCTCTTATGTATACCCCGTGGGGTTAATGGGTGAAGAATAATCAGTGAAATTCACCCAGGCTATCATCTTTGATACATCCATCTGTTTCAAAACCCGTCTCGGCACTCCGTGGATGGGTTTCCTATACCTCTCCCCCAATATATTTTGGGAGAGGGGGTGGTGCTACCGAAATTTTGTTGGAAGTTGACGATTTAATTCTGTATTGTGCATTTGGTTTCCTCTCCTGATTTTCACCTCTTATGGTGTTGGCAAACACACCATTACTCATAACGAATTATGAGGACCCAACATCCCATAAATAGGATAGTGAATACATAAGTGCCATCCCATGGCATACATTGTCCCGATGACGTATGAACTCTTCAAAGTGTGGCCATGCTGGCTTTCATAAGCCCGCATGCATGTGCCACAATAATGAAGGCGGTTCAACAAATAAATGGCAAGTATTGTTCAACAACCCTGCGGGTGATGGGGATCATTCGGAGGGCTAAGTCTCGAGTTCCCCATTCACCGCACAATGCAGGATTGCCGTTTTGGCATGACCATCTATTCGGAGTTTGTCTCAACTCTTCACAGATGAACCTCCTATTACCTTCCCGACACTCTTCAGGATAGGGAGGTGCTGCCAAAATATTCTTTGAATTTGTTTTCATTGAAGATGCATGCGAATGAACATTCAAATAAAGTAGCGAATAATTAGAGCAATATCAAAGTCAATTTCTACCTTTTAATCCTTGAATAAAAAGAATAAACTGCTATACGCTTCGTACTCGTTCATATGAACCCCTGCATGAGCACCCGCACCTACCCGGCTCTCCGGTATATCAAATGGTGATTAGTTGAAAGTCAGGTTAGGTGCGGTCGAAAACTACCACTATGCGTGAGGTGGTCTCCTGACCTAAGTTCTCCGCCACGTACCAAGAGCCGATCTAATAAACCCTACCACATCGCTTACTTGCATGTGCTGCAACTCGATTTATGAACGAACATTACTTTATGTACTTTCTTCAGCCCCGTGGGCTCTTCTACTTTGGTGACTAATCAAGGGTTTTCCTTCTTCTGAAAGTATGTAATTGACGCCATAGCCTTTATGGTATGGTGGGCTTCTGGTCCCAACATGGGCACTCACTATCGTCTGTTCAGTTAGGCGAGTGCACAATAAAACTTCATCACGGAAGTAACTAGCATGCCTCGCATTAATACAATGAATAAGCAAAATAATAAACAAACAATAATTAAATAAATTTCGTCCCCACACTCCCTCTCTCTTTTCTCATTCTCTCTTCTCTCCCCCTCTTCTTGGGGAGGCCGACAGAGGTGGAGGAGGGCGAGGCGGAGGCGATGCGGGTGGAGAGTGGCCGAGGATGTGACGAGGAACGAGGTGGTGGTGGTGCGACGAGGCTTCATCCATGATTTCGTGAACCTGTCGATGGTTCATGAGTCATTTCACATGGAAACGGCATCCTCGACGTGGGAAATCTCGGTGGAGGTAGGGGGATGGATCCTTGGCCCCTATAGTTTATTTCCCCACCATTTGGTTGGTCAAGGTGAGCAATGAGTGGGTTTATTTCATGTTGGGGGGTTAAAATCATGTTTTAGGGCGTGTGACAATTTCGTCGGTTCGATCTCTTAGGGTGGACTCTCGACCATCTCTAAAACGGTGAGTCTTCGAGGAGAGCTTTCTTGTAGGATGTCATCGGGCGAGTCTGGCACTTCGTCGGACGATGAATCCCTGCAGGCTTGCCGTCAGCCTCTGATCCTTCGAAGGGACCCTGCGCCGACGCCTTGGCAGCCGTGACCAAAATCGGGGGCGAATGGTCCCGTCTCCGAAGAATATCGAAACGGGTACTTGGATGGCTGGCATGAGGCCTTGGAGAAGGTCAACCGCTTGTATGCTGGACGGGGAGTCTTGATCCTTGAACCAGACAGGTTTCGTCCTTAAGGGGACGGAGAATGGCCTTATACTCGCCCCCCACCCCTCACCTTTTGATGTCATTTCTCTTGCCGTCTTCCCGTCGCATGGTCATGACTGCTCTTTATTTACACTTGCAGGTGCGTGATGAGGTGTTTCCCCAAACCGAGGGACGTGCTCTTCTTCCTGAAGATGGCGGTGGACGGGGTAGTAGACTTCGTTCTCCAGTCTGCACACACGGCCAGTGCGTTGGGTCGGCTTCCATAATGTGTGGGCCTTGTTGCTCCACTGCCCTCCGTCGACCAGGGGCAGATGGATCAACTGGTCCTCATCCTTGGTGCAGGTCTCCCTGCTATCGGTGTCCCTAGTTGGTCCGCTCCCGCGGAACAAAAGGGATGCTACGTGTAGAGTTCGTCCCTCTTCTCTGGCATAGACGGCTTCCACTATTGGTCCGCTTCCTCGAAACAAGTAGGCTGAGGGAAGGTCGCCTGCTATCGCCATGCGCAGTTGGGAGTGGGATCATGTCTCCACTACCTTATTTTCTCGAGTATCTGTAAGACGGCCTCACGAGAGCTATTCTGCCCCTTTGGCAGTTTTGTATCTTGACTAAAGAATAAGACTCCTTGTATTCTTTGTGTCTTGGCTAAGGAATAAAAATTCCCTTATCGTGGGCTTGTTTGAATGTGTACCTTTTTGATGCTCGCATGATGTGCCTCTGGTTGCTTTTCTATATGCATATCCTTGCAGCACTTTCACCTTCCCTTAGGTGGATTAGCTTGTGGTTATTGTTTGTGAGGGGACGGGCGTCTGCCTCTAAAGGACCCTTAGGTTGCCTTCTCATTTTCAAGGGGAGCGGTGCTCGTCTCTAGGAAACCCTTAGGTTATCTTCTCGTTTGCAAGGAGAGCGGTGCTCGCCTTTAGGAAGCCCTCAGGCTACCTCATCATTTTCAAGGGGAGCGGTGCTCGCCTTTAGGAAACTCTTAGGTTACTTTCTCATTTTCTAGGGGAGCGGTGTTCGCCTTTAGGAAGCCCTCTGGCTATCTCATCATTTTCAAGGGGGGCGGTGCTCGCTTTTAGGAAACCCTTAGGTTACTTTCTCGTTTTCAAGGTGAGCGGTGCTCGCCTTTAGGAAACTCTTAGACTACCTCATTATTTTCAAGGGGAGCGGTGTTAGTCTTTAGGAAACCCTTAGGCTACCTCATCGTTTTCAAGGGGGGCGGTGCTCGCCTTTAGGAAACCCTTAGGTTACATTCTCGGGGTACATATGTAACTTACTTTGATGGAGTACGGCTGGTGACGTTTCACTGAAAGAATTTCCTGAGGTTGACAGAGTTCCACGTCCTGGGCACCTCGGCCCCCCGCCCCCCAGCGGTACCCGCCTGTACGCTCCTTTGCCGAGTACTTCCGTTACCCTGTATGGGCCTGCCCAATTTGGCATCAAGCAACCTATGGGCCCTAATAGAGAAAATGAGAAAATGAGGAGAGGTAGCTCGGATACCCTGGAAATAGAATGCGGGTCTATGGGGAGGTAGAAAGTAGACCCTCTTTGTTCCACAATCCACCATCACTCCATGGGCCTCGAGCCAATCCATCCCCAAAATCACATCATAATCCCGAAGGTGCAACGCATAAAGCCTGCCTGGCAGATTCCGCCCCTCAATCCACACTGGAACCTTCTCGAAGCAATACAGGGTGAACATAAAATCACCAGAAGGTAATTCCAAAGCCAAATCACACGACATCTGGGACACCGGGTCCTCGACACTCAGCGTAAAGTCCTCCAATATAAATGAATGTCACGTGCCAGAATTAAATAAAACTCGAGCTGCGTAACCCAAAATCATAACAGTACCTTCCACAAGCTGGGACGATTCTGCCTCTGCCCTGGTCATGTGTGTGATCTTGCCTCGAGACCTCTGCCTGCTCACACTTGCTGACCGTGGTAGTGGCAGATACTGCCCCTACTACTGAAACTACTGTTACTGCTGAGGGTACTACTGCTATTGCTGAGGATGCTAGGGTGACTGGCGAGGCCTCTGAGGATAGTCACGCACCATATGCCCTAGCTGGTCACATCTGAAACAAATCACTAGTGCCTTGCACTACCTGCCTGGATGCGATTCGCCACACCGGGGACATGACCCTCGTGAACCACCAACTGATCCCTGACGCTGATAAGGCATCAGTTTCTGAACACTGCCTGAGGACACCTGCCTCTTATTTCTTCCCTCTTTACACTTCTTGCCAAAGTTCTTCCTGAAGAACTTCTTAAGCTTGGAGCCAAAAGACGTAGATCCTGTCATTGACGCCACTGGTGCCGAAGCTCCCGAACTACCCGAAGGGGGTTGAAAGGTGCTCTGCTACTAGGTAGCCATCTGCTAGCTGGGGACTGATTGGGACTGCCCCTGACCAACCTATCCTCAGGTTCTCTACATATCCAGCTCTAATGATGCTGCTACATGGGAAGCCATCTCCAAATCAGTGGCAGCATTCGCTATCAGATTGTGCCTCATCTCCTGCCTCAAACCCTACACAAACTGCTCGATCTTCAGCTTCTCATTCTCCATAATATGGGGAGCATAGCGTCCCAACTCCACAAACCATGCCCTGTACTGCAACACTGACATGTCTTCCTGAACCAGCTCTAGAAACTGACGCATCTTTGGTGTACCAACATAGGATGGGTAGTAAGCACACTCGAATACCTTGACGAAGTCCTTCCACACAATCTGCTGAAGTGAACGAGACTGAAAGGACATCTTCCACTCTGAAGATCACCAAGCTCGAGCCGTACCCTGCAATTGGTTGCAAGCCAACATCACCTTGTTTTCTTCCTCAGCACACTTCATAGAAATGAATACTCTCTCCATCTCATCAAGCCAATCCTATTTGGAATAAAATAATTAAATAGCGCCCCCTTTAGTGACGTCAATTATGGAAACGGAGTGTTTCCCTCCAGACGTCAATTGATTATACAACGCCCCTCACATAGCCGCCATTTCAAAATGCGCCCCTTATCAAGGCGCTATTCATTTGAGAATCGTAAAATGGAAACTGCTTGCCATTTTCTGTTCGAACCAAGATTATAGGGAAGGATAAGTTAAGGAAAGGATTAGGGTGGAAAGTCCCCAGTCCCAATCAAACTCTAAAGGGTCTTTATTATTTGACAATAGAGATTTCTTCTATATGAATTTCCTTGGACTCGGTAGCAATTACGGAATCAAGAAAAACTTCACATCCTTGCGACATGAGCTTGCAAGCGTGAAGAGAAGAGATGATAGTAGGAAGCTTCTTATATTTGATGCCAAGGAATGAGAAACGTAGGAGACCTAGTTTTCGTAAAGAAATTCTCCTTTTGCGATAATTTATGTATGCGTCATGGTCAACAAACTAGTCTACACCTAGAATGGTGTTGTAGCCTTCCATTTCAAGGCATACGAGGTTTGTCGGAAGATTGTGGCCTTCTACCATTACCTCACTATCAGGGTGGTAGGTTGTAAGTTTGGTTCCGGGACCTAATGGTGTTGTGATTGCTAGGTCCGATGATAGAGGAGCAGGTGCAACTGATAAGGTTTTTGCAAAGGCAGTAGATATAAAAGAATAAGAAGTACCAGTATCGAATAGTACAAATGCAAGATGTGAATAAATATGAATGATACCTTCCATCAGCCCATCATCATTGGGCACTTCATCATCGTCCAGAACTACATTAACGCTTACCGCTTGCGTCCACCATTAGAGGGTTGTTCCTTCATAAGAGGGCAATCAGACATACGATGCTCCCGACTCCCACAATGCAAACAAGCACCGAGGCCCTTCCAACATTCCTCGGTCGAGTGGTCAAATTTCTCACAAAATGTGCAAGCCATTGCGACTTGCGTCTCTTCCTTCTTTACCTTCTTATTCTTGTGATTATTTCTTCCATTCCCATTGTGGGACCTTTTCTTATCATCATGGGAGGTATAGGTACTTGTGATGCTGAACTTTTCTTCTTTGCTCTCCCGTTTGTCAAATCAGTGGCTTGAGCCCTCACTCTTGCCTTTATACTTCTCGACCTTCTCCAAGGTCCTTTCATACAAATGAGCCCGTTGGACCATCTTCATATAAGTCCAGATATTCTGAGGTCCAAGTTGTTGAATAAAGCTAGGCCTTAAACCGTCAAGAAAACGATTGGCCTTTAGAATATCAGTGCTAACCAAATGAGGGGCATATGGTGCTAGACGAGAAAATGGGAGTTCGTATTCTGCCACGGACATCATGCCTTGACGAAGAGAGGCGAATTCTGTGGCCTTCCTCTCCTTAACATGTTCGGAGAAATATTTTCCTCCGAAGAGTGTGAGAAAACCATCCCAAGTATGTGGTGCATTTGAAGGTGTGCAAGAATAGTCTTCCACCATGTACGCGCATCTTTATTTAATTGGAAAGTGGCGAGACGGACCTTTTCTTGATCAGTGCATTGCATAACATCAAATATTCTGTTCATTTCATCAATCCAATTTTCTGTCTCGTCAGGGTTGGAGGATCCCGAAAATCTTGGGGGGTTCATACTTCGGATGTTCCCATGTAGATTTCCCGAGTCAGCCCTTGTGCCAGGTTGGGCCACAGTTTGTAGGGCCTAGGTAAGACCCGCAACCATTTGTTGCATTGCTTCCCAGTTAGCAAGATGAGCCACGGTAAAAATAAGATACCTGAGAAGAGGAACAATTTGTTAATTCCTAGGGAAATTAGTCCTAGAGAAAATTCTTAATTTACTAGCCCATCCTGGGCTCTACCCAATCTTTGTTGGATGGGAATTTCTTTCCTTAGTCTATAGGTGTGGGTCTTGAATCCTTAGACTTAGCCTATGACATGACATTCTGTCTTAGGACTAAGTAAATCCTCTTATGCTCCTCACCTTCAACAATGAAGCCTTCAGGTTGTTCGACATGGATCTCTTCTTCAAGAGGCCCATTTAGAAAGGCTGACTTGACATCTAATTTATAGATTTTCCACCTGCGATAAGCTGCAAGAGAAATCAACAATCTTATAGTGTTAAGCTGAGCAACTGGAGCGAAGACTTCTTCATAATCTATGCCATGCTTTTGTTTGGTGACTTTGGCTACAAGTCTCACCTTATATCTTTCCACATCTCCATTGGTAGTGTGTTTAATCTTACAGACTCATTTAACATCCATAGCCTTGTGACCTTTTGGGAGTTTGACTAACTCCTAGGTTTTGTTCTTAATGGCATGGATCTCCTCCTCCATTGTTAATCTCCAGTTCTGTGGCCTAGTTAAATGTGAGAGGCTCATGATCAACATACAAGTAGAAGACATTTTCTTATCACCTTCTTCTATTTGTTCATAGATCTCCCTTAAGCTCCTCATCTGATAGAACTCTAGATTGAGGAAGGATTAGAGCCCTGTGATATAGATGGAGTATCTCAGGATGATGAACTACTCCCTCTAGTGGAAGGAGTTTATGAAGAAGGTGGTGGCATTGGCTGTGATTGATGTTGTTTATGCTCAACCTCTAGTTCTTCCACCATCACTTGCTTGTCACTATCTTTCAAGTCGCAATCCTTTGCTTCACTGAAAATAACATCTCTTCTTTCCACTATTTTATTAGTAAGCAGATTGTAAAGTTAATAAGCTTTCAACTCACCGCTATAACTGAAAAAGATACACTTCTCTCCACGATCATCTAGCTTCTTTCTCTTCTCCTCATGTATTCGTGTATGTGCTATGCACCCAAAAATGCTAAGGTGGTCAACACTAGGCTTCTTGTCAGTCCATGCTTCTTGGGGTGTCAGGTCTTGCAGTGCTTTTGTTGGACTTTAGTTAAGGACATAGGTTGTGCATGCAGTAGCCTTTACCCAAAATGATTTAGGTAGACCCTTTTCCTTCATGATGGTTCTCACCATCTCTAAGATGGTGTGGTTCTCCCTCTCAGTGACATTGTTCTACTGTGGTGTTTAAGTAGTTGTAAGCTACTACTTGATGCCTTCATGTCAACAAAAGTTTTTAAACATATTGGAGGTATATTCTCCATCTCGGTCAGGCTAGGGACATCAGCATGAGACTGTGGGTCGACCCTCTTATGGTGAAGGTCAATTTGCTACTGTAGGGCGGCCCACCTATCAAGACTTTCCCATTCCCAGGCTGGAGGTGCAGAAGTCATATAAGGAAGCAGCAGTTGAGGAGCAAACAGATAGATCGATGGAGGGGGGAGCCCATAGGATGGATAATGGGTCAAAGAGTGGCCCATATCAGAGTGAGCAAGCTGGGCTGCCCCTGGCTGGAGGCGGGAAAAATCTGCCGGGGCCACGAGGGCGTGCGGCGCTGGAGAGACGGTGGCAGGAAAATCAGAATAAAAAGGTGAGGTGACCTGGGCCTTCCCCTTATCGAATTGCGGGTGGGCTGAGGTGGAAGCCTGGCCTGATTCTAGGTTGGGTAAGTGGAGGACCTGAGGACGGACAGGAGTGAGATCAATAGCGGGCAAGACAGGCCCAGATGCAACAGCAGGGGGTGTAGAAGTGGCGGCAATAGGCGTGCCAGATGGAGGTACTGAAGATGGGGCCTCTGCCCCTAGAGCTTGCCTAATCAAGTGGAGCTGGGTAGGGTATTGTGTATTTTTGGGTGCGATTTTAGCACTATTTTGGGTCTCAGGGACACTTTAGTCTTTAGTCTTGTGAGGAGACCACTAGGGTTTTTCCTCCAATATAAATACTCTTGTAGTTCCCCCTTTTTGGGCATGATGAAAAGAAGGAAAAGATAGAAAATTTTGAGCTGAGCCCCCGTCTTCCGCCCGTGAAGGGTGCTTGGGGGGGGGGGACGAAGCCCTAGGCGTGAATCCTCCTCCCGTTTGTTCCGTCCGTCCGCCACGCATCTCCTTCTCTTGTTCGAGCATTTATTCCCCCCCCCTCGGCCCCACATTTTCCCCGCGTTCCCACGCCTCACTCCCCACTCTCCCCCACGTTAGTTCCTCTTCTTCCTATTCCCCTTCCTTCGCTTTCAAGACCCACGTGGCAAGCTCGTAGTTACCGCCGGTCAAATCCAGCTGCCGACCACCGCTGCCGTGACCTCCCTCCACCGCCTGCAACCACGATGGCAGAAGCCGCCGTAGTCTCCAATACTGCGGCCGCCCTCTTCAGCAGGCAAGCCAGCCGTCGCCACCGCATCCCCACCCCCCCTGCACTGAGTTAAGATGCCTAGCTAGTTAACTATTTTGCTGCCGGCTTGTGAGATCGTGAGTGTTTTCCTATCCTGGAGCGCTCCGATCTGAGTTCATTGTATGTGTGTGATTGATGGCCTAGGCCTTGGTAGTTCTATCTACTGTTCGGTTCGACGTTTCCCTGTTGCGAGCGACGGTTTCTTAGCGCGTAGCTACTGTTATTTAACGTAATTTATCGCTTGGCGTTCGAGTACACTTTGAGTTATTTGTCGATCAATTGTAACGCGTTTGCTGATCTCATTAGTCGCCTAGTCGGATTCATTGGAGTACACCGTCCCGCATCAGTTTTGATATCAGAGCCTAGGTCGGCAGTCTAGGGTGTCACCACATTGTCATTCCATGTCTTGCATTTATTGTTAGATCGTTTGCATCGTTTAAAAAAAGCATCAATTTCACATCATACTGTGTCAGTGCAACGTACTTTAGCCATATTTGTGTTTATGCCCACACGTAGCGGTGTTGAGTATCACTTGTCAACCCCGATGTCAGGTTCACACCCCGATATGTCTGGGTCACACCAGAGTGTGTCGGGAGCTCAAGCGGACCCCTTCGGGAGGCCCTGAGTTGACCGAGTTAGTGTCCCAACTCAGGGTTGAGATACAGATGATGGGTCGGCGCCTCGTTGAGGGACTGGCAAGCTTAGAGGATATGGTCACAGAGTCTGACTATACCGTCCAAGGGATGGTTGGTCGCATCACTACTCTAGAGGGAGCCATCCGGGATTAGAGGCGTGATCGGGCAGTAGATCGCCCTCACCCGCTGCGACCCCTTCCCCAGGTAGTGCCTCGGTACCCGCCCCCTAGGGTTGCCCCTGTTGATGAATGGCGTGGTCAAGTTGAGGATTTTGATGGGGAGTCTTTTGAGGAGCAGGTGGGTGAGACTCCTAGGGCCCTTGCTGCCCGGGGGTATCAGAGGTTTGATAGGAGGCGTGATTTAGACTTTGATGATGAGCGGAGAGCGCCCCGAGACCGGGACCAGGATATTCGGAACCCCCGCATCGAGGCTCTCAGCTTTGATGGTTCCTTGGAGCGACATGTTTATCTTGACTGGGAAGCCAGGATGAACCGCTATTTTGATTGGACGGGGATGTCCGACCCTAGGCGAGCCTTCTTAAGAGCTCAAGAATTTATTGAATGAAATTAAGGATCATAAGCTGCATAGAAATAGCATATGCACACAAAATCAGGTTGAACAAGGAATTAATAGGAGATAAGATCCAAAAAGGAACATGCATGGAGTGACTCCTGGCGACAGTAGCATGAATCTAATGAGGAAAGCTATCAAGAACTGATTGTGTTGACGCACTCCAGCCTGTGCGTTGACCCTCTATTCAACTAGAAACCTATCACTGACAAAAAATTACTCAGCGCATTGACGCAGACTCTTCTTGCGTTGACGCATTCTTTTTACCCAGTAACACTGTCTCAACCTCTGCTAACTAGTCATTCTTTGTTGTCCATTTCACTTGACCTTTCCAAACTTTCAGTAGCAAACATAGCCTCGTGAGAATGTGCCACAATCATACCTTTCATCAAGCACAGCCATATAACACTCCCCCTCAAATCGTGCAAGTTATGCTTGATATAATATGCTATCTACTCATTATGCCTATGCAATATGAGCAAGAAAGTTGGCATGCAAATTGACTCTAAATGTAAATTGACTAATGGTACTTGGCAGAGGTTTATCCTCACGCATGGGGAGAGTGTCCGGACAGGCTTAACTTGTCTTTCCACAACATGCCATTTGATATACCATGTAGTCATGAAATGATATGCAATGCAACAAACTTATGATCGATGTACAAACTCCCCCTCAGCAAAGGCAATCAACATAAATCATGTGTTTCACTCCAGGCATAACCAAGCATGATTTCAAACAGAGATATCACAGCAAATGAGCACAACATCAAGAACAATTGAAACAACAATTCAAGCATAATCATGAGGTCTACATAGACCAAGCTCTCTTCTCAAGGTAGTAAACCTGTCATTGCTGAGAGGCTTGGTGAATATATCTACAATTTGATTTTCTATGTCAACAAATATCAATTCAAAATTCTTTTTACTGACCTCATCACGCAAGAAGTGATGCCTGATTTCAATATGTTTGGTCCTAGAGTGCTGGATTGGATTTTTTGCCAAGTTTACAGCACTAGTGTTATCACACAATATGGGGACACACCTGAGATCAATAAGGTAATCTCGGAGTTAGTGTTTTATCCAAAGCCCTTGGGTACTGCAACTCTCCGCAGTGACATATTCTACCTCTGCAGTAGAGAGGGCAACCGAGTGTTGTTTCTTGGATGTCCAAGACACCAAGCACCCTCCCAAGAATTGGCAATAGCCACTAGTACTTTTCCTATCCAATTTACAACCAGCATAGTCAGTATCTGAATAAGAAACAAGAGTAAAGACACAAGATGCTGGATACCAAATCCCTAAATCTTGAGTTCCAGCAAGGTATCTAAAAATACACTCGACAGCACTCAAGTGGGATTCTCTAGGATCGGCTTGAAATCTTGCACATAGACATACACTAAACTGGATATCAGGTATAGATATAGTAAGATAGAGAAGTGAGCCAATCATACCTCGATAACTTTTTGCATTCACAGATTTACCTGTCTGATCAGCATCCAGTGTTGTGCTTGTGCTCATTTGAGTGTTTAGTGGCTTACAGTTCTCCATTTTGTACTTTTTTAGTAGATCTAAAAAATATTTTTCCTGACTTATGAAGTAGGCCTCCTTGCCTTGGGTGATTTGAAGACCAAAAAAGAATTATAGTTCACCCATCAAACTCATTTCAAACTCAATCGTCATTAAATCTGTAAAACCCAATACCATTCGGATCCTGAATCGCCACCCACGGGCCGGCCCAGAAGGGTTAAAGGGTTGGTGTGATTATACATTAAAAATTCTAAACAATAACAGTAAGGTAAATCTATCTAATTAATCTGCAGTTCTAATAGGAAATAATTACATTTTATAACAATTAAATAACTACAAAGTCCAATCCACAAGTACAGTCAACAGGGAAAAGAACGTACCCAACACCGAGTGAACACTCGGCCCGGCGAGCTGGCAAATAAAGAACCTCCGACTAGCACGCTCCACTCAGAAGAGAACGCCACACCTGAAAAGTAGGGGGTGAGCCTCATTTCATAGGCTCAGTAGGGGTCCCGCAGAACCCCACTACAACAGAAGCAGTAACAGAAGTGTGACAACAGAAGTAATAGCAGTAAGGAAAGAAGTAAGAATAGCAGCTATGAAAGCAACAGAGTAAGGGCGTAGGAGCAACAGTAAAGCACTACAGCGGCAGCCACAACACGCTAACATCAGCACAACACAAGCATGGTGACCGGGACCAGAAGATGGTCAACCTGGGAAATACATGCACACACGCCCCCAAAATGACCCCGACAACCATAGTCGGGTAGTCCGTCCTAACTGACGGAACCACGGACAATGCCACACGGCCACACACGGAACCGACACCCTCGGGAGAATCTCTCGATTCTGAGCTAAGACTAGCAGAAGAATCACGCATAACACAGAACAGAACAGACCAAACCACCAGCCACGGTAAACCATACCGAGGAGAAAGCCACGCTGAACCCTCTCAAGTGACGGGAGTACTAACTCATTGACCACGAGACCGAAAGCGTCCTCCGACGACTTATACAGCAGCCTCACGTGTCTCCCTACACGCCCTCCGGTGAAAACTGAGACACCAACACAGAACCACAAGACAAGGACTAGCCGGGGTCGTGCTCGTCAACACACGTTCACTTCCCCCGACCATGTGTGCACACACAGACTATCTGCTCTAGGTCGGTCCTCTAGTCGGTTTTCCCCCCAGCTGGACTCTGGTTGCAAAGGCAAGGGGCCCTCAGGTAATCGGCCTAAAAATCACTACATGGGACAAGCCTCCATCACTCCCAGCTGGGTCGGCATGCACATGAGCCCAGGTCAGCTATGTCTAGTGGGTAGGGTCACCGAGAACTCGCCGCAACTACGGCAACCACCAGAGTAACACCAAACCACCACAAGACGGCTCACTAACACGAGAACCAAGGACCACCAACCTGACAATCAAATCATGATTGCCAGTCCATGGAAGACTAACCAAGCACAAGACAGGATGCCAGGATCACGTTTCACAACTCCTACATGGATGTCTAGCCGCGATCACAGCCCTCAAGCGGGAACACCTTTTGCGATCCTGGAACTCATGCAGGGACAGTCAAAATGAGCAGCCCAACTCAAGGAAGACTGTCCACACTCTACTATAGACAAGAGTGGCCTACCCTACAACCCAAAACCAATAGAACACACAGAACCACCCGGACACGCATTTCGCATAGCCACCCCTCCTACAGACACCCTGGAACACCAAAACACGGAGCACGAACCAATCAGGCTAAAGGCGACAAGAAGGCCAAGGTCCTGGCCGCCCAGGGGTCTAGGTGGCCAGACCGTTGGCCGCCCAAGAGGGTGGGTGGCCAGAGCCACCCCTGGGGATCCCCTGGCCTGGGTGACCAGAGGGATGGCCGCTGGGTATTTAAACCACTGGCTGGGGGTTCTTGTTCCTTCCCCTCTCACTGAGAACTGCCCAAAGCCAGGCGTACATTTGAGGGTGGCCCCCTATAGATGACTGCCTCTAGCTAACGATGCCCCTACTAAGGCCATACCTGAGAAACATTCGGCCTTAAGGGAGAAGAGAAGAAATAGTGGAGATAAGCCTTATGCAGGATGGGAGATATCAAGACTCGAATTCCTTCCAAAGTACTACCCCTCAAAGAGGTGATCTGTTGCGCCGGGACTTTATGCCTTTGATTTTTAGACCCTTGACATGCATACGATCATGGTTTTTCCTGCGGGGACTTTGCCACTCTTGACATGCCTTAATTTTAATTTTAATAAATTTGATTATGAGAATAGCCCTTACCGGCTAGATTTATCATGAAAAATTCTTATTATTTTGGGTCAAGACTGCCCCTATTTGAGACTTCTCTCGTATTAAGGAGTACCTAGGTTGGTCATCTCATCCGTCAACCTCTTGCCCCTGCACTTGGCCAAGTAAAAGGGAGAAAAGACTTTCATGCATACTCATGGCATGGCCAAAGCAGCAACGGTGCTTCACCAAAAGGAGGCCGACTAAGGATGCCGTGTAGTGTGTGGAGTGCCCAGCTAAGGGTTGCCCTTAACGAGTGAGGAGAGAATGTTGAACTCCCAGCATGGGGTTCTCATAACCAAAGGTGCCGCAAAAGTAAGCCTAAAGACTCTTTCTGAAATTCAACAAAGTTAATGACCTAAGATAACGGCCTAAAATACCACTCTTAATCTTGTTAAGAAATACTTTATTTTCAAAACCATGCGTGAAGGTAATGAGGTGATGATATCATAAAACATGTACTTGCGCCAATATGTTACCTTACAACCTTATGAAGCAGCAACTATCAGAAGCGATCTTGATCATCGTGAGATTGTTCTCAAATGGCAGGTAAAAGGATTGGTAGCCAAGGTTTGAAGTGGCTTAACACGAAGGAGTGGTACCATGGTCAGACTCTGATGAATAAGGAGAAAAGGAAGAGAGGCGAGGGGGAACTCCCTCGCTAAGGCGCGGAGATCCTGATCACATGGAACAGTTTATAGAAGAAGTGAAAAAATCAAGAGGAGAAGTACGGACTAAAGTCTCGAAAATAATGGGAGACATGGCAGATGCTCAGCACAGTAGATGTAGAAGAAGTAGGGTCGGACCCGAGATAAGGAGGAATTAAGAGGAGAAATTGATAGATGGAGAGGTGAGGATCCGGAGAATCTAGAGGCAGTGGAGGAGAATCATGATGGGAAGGAGAATCCGGAGGCTCCGGAGGGGGAACATGTCAAGGGACATTAGAAGAAATATGCAAAAAGATGATAAAAAAGGAAGAAGAGGATAAAGGACGTGATGTCCCAGAGGAGCAGGAGAAGGAATCAGAAGAAAGATGGAGAAGAATGGGCGTAATGCCCGGAAAGGATGGTGTAACGACCCAGAGCCTATGGCACCGATAACCTGGTACAAGTATCGACTTACCGCTACCATGAACTGGGGACGCCACCAAGGAGGCTGATGAGACCCCCGAAGGGTTAGTGGATTTTGTTAAGGGATTGCATTAGAAATTGGAATTCGTAGGCGCGCATTATTAATTTTTGGCAACAATTAAATTAAAATAAGGCGGAAGTAATTTAAAATATCAGAATGGTATATATACAACTAGTCTAGATTTACAGCATCTTTGACCAATTCTCCAAAAGTAGGAAGTTCACTTTAACAAGGGGACTAGACCTGGTGAAAGAAAGGCAACCTTTGTATTGACCTAGTTTGACTTGAGCAGCTGGAGAGGGGTACTTGTAGGAAACAGCTACTCATATGTGAGAAAGCATGCTGCTGTGAAGCTACCACTATATCTAAGGGCTGAGGCAGGGATGAATCAAATTAGTTGCACTGAAAAGTGAGAAAGTTACTGGGATATGTATATGTAGTGCTTGGATCAACAACGTGAAACACACTTCTTTATTTTTGAAAGTAAGTAGTACCACCACTAATCGTGTTAAATAAAAAAAGGGATGTACAAGTATAGTCAATGAACTCTCCAAAACATCCTTGTATAAAAGGTCACACTAAGAGAGTGTGAAAGACACTAAAATTGTGTGGACTAGGTCCAAAGTGGATGATACCTCTCAAAATTTGGATTGGGTCATGACAGTGTCAATCCTCCATCTGCGATCATCTTACGTGTGAACCTCACAATAAACAAGCCATCTTCTTTCTACCTCCATACCCATCTGTCTCCTCCTATGTAATTGTCTGGCCTGGAAGCAAGGAGAGATCATTGAGGTGCTTATCTCATCATCCGGTAGATTTCTTTTGAAGGTAGGAATCCATCCCCTCCCTTTTATCCCCATAGTCAAATAAGTCAACAATGACAACAGTTGGGCAGATAGAATGCTGAATAAGTTTAAGAACAACAGGGCCAGTGGCCTGCTAGCGCACCATCTATCTTGCTAAAAGTAGATCTTCCACCCATCTCCAAGCAACAAAGACGACCAGAATAACCACCTCCTTGTCATGCAAAATACCTTTCCATGAACTAGATATATTATGCACGGAATTGGAAGAGATGTTCTAAATTCTGGTACTCTTTATGACTTTTGTTTAATGACCTCCAGCAATAGACCCTTATCTCTCACAACTGCCTCCTGGAATTATTTGCACATCAAGGTCAAGTTGAAATCTTATAGGTTTCTAACCCCCAAACCACCTTCAAAGAGCTTTCATTATTTCCATCTCTGGTTAACAGTGGCCATCTCCTTCGACATGTTGTCACGTCCTCTGGAGGTTGCCTCCCGGGCGAACCGCATCCCCTTTCGGAGGTAGTGGACCACGAGCGACATTCCCTTGTGTGAACGCGAGTAGAGGACCTGCCGGGGTTCCTCCATGTCATCGTCTCGACCCTTTGCTTTCAGTACTAGAGGCGAGGCCACTTGAAGCAGTACTGTGGGGTGCGGGTGGGTAGGAAGGGTCTGATGGCCGATGAGTTTCAGCGGGGCTTCTCCTTCAAGGGGACTTTTGTAGAGGTGGTCCGAGGTAAGGCACTGGCACCGCCTAAGCGGAAGGGAGGCTGCCTCAAGACCTAGTACAGGGTTGATTGGATGGGCTCAATCGGTGCCTTTGTATTTCTTTGGTTGAAGGGGGAGTTGATATAGTGGCGGTTCAACATCTCTTGGACATTGGGGGGATGGGATAGACCATTGGGAGGTCCGACAAGTTCACAAGAGTTGTTTCTTGGCTATTAGTGGTGGTTCAGAAGCAGTGGAGGCAATAACAGAGGTGGGGTTCCTGGTCGTCAAAGGTGCCATCCTCTAGGCATCTAGGTGGTCGATGGGAAAGGGGACTTTCCCCAACCCGAGGGGGTTAGCCTAACAATCCGGTTCGTAGGGCTTCCTCTTATCTTTCGCAATGAGGACAGTCTGTCCCTACTAATCACCAAATTCGGAGGGTGGTAGCCAGAAGTCTGCGACTACTCCTTATCGAAAGTTTAACCACCGTTGAGGCCATCATTTGGGTTTCTGGATCGACAACGGTCCCTTCGATACTGTCTTCCGTTGGGGGGAGGGGATGACTTCCTCGTATGCTTAATAACCCAGCCAAAGACTCCGGAGCATCCTTCGTGGTAGCAGGATTGTGGGCAACAACCCCTGTTGTGAGAGGAGGAAGACAATGGGGTGGGGGTACGTGGCGATCCCCTGACCACCGCCCTAAATTTCAAGGTTCGCTAGTTTCTCTGGACTGACTGGGCCATCCGATCTTCGGTAAACATTGCTGGGCCAAGAGACCATGTTTGAACTGGGCGTGTAGTTGGGCTTGACCCACAGCTCCAAGCAAAGTTCGGAACTTGTCGGACCAAACGGGAGGTGGGCCGGTTTGTTTGTCAGTGAATTGGGGGGCTTGTCTGATCAGGGTAACAAGTGAACCCGAATCTCCCCCTTGGACCGAGTGCTACAGTGGATACAGGTTGATGCTCGGACTCGATTAGGCTTACCCATGACTTGCTAGCAAGGGTCATGGGGCTAACAAGTCGGGTGGGCCCGACAACAGTCGTCTTGCCCGCTCATCTCTAGCTATAATGCTTGCTGTGGTAGGCGACTCTCACTCTGGCTATGGGCTATCGCCGGTGGCTGTTCCTGCACGAGAACACCTGGACAGCCCCTTCCGACGACCCTTCTATTTGAAGGGCAGCTCTTGACCATGTTGGGCCTCCCGACCCTCTCTATAACACTCCTGGTTGTGGAGTTCCTATAGTAGTGGCCCACGTTTGTTGATAGTGGCCACCTTTAGTCGTGTTGACGGCTTCCACATTGCATCTGCAACCACATGCCCACCGGTTGGAGGGGAACGGCCCACTAGGGCAGGGATCAGTGGCTATTGTCGGCATGGTGATCATCACTGATCTAGACCGCTGAGGTGAGTCTTTGAGGGCAGTAGTATGACCTCCGGATCCTTTGGGCAGCAGGAGAGAAATCCGATTTCTCAATGACAGGGTGGTCCAGGAGGTGGGGGTTTTCTAGAAAGCTGAGGATGTGGAGCCGTTTTCTGAAGATGTGGATCTTATCCTGGAGACACTAGGTGGGGCTAGGGAGTCGGAGCAGTGAACAATCTGAAGGGGAGAAGTTGTTGGAGAGGTGTAGATTGGGAAAGGAGGAGCTGAAGGAGCTGATTGGAGTGGTGGAGAGACTGATAAAGGCGCAAGTGAGGGAGCTGGCAGACAAGGTGAGAATCTCCTTTGTGGGGATGATAAGGGGTGTTTACTAAGGTTCAGAAGAGGTAGTTGATAAGCATGGCGAGGGATGCTATGGGAGGGAAGTCGCAGAGGAAGGAGGCAAGGGTGAGTGATGAAGAAGAGGAGAGGAGGGGTGAGCCAGAGGAAGAGGGAAGTAGGATCATGACCCTATCCACATGAGGATTGTCTCGTGAAATGTGAGGGAAATATGTGAGGGATAAGAAGAGGAGGGTGGTGAAGGAGTTAGAAAATGCAAGATTGATATTTTGTGCCTTCAAAAATGTGAGGGGGACGGGGAGTCCATCTTGAGAGAGATTGGGGGGGCTAGACTCTCAAAGGGTGTGACCTCTCTGACAGTGGGGAGGTCTAGTGACATCATGATCTTCTAGAATCAGTTTGTGGTAGAAGAGGTAGACGAAAACAAATAGATTAGTTAAGGAGTTATTTCCCTTCACTTCTGTAATGTAAGAGATGGCTTCTTTTGGGACTTCTCGGGGATATATGGCTCTCAAAGCAGAGAAGGGAAGAGGCTTTTGTGGGAAGAGCTGCTCCTTTATCATCATAGCTCAGGCCGTCCTTGGCGTGTGGGTGGAGACTTTAATGTAGTTGATGCACCTTGGGAGAGGAGTTGGTGACCATCCTCTTTCGAGGGAGATGGACGACTTTATTGACTTCATAGATGAGATTGCACTGAGTGATATCAGACTGTCAAATGCTCAGTTTACTTGGCCTAACATGAGGGCAGACCCCTCATGTCCTAGGTTGGACAGGTTTCTAGTATCTGTTGATTGGGAGGACCACTACCCTCACTTGTTGGTATCATGTTTGGCACGTTTTGTGTCCAACCACGAGCCCATTTTGCTCAAGATTAGTCGTAGACATTTGGGAAGACGGAACTTCAGATTTGAAAGATATTGACTCAGAGTGGTTGATTTTATGGACACCATCAGGTAGGAGTGGGATGTTTAGAGACATGAACAATCTCGCATGATGAGGTTGGGGGAAAACTGAAGTATGTGGCATAGGTGCTAAAGGATTGGGGTGTAGACAAAACCCTACCAGGTCAAGTTGCCAAGGACAAGATTCTTCAACAGGTTGAGGGGCTGGACTGTTTGGAGGAGGCAGGGCTACTGGATGATTCAAAAAGGCTGCCACAATGAGTTATAGATTGTCATCATCAAAATAAGAGGTGCACAACAATGAGGAGAACTATCCTACTCATGATCTTGAGTTGGCAGTGATGATCTTCACTCTAAAGATCTGGAGGCATTATCTGTACGGCGAGAAGTTTGAGATTTTTACTGACCACCCGAGTTTGAGGTGTGTGTTTACCCAGAAGGATCTTAACCTCTAGCAGAGGAGGTGGATGGAGTACATGAAGGATTATGATTTCACTCTATCTTATCAGCCTGGCAGGATAAATGTCGTGGCTGATGCTTTGAGCAGGAAGGTGGTGGTCAGCCAGATGTTGTTGCGGAAGTAAAGGTTATGGGAGCAGGTGCCGGCCATGACTTTTAGGCTCAAGATCCCACAGGATCAGGGTTCGACCGTCCTTATGAGCTTGACAGTCACACCAGCTATTCGTTGTCAGGTGACAAAGGCTCAGCATGCGGACCCCGAGCTACCTCGAATTCTGTCGATGGCCGAGGTGGAATGTGGCGTGGATGGAGCTGTGAGGTTCAGAGGTAGGCTGTACGTCCCAACCAAACAACAGGTAAGGCACGCAGTGTTACGAGAGGCTCATGGCAGCCAGTATGCCGTGCATCCGGGATCGGCAAAGATGTACCAGAATTTGAAGAGACAGTTCTCATGGCCTGGGATGAAGAGAGATGTAGCAGAGTTTATGGCTAGGTGTTTGACCTGTCAGTAGGTGAAGGCGGAGCACCAGCGACCAGGTGGTACACTTTAACCCTTGGAGATTCCCACGTGGAAGTGGGACCACGTGGCCATTGATTTCATGGTTGGGTTGCCAAGGACATCCAGTGGGCATGATAGTATTTGGTTGCTGGTGGATAGACTGACAAAGATAGCTCGACTGTTGCCGATCAAAGTTAGTTGGAGCGTGCATAAGTTGGCCCGATTGTATGTGGATTGGATCATCCCATTGCATGGAGTGCCTATCTCCATTGTGTCCGATCGTGATCCTTACTTCACTTCAGGATTTTAGAGGAGCTTCCAGAGAGCTTTAGGCATGGAGTTGACTTTTAGCTCGATGTACCATCCTCAGTCGGACTGTTAGTCAGAGAGGACCATCAAGACTTTATAGGATATGTTGAGATTGTGTTGCCTGGAGTGGCAAGGGAGTTGGATCCACCATCTATCGTTAGTGGAGTTCGCCTACAACAACAGCTACGATTCGAGCATTGGCATGGCTCCTTATGAGGCATTATACGGGCGACCACGTCAGACTCCGCTTGATTAGTTTGAGGTGGGTGTGCACGTCCTGACAGGACCAGATTTGGCGCATCAGTGTGTTGAGGTGGTGCATTTCGTTCGACAGAACATGTTGGCGGCATAGAGTCGGCAGAAGAGTGATGTCGATCGTAGAAGGCAACCCCTCAATTTTGAAGTAGGAGACCAGGTGTTTCTGAGGGTCTCTCCCATGAAGGGTGTGATCTGCTTCGACAAGCGTAGAAAGTTGAGTCCCTGCTACATTGGTCCTTTTTCCATTGTCGAGCGAATTGGAGAAGTCACTTATCGGGTGTTGTTACCTCTGGAACTAGCTACTGTGCATGACGTGTTTCATGTGTCGATGCTGCGAAAGTATATGCCCAATGATTCTCATGTCTTGGAGGATGCCGTTTGGCCCGAGGTGACCCCAGATTTGTCCCTTCCGGAGTACCCTATCCGCGTGGAGGATCGACGTGAGCAACGCTTAGGTCAGGGCGTTGTTTCAGGTTATACAGCAATTGGTCATGGAACAGTATCAATAATTTAACAGGAACAAATCAAGGATTCCAGGAACATGATCAGGTAGAGAAAAATCACATGATATCAAGACTATATTCATGCAGGAATTAGACTATCAGGGATTCAGGTTATTAAATTTTGATCATGCGGGGATTTATTAGATACTGTTGTAAATAACGTTTCTTTTATTATTCTTATTTTTATTATTATTATGTATGTGATATTCTTTTTTTCTTTTTAAGCACATGACCTGTAAAGGGCCATCGCGTTGACGCACTTGCACAGGTGCGTCGACGCACATAGCTTCCCAGAGGCTAGTGCTGGGGTTGAGATCAACTACCGCATCGATGCATGAAGGGTGCCGCGTTGACACACAAGACCCACTAGGGGCTGGTGCGGCTATCACGTCAACCCTGAAAGGGGTAGCGTTGACGCATGAGAGAAACAAATCGAAGGCTGCGTTGACGCAGCTTTCAGGCTGCGTCGACGCGACATTTGCCAACGCCCAGCACAACTTGTTCTTCCCTTTCATTTGTTTGTTTATCTAGTTGTTTTATTCATGCCATGGCCTTATCCTGGAAGCTCAGGGGGTGCTAGGCCCCAGTTTCTTTTCTTTGTTTTATTTTCTTGATTTCTTCTTTTGATCTCTTTATTTTGGTGGTGGCCAATAGGTGACAGGGTTAAGCAACAAGCTTCGGCAGCAACAGATAGCATGTACGCTTTAGCGATGGCAAATGAACTAAAGGTGACAGCTGGAGGGACCTAGTGGTGACAAATAGCTGGGTGGAGGTGAAAAATAGGTTTTAACGCTGACAGATAGCCCAATAGGGCTGAAAAATAGAAGAAGAGGGTAATTGGAAGAAGGGGAGTCGACTCTGAGTTCATTTGGGGTCGACTCCGTAGTGGTTTAGCAAGGCAAGCTGGGAGCCTTCAATAGCGGTGGGAAATATTGCCTAAGGGTGACAAATGTCACTCAACGGTGATAAATAGCACCTCAAGGGTGAAAAATGGGCTTTAGTTTTGACAAATAGCATGTCAATGGCGACAAGTGGGTTTTTGCAGTAACAAGCAGTTGACAGCGATGAAGAATAAGCTTTAGTGGTGGCAAATAGTCTGATAGAGCTGAAAACGAGCTCTTAACGGCAACAAATCACTCAGTGGAACTGGAAAATAGCAGAAGGGAAGACTTTAGAAGAAGGGGAGCCAGTTCCAAAGCATTTGGAGTCAACTCAGTGACAAATTGGTAGAGTGAGGCTAAAGCCTTTCAGTGGCAGCGAAGAGAAGAGCTCAATGGTGACGAATAGTCCATGACAGTGAAAAATGATCAAGAAAGATGACAAATATCTTGGTAGTGGAGGAAGATAGTCCAATGGAATTGGCAAACGGAGGAAGAAGAGGGGTTGGAAGAAAAGGAACTGACTTCAAATTCGTCTGGAGTCGGTCCCATGGTAATTTAGCAAGGCAGGCCGGAGGCCTTTAATAGAGGTGAAGAAGATCGCCCAAGGGTGACAAATGCCACATAATGGTGACAAATAGTGCCCTAAGGGTGAAAAATAACTCAAAAGGCGACGGCCAGGGGAGACAGGGAAGCCAATGTTAAAAGTATGCAGGATGAGGGAGGTGGTTTTGGAGTTGACCTCACATGCTCATACTGTTACATTTACTATTTATCATCATTTTATTTTTATGAAGGGGGGTGAAAATAACAAAAGATCGGCGGGTTTCAAAATACGATACTTCGAAGATGTTATGAGAGAATGGGTAACCCAAAATATGATTGTGTCTTCAATTTTCATACGGTTTCACAAATGGCATCAATCCTACGCCTGAAAAGGCATAAGAATCCAAGTCCAAAAATAATGTCACCACTACTAGACCCCTAGAACTCCTTCACTTGGATTTATTTGGTCCTACTAGGACACACAGTCTTCGTGGAAAATTTTATGGGTTCGTTATTGTTGATGATTCCTCGAGGTTTACTTGGGTACTATTTTTAACCTATAAGAATGATGCTTTGCAGGAGTTCGAAGACCTTTGCAAAAAACTACAAAATAAAAAGGGGTATCAAATTAAATCAATTCAAAGCGATCATGGTAGAGAATTTGACAACCATGACTTTGATGAATTTTGTAGGAAGCAAGGGTTTACACATAATTTTTTAGCACCTCGAATCCCTCAACAAAATGGAGTCATGGAACGAAAGAATAGGATGCTTGTGGAGATGGCGAGAATGATGCTTGCGAAAAATGACTTACCAAGTTATTTTTGGGCCGAGGCCAGACTGAAAGATGCTTTCAGGCAGAATGAACTGAGAGGTTGGCCTGTCAGGGTTGAACATGCTCCCTCTAAGATAATGCATCCCGTGCAAATGTCAACAAAAATGTGCAATGATGCATGCTGAATTTTGATGATGACTCTCCCTGAATTTGTGCACTGGTTGGCAATGGAATGTGCAACCTATGACATGAATGAATGCACAATGCAATGGAGATGCTGCCAATTGATTATGCATTTTTTATGTCCTTTTAACATGGTGTGCATTGGTATGTATGAGACTACAATATGATGCAATCATGGATTATTTGCTATGCATTCTGTACTGAGGTGCAAATTGGATTTTATCATGTGCAGATGGATACATGCTACTGACTCCCTCTTTTTGATGATTTCAATATGGTATGCAATCAATTCTAAAATCAGTATATGCATGATAACAAATGCACATGGGTAAACTATGAGATGCAGGAACTCCCCCTGACTTTGTGCATTGAATTGTCTGAATTTTGAGTGCAACACATGCAATGAAATCAATGCAGAGAATTTGATGAATTATTCACATGAACATCTAGACTGTTGTAATGATGGGTTGACCCTTGGTACCTGGTGGAGAACTTTGGTCTTAAGATCACCTCACGCATGATGTGGGTTTCTAGATAGAGGATATCTGCCCTTCTCCCAGCTTACCATTTTATATACCAAGGGGTCATGCAGAGTTGGGTTCCTAGATCATGAAATGCATGGTAGTGCATGAAATTTCAAGATTATGCTTAATGATCACAGCACATACAGATTTAAACATATGCAATGCATTTCTACACTGAAATGTAAACTCTTAAGCTCCCCCTTTGTTCAATGCTTATGGAGATCAAGACAATTGACCAACATGTTGTATATCCCCATGAGTGATGAGTTGAAATAAATGCAATTATGACAGACATCATCACAATCAATGTTCAAATATCAATATTCAAATATCCATTTCATCAGCATGACAACTTTCTCATGAATTTAAACCACTGAAATAATTTATCTCTAGTACAAGGCAGAGGTTTGGATCTGAGACCCTACTCACACATAGTGAGAGTTTCGAGCGAGCTTGACTTGCCTTTCTACTTTGCACCATTTGATGAAAGGCTCGAATCTGCGATACGTTGTTCGAGATTTTTTTGTAATTTGTTCAGGTTGCTATTGACTTTTAGTATTGGTCTGATGGTCATTCACGTTCTTACATTGTTTTGGTCATCCCAGCTTAAGTCTGCTCAGCTCCTAATGTGTCTTGCTTCTGATGAAGTGCTCGATTAGATCCCGTGATTGAGAAGATGCTCGGGCAAACCTAGGATTTTCCCTTCCTGGTGAGATTTTGTTGATAGAGCTTGATGTTTCTCATTCCATCTGGTGGAGTCTTTTTGAGGTTAGCCTTGGAATTACTGTCTTAGTGATGCCTTTGTCCTGTGTCTGCTTAAATGTGGACAGTTTTATTCTGAGCCTGATCTTTTCCTTGTTTTACGATTGCTTACCTTTGGACTCCGTTACGATGTTAAGAGCTGTTGCATATCGTGTTCGTCATGCCGTGTCCAGCGGCCGATGTGTTGTGAAGGCTCATTTATTATTTCAGGATGTAAAGGTAAGCTGAGATTTACATTTTTTCTTGGGCTTTGTACTGAAGCTGGTACTCATCTCTGTTGCACTTAGGCTTCTTGTGATCGGATGTTCGTTGGATCAGTACTCGTGGCGTGCTAAGTTGTGATTTTCTTGAATTGCGATGACGCCGAGCATGTACTGAGATGCGGATATCGAGGTTTTTTCTGTTGTCTGTGTGCGCTGTTTGAGTGCGCAGCGGAAGCATGCGGGTTGGTTACCCACGGGTCGAGGATCACTGTTGTCAGATTCTCACCGGTCGAGAGAATTATTCTCCTTAAAGTGACTTCATCTTGGCTTCCTGTGCCTTGATGTCATCTGTTGCCGTGCTGTTGCTGGTAATTTTCTGGTGTTGGCAGCTGCATTTGTGAGTATTGGGGAATTTGTCGGCATTCTTGCTGATTGAGTACCCTCTGCCCCTCTGTATTGTCTCTTGGGTGTTGTGTTCTCAAGGCGTGCTCGTCGTCCTTGAAATACATTTCCTAAGATTGTCATTTCTCGTTGTCGTGGGTCGTTCTTGGCGAGTTGCTCGATGCATGACTCATCCCCCGTAGTCATGTGATCAGCTGCTTTTGTGCCTTGATGTGACTCTACTTGCAGTTGTGTTCCGTGGTTCTGTGTGCTGTATGGAGCCAGAATCCTGTAGGTGCTGCCGTGTTGTTGTTTCGAGTGTTGTTTCTGTATGATTTTGTGGTTTCTGTCTTGGACCATTGTCTTGTCAGTTAGCATTACTGTACTCCTCTTCCTGAGTAGAGTTAGCTTGCGACTTGATCAGATGCAATATCTGAGTGAGGACTGAGTTGATT